>VUYV01000169.1:447048-486278 GCA_008711295.1 Anarhynchus alexandrinus
AGAATGGTGAGATCCACAGTCCTGTGTAACAGTAGTAACATTTTATAAGTATTTAAGTGATAGTACCGTCTTAAGATGAATGCAGGGATTTCACTGCGTGCTCTGTTCGGTAATACATGAAGACATTTTTAAATGGATGTTTTGGTGAAGGTAATATAAATAGTAAGGATTCCTACATTTTTTTTTACCGGTGAGACTTGAAAGCTGTGCTAATTAGATCCCGTGTCCCACTGAAATCCTCTAAATACAAGGCTGACATAAAATGGTACTTTCTGGTGTCAGTACCATAAATCAAACTGATTATTTGTTGCGTTTAGTTAGCATTCTACTCATTTGAACGTAGTAATTTATTGAGCCTTTTTGCAACCTCATTTTAATTAAAATGTTTCTGTCTCTTTAATTGGTTCAACAGTCTGCTCTGTGTGAATATTTGTTTGTTTCTTTAACTGTTTCCTAAAGTTTTATTAACAGTTAAGCTGATTTAGGTTTGTCAAATTCCAACAAGGTGCACAAACTTCAAGGGGTCAGGGTAAGACCTGGTGGGAAGTTCGCAAGCCACTTCGTTTCGCATTCACACTGATACTGAGGTCTCTGATAGTCTGATCTTAATGAGTAGTAATTGGAAATTGCCCCAACTATGACACTGGTATAGAAGGAGAATAAAATGTGCTCAGTGAAAACTTGCACAACAGAAAATGTACGTGACTGAGACTAAGAAGATTGAAATACAGGTTTTGTGCTTAAAGAGTCTCCTGGAGACTGAAATCTTATTCATCATGTTTTTCTGTAATGTTCCCTGAAAGACAGTATGTGCAATCTGGAATACCTGGAAGAAATAAGGAAATTATCATAGAATCATGGAATGGTTTTGGTGGGAAGGGACATTAAAACTCATCTATTTCCACCCCCCTGCCATGGGCAGGGACACCTCCCACCAGCCCAGGTTGCTCCAAGCCCCATCCAACCTGGCCTTGAACACCTCCAGGGATGGGGCAGCCACAGCTTCTCTGGGCAACCTGCGCCAGGGGCTCACCACCCTCACAGTGAAAAATTTCTTCCTAATATTTAATTTAAATCTCCCCTTTTCCAGTTTGAAGCCATTCCCCCTCATCCTGTCACTACATGCCCTCGTAAAAAGTCCCTCCCCAGCTTTCCTGGAGCCACTTAGGTACTAGTAGGGGCTCTCAGGTCTCCCTGGAGTCTTCTCTTCTCCAGGCTGAACACCCCCAACTCTCTCAGCCTGTCCTCCCAGCAGAGGGGCTCCAGCCCTCAGAGCATCTTCGTGGCCTCCTCTGGACATACCAGTACATAGGCAAAACCATTCTTCAGCATTATTGCATAAACTCTTAAATAACTTGTCTGTCGTTTGACATGAAGCAAATTACAATGTGTTTATATAATGTATATCCATTAAGAGACAGTCAGCCAGAAATGGGATATCTACAACGAAGTCTGATGACATAGGTGACTATATTCCAGCTTACCACCTAAAATGCCTTTTCTTCAGGTGTTGCCTACAGCCGGCTCAGTAGGTGTGTTCTGCTATTACTCTAAAGCTCTTTAAATGCTGAGCTGTGCTCCTGTGCATGTACAGAACTGCCTCCGTCTGAGCAATTTTCATCTTATCACCCACCTAAGGGTGGGGCAGATTCGATTTTCGTGTCTGCCATATTCCCTGGAGGGTCTGATCCCATAGGCATGCTCGGAACACGCTTGACATATTGGCAGGACTGCGCTTTTCAGAGAACGTTTGTGTTTGTTTTCTTTCTAAAATGGGGCTGGAAGAGGTGATCCTCCACTTTTTCATACGGCGGTGGTGATGCAGTGGTTACGGCAGTCTAATTGCCTGGGTTCGGTTCTCCCCCTAGCAAAAGTGATTCAAAGCCCTAATGCCCACCTCTCGCCCACGTATGGACTGGGTGGTGACACGTTCCCCTCTCCTTGGAAGCCGTACCAGAGCGCAACAAAGAATTCAAGGCTGGCAGAACTGCCCTCGCGTTTATGGCATTTCTTGTCCGGTGCTCAGAATACGTCTTGGGCGGGAATTCGATCCCCATTTTAGATGCTTCCTACACCTTAGATTCAATGGCTACTGATAATTGCAAGAGCAATTTCCATCCTTTGTAATTGCATTCGTAAGAGCAATACGGTATCTCAGCTGCTATCTGAGGCAGCTTAAGTCGTGCTTCCAAGCCTGTCCTTGCTCAAACTCCACATGGGACTAGAAAACGATGCGCCGGGACCGAGACAATTGTTCAAATGTTGGGGTTTGATGTCCTCTTTGAGGAAATTGTGCTCAAGGGACATGCTCGGTGCGCACACTGCACTCTGAGAAGCACCGTGAAGGGTCTCTGGTAGCAGGAAGGAGCAATTTAAAATCAGGGTAGTGCTTCCTCCCCCTTCTGCGCTCATTACTGCCACCTAGACTGAAACAGCGACGTGCCTTGAGTCCTAGAGGATGAGTAGTTGTGTGCAGAAGTCCAGAGTGGGAACCGGGGAGATTACTGGAGAGCCTACAGAAGCTTGTGCAATGTGAAGTGGTAACTTTGATGATGCTGTTGTAAGAGCTGGTTGGGAACATCTGTTATGGTATACGATGTCTTCTGTTACACAGCGCTGGTACAGTCAGCTACAAGTTCGGCTCTGCATGTACAAGTTAGAGTCTGAATGGAGCCAACGTCTCATTCCTTGGTTCTCAACAACGTGTTTGGTGCTGAACACGCCAACTCTGCCTGGCAGCACCTTCAAGAGCCAGTAATGAGCTCTTTAAGGAACTTTTGAGTTGGAGTGGTCACCTGGACACAGGGGAATAAAGTGGGGACGAGGCCAGTGTGGTGAGCCCACATTAAGATGATACACCACGCAACGTAGGCGTTCCTTTAGGACTGGCAGTGCTGTTGTATTGAAAATGTGTATCGGGGTGTTGCCAAATGCACTTCCATGAGAACAGTGTAATCTCTCAGCTTAATGTATGTCACTACAATAAGAACTAAAGATAAAGTCAGACATGCTCTCTTTAGGATCTGTAAGTGTAGGTAGCTTTTATTACCTCAACACTTTAATGTGGACTTAGGAAATTATCTAAATAGCGATAAAATGTAAATGAATTTGTTCAGCTCTTGCAAATGAAAACCTACAATTGTAACTGGGGTTTTGCATGTCAAAGAAACCAAGAAATATCACCAAAATAAAGGTGAAAAAAAGAGTCAGTGCTTGCTTTTCAGAAGGTGCCTGTATGCCCGAATTCTCTGCTTTTCACCCAAGAAATACTCAGCTTCGCAAACCCCTGCTCAGGAGCGAGCAAGAACCAGAGATGATCTTTCCTCATGACTGAACCAAAAAGTTACTAACCTACAGCAGTATTTGGCCCTTTATAAAGTCCAGCCCCAGCTGCCCCTGCTCTCAAGTGGGTTTTTTGGAGGAAGCAATTAGGATTATTAAGAGGATAAGATGATGGGAAGACACATTCTTTGGGAATTCTGTCAGCAATACTGTAATAACTACAGTATAATAAATAGAGTAATAACTACAACACAGGTAAATGTTCGCAACTTGATAAGAAATCACGAGGCAATTCCTAACAAGTAAGAGTTTGTTCTGTCCTTTGGGGCTCAGGTTGATCAGCGGAACGTTTCCAGCTGGTAGCCAGCCTGATGAACTTCACCTGCTTCCAGTTGAATACAGCAGAACGCTCCTCAGTATCTTCTCCTCCATGGATCGGAGGTTTCCAGTGCGGCAGTTTTGCGTCAGGGTCTGAATTATATCACTATGCTTCAAGTATTCTTCTTTGATGGGTTGCGAAGACGTTCCTCATTCGGACCCGTGGTCCCTTGAGGGTATTTATAGCTTATCAGAAAGATGGTACACCTGCTACGGCGGATGATACACCAGGAAAAATGAGAATCAAGTGAAATAATATTTATTGACTTGAATGGCCACTAAACTGAATCCGGTAAACACGCTCCGAAAAAAATCGTTCTCCCCTGAAGGACCCACATTCCTCCTTTGAAGTAACAATTAACGTTTGGAAACACATTTGAAAACGCATATACATATATGTGGAAATACATCTTTTGGGGCTGGTTTAGGTCCCTAGGGGATCTACACCTCTCCCTATTGACTGCCCTATCCTTAAATATATTTAACGCTTAAGTAATACTCACGCTATCTGTATATCTTATCAGCAGGGTGGTTATCCTTAGCATAAGCAAATATGCTTATATTTGAGGTTTTGTTTTTGTGATACGTTGAAACATTGCAAAATGTTTCCAATATGTTAGAAACATTCTAGTGGAAACACGCACAGTGATCCATATTACCTTTTGGGGCCAACTAATCGAGGTTATTGATCCAGGGGCGTTGGCACAGGGGCGTCCACTAGAGCTGTTATTCTGATCTGGGATGGGTTAGAAGAGGTCCAGTCTGCATGTGTTATCGAAATAAAAATAAGGGCGGGTTTTTTAGGGCACTACTCCTTTCCTTTCTTTTTTTTTTTAATTGTATTTTATTAAATTTTATTTAATTGTAATACCCAAGAGATCGAACATGAACACCAAGAATCTCCAGCATCGGACCCCAGTGTGAATTAATCTGAGATTTGTTTTGTAAGCCTGGTTTCCTACAGAAGCCATCCCTGTAGGGTGGCTGCTGGTTGTCGGGTTCTCTCCCGCGTAGCCCCGCGTTCGCCGGTCTGCGTCAAACTTGACGGGAGAACAGCAGCGCGGGCAATCGCTCTCTTAAAAAAAAATGTGTGAGAAGCGTCCGTTGAGCACAAGAGAGAGGTGTAAATCCTTGTGTAAGGAAAAGAGGCAAGAGGAACTTCGTTTCTTACGTCTTGTGGTAGCAGAGGGTCGCTCAGGTTGATTCCCCGAGCGCCCGTTTGTGACAGCGCCTTCGCTCTGCCTCGGCTGAAGCATCCAGTGTAAAAAGCGTTAGGTATTTCAGAATTGCCTGTTTATCACAGAACAATTCTTGCGCTAAAAAAAAATAGCGCGCTGATACACACAGCTTTATACCAGCACAGCATGGAGAACGTTGAGTAAGAGCAAGCTAATTATGCAAATTAAGCCTATATACTCTGCAAGAACTGCCACACGCAGAAACCTACGGGACCTTAATTTTCACTCTGACTCATAATTCCATTTTTGCGAACAGAGCTGCGCAGGGCAGTTGCATACCACGTAACCCGGGCCTGCTTACGTGGGCTTTTCTACCCATTCACAGCCTCCTATACCAGTATCACGCAGACTGGTTAAAGCTTCAATTACCTGTGCCTATGGGGCTACCAAGAACAATAAATCGGTGTGAGGCGGCGTAAGAGGGATCATGTTAGATCAGAGACATATTCCAGCCAGCTCAGTGTCCAAAGAGTGGATGCCTGAAGAAGGCTATAAAGCCAGATTTAATAGGGATTGATTACAATGTCTATTTTATTCTCATATATGCACTGAATAGATCGTGGAAAGGAAAATAATAGCAGCTCTGGCCACTGAGACTGTTGCTGGCAGTGATTTAAAGGGCAGCTCTTCTCAGGAATTACTCATTCCTCTCCCACTGACCTACCAGGACCTCTGAGATCCACCCTCACGCTAGATGTCCCAGTTATTACTCTAACCTTCTTCTAGTCCTCTTGAATTACGAAATAGCCTAAGACGCCTCAGCCTGTTGCAATAGAAGTGGATTTACCAGGCTGCGGCTCCTCAGGAAGCTGAAAAAGGATTTGTCTTCATTTTTTTTTTTTAAACATTTGTTGAAGTGGGCAGTAGAGCTACACACACCATGAGAAAAAAAAAAAACACAAAACATGGTAATAATATATATGAAAAAATCATCACTGCGTTGTTTCTGTGTGATTTTTCCTTCCCGCGTATTCAGAGAACGCACACTCTTAGCTATAACCCACACTTGGAGCTTACCTAAAAATGGAGAGCGATGCCGTTAAAAAAAAGTGATTTCAGACTAAGATTCCCTGTTTTGTTCCTGTTATGTCAGGGTGAGCAGAGACAACCAATTCTGGAATGTTGTGTCTTGCTTTCTCTCAGGGCCTGCTGGGATTTCTGAAGCGCCGTTTCAACACACCGTTCTGAAGCTCCGATTTGCTGAATCAGAAACGCTTTCGTACATCGGCCGCGTACGTGGATGAGCAAAGCGGAGCAGGTACGCGCTGCCCGTAAAAATGCTCATTATATTAGCTTTAAATGTCAGCTGTGGGACACGAGCTAAAAGTTTGATATTGCAGCACGCCGACTTTGCTCAATGTGTGGGGCGGTGATGTAAGCTGCTCAACCCCACGAATAAAGTTGCAAGCTGTGGGTGTGCGAAAATGAGAGAGAGGTTCTCAGGGTAGTTTTTAATCCTTTTTTATTAACTCGCTTCTCCTTTTGACTGCCCTTACCAACTGTTAAATAAAAAAACCACCTTCAGTAAGGAGCTGTGACATGCTGGCAGGCAGTGAGATGAACCTCAGCCCTCAATCACCGTGCGTAATTGTGTAAAGAGTGTAAAACATCTGTGTCAACCACAGCACTCAGCTTGGTGTCATCTGCAAATTTGCCAAATGCACTTGATCCCACTGTCCATGTTGTTGACAAAGTACTGGTCCCAGTATGGACCCCTGCGGGACACCACTCATCACTGGTCTCCATCTGGACATTGAGCCGTTGACCACTACCTTCTGGATGTGACCATCCAACCAATTCCTCACCCACTGGATAGTCCACCCATCAAATCCATATCTCTGCAATTTAGAGAAAAGGATGTTGTGGGGGGCTTTATCAAAAGTCTTACGGAAGTCCAGATAGATGACATCCGTAACTCTTCCGTTGTCCACCAATGTAGTCGCTCCATCATGATTTACTCACTCCTCACTTGCCAACCTTATACATTAAAAACTGTTTAGTATTTTTTGTTTACCACTTATGGTAAAAAGCTTACACAAGTAAGACAAAAAACTTCAAAATGGCAAAATGCATTCTTGTAAAAAAAAAAACATAAAAATTCATATGTGTAGCTTCTTCTACAGCTTTCTTAACACAAGGTTGGTTTGGTGGTTTTGCAACAGCATGGGTTGTCCCCACTATTTGCCTGCCGGCAGGTTTAAACTTGCAGAAGTCATGCTCGTTCTGATGAATTAATTGTGTCTTACATTTCTTTTCGATTTATAAAATAAAATGAAATATTAAAAGAAAATAAAATTAAATATTAAAAGCTTCCAATTGAAATTGGATTTATGCCCCTGCTTTTTAATCCTTTGAGGTACGTGGAAAGCCCCCACTTTTGTTAAGTGATCTCTAACCGATGTTGCATGAGGGATGAAAAGGAAGGATAGGTAGGTGGACTGAAAGTGTGCAAGTCCAGCGTTGAGCCTCACAGGTGCTGCATGAGGTTGGAGAAGTTTGCATTTTATAGCAATATCTTAACTTAAGCTATGTACGTCGTCCTGGTTTGAGCAATGCAGGATTAATTTCTTTTTCAGTAATTTCACCTTTCAATCTCTTCTAATGCCTGGGAAAAATGCACTTTTAGAAGACTCTAGTGTGTGAATTGGTGAAAATATTTACTTTACAGCCAGCCATGGTGTGTAGGTTTCGAGGTCTCGGTGTTTTTGAGCTCACCACGTGCGGGGATGAGGAGGAGCGAGACCCGGGCACTTGACCCAAGCTGCCAACAGAGTTAATGCATACCATGAATGGCACATCCAACATAAATTAGAAAGTTTGCTGAGGAGTTCTCTCCCTCCCATGACAGCTGCCATCCTGAGAACTCCTTGCCCCGGTGCCGGAGCCCTGAGCCCTTCCCTTCCTCCCGAAGCCGCAGCGCTCACAGTGTCCCACATTTGCTGTTCCCTGCGGGGAGTACACAGCTTCTATGGATAGAACGGGCTGAGGATAAACCTTGTGTATTTATATTGGTATTGGGATCAGTATCGGTTCTTTAGTGTTATTGATGTTAATTATCTAGTCTTATTCTATTAAACCTGTTTATATTTCAACCCTCGGGTTTCCTTGGTTTTTCCCGATTCCCCTTCCCGGGCGGGGAGGGGTCATCGGGTGAGAGAATAATTGTCTGAACAACAATAAATTGTTGTGGGTTCCTCAAACCGTAACAGATACAAATTTTATTGAATGTACAGGACGACTTGTAAGCAGGGTTGTACGCAAATTAGTAGACCACAGCAATTAGTTACTGCCTAATGCACGCAGCAAATGGCTGGGATCAGCACGGTGCTGGAAAAGGCGTCTCCCATTGCCTCTCCCTGGTGGTAGCTCAAACTCTGCAGTGTTTCCCACCCAAGTTGTCCTTTGCAAGATCTCTGCAACAAATTGCTTATGCCGAGAGCAAGCTCCAAGTGTTGCTCTCTGTTTCGGATGGACTTTGTGAACGGGTAAGAAGGAGCGGTTGGAGTTTGAAGATCGGTCACGTCTAATTAGAAGCCGTACGTGCTTTTTGTGCGGAGGATATTAAGGCAGCAGGCTGGTGGCACGTCCTGACTCCTGTGCTCTCCAGCATGAGATGAAATGCAGCAGTGCACAATGACATAGTAGAAAAAGTACTGAGGAAACTTTTCCCTGACTCAAATAATACCTTATTTGGACTGTGATTTAGGGTTTGACCATCTCTCCAAAATGTGTCCTCTCCAATGAGCCAAGGGACCCGTGTTCCATGAGAAATCTTAACTCCTTTTTATTCCTTTATTCCTTTTAATTCTCTGTATCATGGGCACGAATTCCTCATGTTAGCTACTTATATTCAAACATTTAGTCACCAAATTGGTGACTAAAGGCACTGCACTTTATTTTTAATTAACGTCCCTTTTTTTCCTGTACGGACCGTTAGTTTGCACCCTTGCTACACTTACCAGTTCAAAATCTGGATATCCCTAGGTAGCTTCATTGCAGTTGTAAAGAGGATCTGTGTAAGTTATCTTGCCACCTTCATCTCTTGCTAATAACAACTTGTGAAGGGATTTACCTCTGGGCTACTCTCTCCAGTTTTCTTACTCCTGGTATTTTGCCAGTCTTTCTTCCCACTGTAAGTTGGTTTGGTATAAATACTGGTGGGATATCGGGTATAACGCCTGGATTTCGGCAGTTGGACTGTTTCTTCTCCATAAAGTCTGTTGTTATTTCTTCCTGCAAGTACATCCTGTGTCCTATGTGCAGCAGAGGAGAAGAGATCCCAGCTGATTTCTTGCAAATTTATTGAAAGTATGCCAAGAGTAACAGAGATAATGGCAACAAACCCAAGGAGTTGCCTCCTCCAGGGAGCTGTACAAGAGCCCTGTTCCCTCTCCTGGGATTATGCTGCCTTTCAGGCCTTGACCAGCATCGACTGCAGTCCTTTTATGTTGTCCTCTTCATTCCAGTGGTTCTTCTCCACTCACCTGCTTGTTGCAGCAGGAGAGAAACCCAGGTTTGGTTCTACACGCCAGGATGGTTTCTCCTTTCTCACCAGCGTTCTCCTTGAGAAGTTGTTTCCCTCGGTCATGCTCCCTAAGTCTGTATTGTCATAACCTTTCTGTGTCCACCTCAAAGATTCTGTTACCTCCTTCTCTCTCTGCACCTCCTCAACACCGTTCCAACCTCCCCCACTCCATCTCCAGTCCTCCTTCCCGCCCTGCTAACAGGACATGACTGGAGTGCACTTGACCCTGGTGTGGACCAAATGCCCAGTGTCAGTGTGGCTGGGGCTGGTCATGGGAATAAAAGCTTCCCTGCCATTTTTTTCTTAATAAAAGTGTGACTTTGGAAAAATCTCTGGAATATCATTTCCTTTGCTGCTGCTTCTTCAGAACTGCAGTTCTTGCGGAGCAGAAGATTCCTGGAAAAGGAATAAGCAAGTTCGTAAATATGACCTCAGACAATAAAAGCAAGGTTGAGGTATTGGTGCCTTGTTTATACAGACAGTTTTATTGCCTTCCATGAGTGTGTTGTCACCGTTCGGTTGCATGAACAAGGGTGTGTCTTGCGTTCTTCTTGCTGTTAGTGTCTGAATCTGCTGACAGCAATATAATTCCTCTTGTCTCTACAAAAAAACCTTCTTAACATGTTTCCCACTGGTAGAGCAAGCCAGGAGGTCGGGCAAGGCTGCATGGATTTTAAATAACATCTATGGCAAAGCAATCAGGGGTTGTCTCTAATCGTAGAACGGTTTGGGTTGGAAGGGGCCTTTAAAGATGATCTAGTACAACCCCCCTGCTGTGGGCAGGGAAATTTTTCACCAGATCAGCTTTCTCAAAACCCCATCCAACCTGGCCTTGAACACTTCCAATGATGGGGTATCCAGAAGACTGTTACTCATTTTTGTTCAGACTTTGGTTTGTTAATATGAGGGGTTTTAAGGTAAGAGCTCTACAGATGGAGAGAAAAATTAAGCGGTGATTAGAAGCTTCTGTAACTCCACAACAGCGGTATCTGATCATCCCCCGTGTCTTTTTCACGCGCTGATCTTTATAATCTTTTGGGGAGCTGGGAAAATGCCCTATCCATTATAGGGTGAGAAGTCTCAACATCTGCCTCTAAATGGTTTGAAAGTGTGACGAGTGATCTATTTTTACAAGAAGACCGTGGCAGAGAAGGTAACTAAGTCCAAATTTTTTGCATCACTGGGCCCTCTGTGAAAGCAAATGGCCATAGAGATGTGTCTATTAATACAAAGGGGAAAGATTCAGATGTACAAAAGATGAGAAAGAAATGCAAAATGGCAAGTTAAAAACAGGTTGGAGACCTCTGGGGATGAATGTTTGCACTAGAAAGAGAAGTGGGCTCAATTTCTTCTTGCTTGGCTCTACCTTCGTTTTGTGTCTCAGCCTACGATGCGATACTTCTACCATCTATTTCCTCCGTTTGCATTTCAGCATCTTTTTGCAACATTTCATCGTGATATTAATGCCGATGAAAAAGTACACAAACTTGTTGCTAACTGGTGGGCTGGCACCTGATAAGCCCAGTGCTGAGCCCCCCAAAAATTCTACATTTGTGTTAATGAGAGCTTGCACTGTGGGAGTGCCAGGAGAAGACACTAAGACCCCCTTCTATCTCCTGGCAACTGGATCTTCCCATTTACATTGCTCTAGAGCTTGGACTCTACACTGAGCTCATCTCCAAGCTCAACTTGTCCTTGGGGTCATGGCACGATAGTTTTAGCATCATCTTCATCCTGAACTGGGAGCAAAACCTGCCTGTTCCAGCTGCCCTCTAGCTCATGCGCTTACTGCAGCCAACTGAGCAGCTGTGGCGATGTGCTCCCCCCAGTGGCAAACACGTCAGAATGAAAATGAAATGCATGCCAGGATTCTACTTTACGTCTTCTAAAACCAAAAAGACAAACATCAGTTATAGAAAAAAGAAGTCAGGGTTGCTTAATAAGTTCAACACAGTTGTCCATGTGATCTCATTTTCTTTGTAGAGATAAGCATTTAACGCATGCCTGGGAGAAAGGTTCCTCCTCTCATAGATTTTCAGGTGTCAATTCTCAAGCCCTTCTTTGAGGAGATTATTTCTAGACAATATGGAGACATAGTTTTCAGTGTAAAATTACCTTATTTTGGAGTGCATTACTCTGCTACTGGGTGCATTTTACCTCAACTCCGGAGTCAGCTGTTCCCTTACGACTTGAGGTCAAATCAAAGCTTTTTTTTTTAATTTACAAAGTGCTTTCAAAGCAGTGTTTGACCAGATCCAGATCTGGAGAAAATTATTGTGTCTGTCTTCACTTACTAGGGAGAAACATCTGAGTTCATAATTGGTTGATATTGGGACAAATAATGAGACCCTCAAGAATTTGATCAGAAATCTGGAGGGGTTGAGAAGGTCAGAGTAGTATCCACATCATTTAACTTGAATATATTTTAGTAGTATAGGCTTACCGTAAATAGCATATAAGGAGGGATGAAGTTTGATGCTTTGAAGCATCCTTGCCTCCTGAGAAAAGGAGAAAATCCTCAAGGAGAAAAACAGCAATGGATTAGGAAAAACAATCCAAGTTTGCCTCCTTGTGGTACTGTCCCGCTGTTACGCCTGGAAATGGACAGCTTTGTCCTTTTCCTTGCATGAATTCCTCCCTGTTTTCTGCTGAGACCGGGACAGCTGCGTTCGTTACGGATTGCTTGGAGCACCCCTGGGCTTTCAGCCCTTCAGGGTGGGATTTTGGAGGCTCTCGATGCCAGGCAGCGTTGTTCAGCCGGGACAAGGACAGGATGCAGTTTTGCCTGATAATATGGGACACGACAATGCAGTGCTCCTGCATTGAACCCCTGTGTGCATAACACAGAAGTGTTGTCCAAAGAAGTGTAATGATGACACAAAAAATTTACTTTCTCCTGGATTACTACTATTATCATTTGTATTAGGTCCGTTTGAAAATTAAAAGGTGGTGTGATTGCAACAATTAATTTATAGGACCCATTTATGCAGCTGGAGCTATTGAGTCAAAGCACTGTTCTGTGGGTAAAAGAACCCAAATTGTCTTCAGCAAGAGAGTCTGGTACTGTTTGAGAGACAGCAGGAAGCCAACAAACATTAAAAAATACAGCTGAAATACAAGGACTTGCAGGGAAATATAAGGAATTACAGGGAAAGGCTCGGGAAAAGGTTAAGGGCTTTTTCTCCTTGAGCAGCCCCCTCCCACGGATGAAAGGGAACCTCATCCTCCGGCAGTTTCGTGAAAAATCTTATGCCCAGGGAGGACTGGGACAACAATCTTTGAGTCTGGTGGACTTATTCACCGGCAAAGCTCCAGCTTGCTCACCAGGTACCCCTGATCTTTGGTATCCTTTCAGCAACAAACAAAACGATGCACAACCAAAAGTAAAAGCCACACCGGGCTACAGACTTTAAAAAAACCATTTCTGAATTACACATTGTTACCACTCTTCTCAGGAAATAAGGAACTTTGCAGTCAATAGCTGTAATAAACTCATGTAAATTAACAACAGAGAAGTCTTGGACAGCCTCTGATTCCCAGCCTAAGAAAGTGCAGACTCCAGAAATCCAAATGCTCTATTTTTTTGTTTAGAAAGCACGATTGTCTGAAAGCCATGAAAAAAATCATCCTTCCAGAATTTTGCTAAAAGCCTCCGATTAAAAACATTGACAGATCTGGGTTAATTTGTAACAACAGTGTATTCGGAAGCCAGGACTACACGGGACTTAAAATTCACAACTTTAAACCGAAAACTGTGTGTTTAGGGCAGCCATTCCAGCACCTGTACAAGGTCCGCATGGAAATCCACGGTGTGAAGTTCATAATAGTGCCTTGCTGCAGTTTTTTTCCCCCCTCTGCGTTCTGACTGCTCTGCATCTTGTTATTGAATGAATTTGACTCACATATTTTTCCAACAGATCGTGAGGGCTTGTTCCTAAACTAGACAACTTGGCAGACACTTGCCGACATACCTGACTTGCCTGCAAGCCTAAACAAGGCGGTTCAGCGTTCTCACCCCACATGTAATTAGTGTTGCTGCTCAACATGATGTGAAGAAAGGAGCAAGCAACAGGCGTTTTTCTCAAGCACCTTCTTTTTGACATAGCTTTGGATACCGTCAGGAGTTTGCCGGTGTCCTGGAGGACTCATGTCAACTTTGAGGAATCTATCTTGGTAACCACAGAAGGCGCTCTTTGCTATCAGCTTATGGTGTCTCATTTTCTGAGGGGGAGAGATTCGGGGTCGGGATGACAGGTCAGAGTCCTTGAGTTGCCTTCTGCTCAAGACTCCTCCAAAAACTCTTCTCCAAGAAATGGAGTACAGAAATAACTACATGGGTTGTACAAGTAGGCTGTTCTTTCAATCCATCTTGCAAAAAGTGAAAGGGGATTTAGTCTGACAATCAAATCTTGATCTAAAACTGCAGTAGACAGCAAGACGCAGACAAAGAGTCAGCCTAACCAAGGTGAATATTTAGTTATTCTGCCCGTTTTCAAACTCAAATAAAGCTACAGTCAAGGATATTACTCCAACATGCAAAGTAAGTTAGCAGAAGTCTCGAGAGAGAGCACAGTGTTTGGAGTATGGAGTTTGAGTCTAAATGACAGAGCCCAGTTTCTCCTAACTTTATATTCCTTAACTACCAGTTCCAGTTGAAAAGGGTTTTTCTTTTTATTTTTTTCTTTTTACCAGTTGTTAGTATCTCTCTGTCTCACGATAGCTGAGCCCTCACTGGAGATGCTTGAACGAGCTTTCAGAACCAGCTGTCAGTTTATACAAACTTGTAGGAACTTATTCTTGGCACATTTTTATCAAATTTGAAACGGCGTAGAAGGCCCAGTGAGTTCAAAAGTTGTTGGCTGGGAGGAAAAGTGAGCCGAGAAACAGGTAGGCGCCTCATAAATCTCATTTTCTTGGAAAACCAAGCGAAAAAAAAAAGCTCAAGGAGATGTTTGTGACTAACATGCTGAGATTTATTTTCCAAAGTAAACAGGAAAGAAAAGGGCAAAGAAACCAGTCCTTTTCTCTCCTGTCCAGCCAAGGCAGTGAGATCTGCTCCTTTTGGCCCATTGTTTCCTCAGGACGCTCCCCATCTGCTCTGTTTTAATGTCCCTTGTAAAACTGCGTTACTTTATGATCTGTGATGCAGCTCACCTGAAGGCCCCATCTGGATAACGAGTTAGTGCGGCAAATACAGAAGTAGTTCTGGGCATGAGCAACCAGTGTGAATCCTCGGGGGTCCGTGACCATTTTCTCTCCACTTTCCACGGCTGATCCCCATGGGTAAGCTCTGCGCCTGCGGTGAAAAAAAAATAAAAAAGAAGTGAATATTTTAAAAGCTCTGAATAGAAATTGTTCACATGGGTACTTAGATCAAGGTCCTGGTTGAGGCGAGAAGAATGGGAAGTCAAGGGTGAGGTGACATGGGGCTGGGTCGTGTTTGGGTCCATAGATTCCTTAAGGTGTGACGCTGGCAGGGCATCAAAACCTGGTCCGCTGCGGAAAACTGTTGGCAACATCACAGTGACAGCAGTAGGTGTTTGCTTTCAGGGCTGGTGTGGTAAAACTGTAATTTCTTGACCTGATTCAAGCTGGCTTACGACCGCTTTGGAAACCCGGGGGTGGTCCTGTCAACAGCGGGACCCACTTCCTTACGCAGGATCACGGATAAATGAACCTTTTCTAGAATGCATCTAAAATCAGACTATCAAACCCCAAAATTCAAGTTACAGAGTTAAACAAAGTATAGGGCTTTTTTTTTAAGCCTAAAAATACCAACAATATTCTAAAAATTAGAAGAACTTTTTGAGAACTGAAGAGGAAATGCATCTTTTCCCCCTCTCCTACCCCTGTCCCAAGAGAACCTTCTCCCAGCACTCGCTGATCTCTGAGTTGCTCTTATGCACAGAGGTCAAAGTTTCAAGCTTTTCTGAGTAAGCAGAAGGCACCTTTTTCCCCTTCTTCTCTCCACTCCATGAATACAGGATTTAATTATTTTTTTCCACTTTTGTGACTGCTGGAAACAGAAGAGGTAAGAAAAATACCCAGAACGGTGGGGGTCATAGTAGACCAGCAAGTGCTGATACCACCACTGAAAATGCATCCCAAAAGCAAACAACATAGGTCAGTGTCTTGGGATAACAACCAAGGCATTAGAAACAGCAGAAGATTTTCAGCCCTCTCCTGATTGGGTTACGTCTAGGGGCAGTTTATGGAGAGAAGGGATGTGGTGTCACGCCCAGTATCTAAAGAGGGCCTACAGGAGAGCTGGGGAAGGGCTTTTTAGAGGTGCATGTAGTGATAGGATGAGGGGGAATGGCTTCAAACTGGAAGAAGGGAGATTTAGATGAGATATTAGGAAGAAATTGTTGCCTGTGAGGGTGGTGAGCCCCTGGTGCAGGTTGCCCAGAGAAGCTGTGGCTGCCCCATCCCTGGAGGTGTTCAAGGCCAGGTTAGATGGGGCTTGGAGCAACCTGGGCTGGTGGGAGGTGTCCCTGTCCATGGCAGGGGGTTGGAACTGGATGATCTTCAAGGTCCCTTACAAACTAAACCATTCTATGGCTGAGGATTAGTCTTGCATCTCCTTTGCTTGCTCCATGCAACATCCCGTGACACACTAGCAGTGGTTGGGACTGACTCCAACAGCCCAGGCTAAGGAAGCTCATTCCTTTGCCTCAATCTGCAGCTCACAAAGCCCTTGTATGCCTCCTACAAAAGGAAATGAAATCGCATTATGTCCCTAATACAATCCATTTGGGTTCAAATTCATTGCATCACGTTGCTCTCAGCCTTTTGTCCCAGGACACCGGGAGATCCTGCTGTACATTTCATATTTCGAGATCCAGATCTCCCAGGCATAAAATAATCCCAGCTGCTGCAAAGCTTTGTGTTTCACGCCCCAAAGACAGCGCTTGCAGCACTGGGACAGCCAATGGATCGTGGAGCGTTTTTTGCGTCTGGCATCGCCACCTCCTCAGGTTTATAATCTGTGAGCAATCAGTATATAAGCAACTAGCAGCTGCCCAGGGCTAAGATTAAACAATTAGTACTCCACTGGGATTTTCAGAAGTGTCCCACAGGCATAGTTCAAGGCCTCTGTTTGTCTAATCAAGGATTAAGAGCAATTAAGAGAAGTAAATTGCAATACTTGCATGGTATCCACTAATATCCATCATGCCGGGCTGGCGCAAAACACTTGGGAAATGTGTTTTTAAAATGCAATCCGTTTCCTCATGAGGTTAATCCTCCAGGCTGATCATCTAAAGAAAATACCATACGAGAACCTGGTGCCTATAGACAGAGAAGAAAAAAAGCCCTCCATTGAGTTAACCTGTGTAGCAGTAATCCACAAATCCAGACGAAGACCCCGGGTCTGTGCCTCCATCAGCCAGTTCCAGCCACAAGAGGAGAGCTCTCGGTCCATCAACTCAGGGACGTAGAACTGAAAAGAAACGGACTGCGGTCCTGTGCCTGCAACGCAGTGAAGGACTCGCTATAAACTCTCATTCACGTTACATAGGACATAACATCAGTCGGTCCATGAGCCTTTGCTGACAACAGAGAAGGGACGCACAGCAACGGCGTTTGTGAGCACAAACGGGATTCTTTTATGCATCTGTTGTTTCCCCACAAATATTTACGAGGAAGTTCGCGGTATCCCTTCTCTCCGTATGGCAGCTGTCCAGGGAACCTCAGGAACTGGGCGATGGGATACTTCACCTCCTGAAGTCCACATCAGTTACCTGTTCCGTATCCTTAGCGGGCATTATCATCTTCCCAGTTCCTTTGTTGAGACGGGGCAACACTTTTGCTCACCTCAGTGGCTGCTTTGCCTGCCTCAGGTGTAACATTTCGTTCTCTTTTAAGGATGCTCTTTTTTCCTTTTTACCAAAACCATTTTCCCTTCTGTTTTGCTTAGATAGTTTTAAATTATGCGTACTTGGAATAAACTCCTATGAACAGTTTCTCTTTGTTGCTCTTTGCTGACCTTTAATTTGTAAAAGCTGAAGTAAAAACCAACTGGGAATAGTTACGCTCCTGTGCTTTTGCCAATTTCTCTTTCAATAATACAGGTCCGCTTTAAACGAAGAGCATAAAATAACCTTCCAACAAAAATAAGCAAGCATGAAATAACCTGGTATGCATAAATAATCGTAAGCGAGGTTCTTGGACTTTGAGCAACAGAGTATCATCTACCTCCAATAATCAGATTCTTGAGCTAAGTGATGCGATGACAACAGGAGAGAAAAACAGAATACTGCGCCGTTGATCCACAGAAGCTATGGAGGGATTGTGCAAGCAAATATAAAAGCATTTGTCATAATTGATGAATGTTTTTTTCTAATGGCTGTTTGAGACCTGCCCTTATATGAAGATGTTTCTAATATAATAACCCTCTTAAGGGAGGTACTACAATGCAACATTCGCTTATCTATGCTAAACTACTTAGCACCATTTATATTGATTTATTGAATTATATTGTCTGTTCTTTGTATGTTGGACAGCTACACTTCTACTATAAAGGAATTATAATTAGACAATTATTTTTATGGTTCCTTATCACCGGGTAAGAAGCTTTCAACAGATTTTGATTATCGTTATACATATTCAAAGGCACAGACGAGGGTCATTTGTCTGTGATTTGCATGGCATTGATTGTTTGAATTGTAGCCTTGTTTTACAACACTCAAGTTGCAGTTATAAATCACACAACTTCCAGAACTAGCTGCGCTCCTGGGCCTGAGGACGTGAAGTAAGTTGGCGTGTATCCTATAGCTGTGCCACCTATACAAACTTACATTTCCAAATGCAACGGCGAGCCAAAGTCTCTGCGGACCTGATAAATTCTGTTTGGCAAGCAAGAATGATTTGTGTGGTTTGGCTAACATAAGAGCTAGCGTTAACTTCCCGTCTCTGCTTCTTTCACTTTAGCGGGGAAGCAGAAGGAAGAAGATCGTAAAAGAAAGGATGAGTTGTGATGAAACGTGGATCCAGCCACTTGAGGTCAAAAAAGACAATTAGGCAACCTCGTAGGTGCTAGGCACGGGTTGTGCAAGGAACCAGTCCGGCCACAAAATGCAGATCCTCCCTTTTCATCTTGATAATGGTTCCTAACTGACAGAATGAATTATACGGCCCTGCTTTGCTCCCCCTCCTTTCCCTCCAATAAAAGTGACTAAATTGTTCTCACAGAGTGAGTGGGCGTCCCGGATTTTGTAAGACAATCCTAAGCGTGCAAGGCGCCAGTTCTCGGTTGAGATTGGTTGAATAACTTGACTGTGATTTTAATATTCTATCTCCCTTGGGGAGAATCAAGAAGAATCACGTAGACTCACTTTTAAAGGTGAGGGATGGTGAACACAAAAGTATTTCTGCAAAAAGTTATTAATTGTTTGATTTTCTATTTCAACTGCGTCTTCAGAATTTTTCTGAAATTTGTTTAAATCGTTAAAAGAAAAAAAAAAGAAAAGGTGATGATAAGAGCTGGAAGACCTTGAAGACCTCTGTTATTTCACTTACGAGAAAGAAGATGGAGATGTAAGTTGGTCACAGTCTGTAACAAATGGAAGGAATGCAAAGAAATTCTGAGTAGATCTCAAGTGCTTCGGTTTTCTTTAAATCTTAAACTTGTGCTGCCTCCAGCAACGACTGTTTAGAAAAAGAACGTTATCAACCCTAAGACTGAAGGACTCATTAAATAGGATGCATCTTGCCTAGCTTTATAAAGTTAAGCATCTAGTCTAAGCTAGTGTCTAGGTTCTCTTGTCAATGAAGCGAGATAGCCATCTCTAGATGTAATTTATGCTGTCCACTTTTCTCAAATCGTTATAGAGCAAGAATAAATAAACCATTTAGATGATGCGTTTTTAGACAGCTAAGTGAATGAGTTCATGCATTGTATCTGAACTATTCTAACGCTCACATCATCCTTTTTTTGAGACAGAGAGATGCCATGGAGCACTTTCTGTATCTGCGCCACCACACAGCACAATCCTTAAATGCGTAGATGATAAAAAGAGGTTAGTTTGTTAAAGGAAATAATCTACTTGCAATGTAGTGAAATAAAGATGGGTTAAAAATACTTGTTTACCTACTACTATGTTTAAGTCTTCCTTTTTTTGTTGTTATGATTTTGTAGTCACATTTTTCCACCCTTCATTTTCAGGTCATTCTGCTTCTGTATTAGTCAGTCACAAACAGAGCAAAGGAAGCTGCTCAAATTAAACGCACTTATTTATATGGTCTGCACATTCAGTATCCTGTATATATTGCCTGAGCGCCCTTTAGTGTAAGTAAATATTAATATACCTTTTTTAAAAAATGTATTTTCAGTGCTGTCATATTGGATATATTAGCCCAGGAAAATGTCCCGTGGCTATACTGGTTCCAAGGCCTGAATTAGCTGAAAGAGTTAAGTCTCAAGCCGTATGAGCTCAGCCTCACTCAAGATAACTCATTCGTGTTTATTTAGAGTGTCTAGAGGATGTATGCATGGGCACTGAGTTTTCCTCTGTCAGCAGAGAGGAGCTGGACTCAATGGTCCTTATGGGTCCCTTCCAACTTGAGATATTCTATGATTCTAACACAATCACATGGGAATTCAAAGGCTGAGAAATAATACAATAAATTGCCAAATCCTGGAATAAAATCCTAAATGTTGTTTTCATTAATGATGTTTTGAGAGGGACAGTGGTCCTGTCTGATAATCACCTACAAGCAAAAAGGGTTGGGAGGGGGAAGCCATGAGAGAGCAACGATGCCTACAAGCCAATCCTGTGGTGCACCTCTGCAAAAGAAAAAAGCAAACTTGTATTGGTCAAGAAATTATCAGTGGTGAGAGAAAAAAATGAGTGGTCTTGTACAAGACTGGGGAAATCTCTTCTAGATGATTGTGCAAACTGTTGGTTGCCCATTCCACAGACAGATTAATTCAAAAATAAAGAGGGAGGGCTACTTGGTGGGTCAGAGAAATGCTGTGTTGCGCATATGATCGGAAGCTAAAAGAACCTAGCAAATTTTCAGGTGGGGTTTCCAGTATTTTTCTCCAAATGAAAAGTCAAGAACCAATACAACTGTAATTTATAGATATGTATTTAAATCTTGTAGAACAATATGATTTACGGCTGTTCTTTGTAGGAGCCTAGTAGGTGCAAAGAAATACTACGTTTGCTCTCACTGATGTAATGCTTCAAGAGAGGAAGTACCTTCATGAGATTTAGCCAAAGAAGCACATGTTATGCCCATATTATTGTAGAAGCGACTTCTCAGGAAGATAATTTATCGCGTTGTGCAATGTGTTTTCACCTCCTATTTGATGTGACTTGTCCGTTCCTGCCGACATACCTCAGATAGGTGGATCTTTGTCTTACGAGGCAAGTTGTAATAACCAGTTTTCTCCAAATAGGAACGTAGACAAAGCTTTCTACAAATGATACCTGTGAGGCTATGCAGAGCGTGGACACAGTCTATGAGCTCCACGTGCAGGAGATCATTGCTGGCTGCTTCATCTCTTGACATGCGCGGTTCCTGTCCTGTATCAGAAAAAGAGGGCGCAGTGGCATATACGTAAATAATGTCCCTCTCTTTGTCTTCCTTGCCAGGAGAATACGTGCAGTTACTGTGGACACTGTCACAAGTTTCTCTCAAGGTTTTCTTTAAGGACATGAAGGTGACTCCAAGTTTCCCCGCACTTCTCCATCTCCATGGTGTGATGGCAACATAATCACTACCCTTACAAAGTCTCTGCTGACTTTCCATCACCAGTGTGTCATGGTTTCAGCTGGGATTGAGTTAACTTTCTTGCTTGCAGCTGGTGCAGTGCTACATTTTGGATTTGGGATGAGAAACAGTGATGATAGCGCACTGAAGGTTGTGGTTGTTGCTTGGCAGTCAAGGCCTTTTCTGGTCCTCACACCGTCCCAGGGAGGGCACAAGAAACTGGGAGGGGACACAGCCGGGACAGCTGACCCCAACTGACCTAAGGGATATTCCGTGCCATGTGACATCACGCTCAGTATATAAAGCTGGAGAAGAGGAAGGGATAAGAGGACGTTTGGAGCTATGGTGTCTGTCTTCCCAAGTAACCGTTATGCGTGATGGAGCCCGGCTTTCCTGGAGATGGCTGAACACCTGACTGTGATGGGAAGCAGCGAATGAATTCCTTGTTTTGATTTGCTTGCGTGTGTGGCTTTTGCTTTACTTATTAAACCATCTTTATCTCAACTCACAAGCACTCGCACTTTTACTCTTCTGATTCTCTCCCCATCGCAACCGGGGGGAGTGAGCGAGCGGCTGCATGGTCCTGGTTGCCACCTGGGGTTAAACCATGACACAGTGAGAACCATATTTCACCTTCTGTACCGTAACATTCAAGATTGTTTTTGTTCCTTTCTTTTCATAATTCCAAAGTCTTTTGTTGCTGTTGCTAAAACACATTTAGAGTTGCTAAATTTCTGCTAAAGGCAGTTTCTTTGGCCTTCTCCAAATACTATCTTCACCAGAACATCCCTCTCTGAAGATCAGGAAAGGAAATAATTATGGTTATGACATATTTCTGAAAAGCAAGGGGTAAGAAATTAAAAAGTATGCAATATTAATCCCTCTCTCCCTCACAGACTGGCAACGGAAAGCAGAAATCAGAGGAGAATATTCCAGGTACACCAAACACGTAAGCAGTTAATGAACTGGATGGCGAGAGGTCAGTTTAGCAATGCTGTGATATGGGATTATCTGGAAGAGCCAAGAATTTCTGAGGGGTTTCAGGCTCTCCCTGACCCTTTTGTGCACAGAGGACAGTGTTACATGTATTATTTCAAATACTTAGACATAACTCCTGACTGTGCTGGTTTGCACAGATTATATCAAGCAGCAGGAAACAGGGATTCTCTTGCTGCGGAGATTACCCCGAGTAAAGCAGTTGCTGTTTCATCTGCGCGTTTGATGGTAGGGAGGTGAAAGTGTAGTGCCAGGATCCTGGCCAAGAGACTGAAAGAATCCAAATTTGGAGACAGTGTAGTAATCTGTATGGGGTAAGCTACGGCCGCCTAAACTTGAATCATCCACTCAAAGTGACTCTCTCGTTGCACCGGCCAGGGAGTCTCGCTGGCCTCTTAACATAGGCAGATAACTGAAGTTAGACACTTATGATGAGTCTAGACCCAAATATTTGGCCTTGTAGGGAAAACATAGACAAATTCTGTTTGCTGCAATTCCAAAATAAAGTGAGAGTGTCCGTGCATGCAGGGGAAGAGGGAGGAAGAGAGAGACTGGTAGGGTAGGACATGAGTCAAATAATGTAAAGGTCTGGGCATAACCTTAAATCTGTTTTCAGTTCTTCACACGACTGAGTTTGAAACACTTTAACTGTTTGCTAATTTTCAGGTGTTTGAGTTTGTAGAACTCTCTCAATGGATCAGGGTAACACAAGGGAAAGTTACGTAGACTGATAAAGCTTTCAGTTGCTAAATTTCCTCCTTGTTCCAATAAGAGACTAATGTTTCCTGTGGGAGTAAGTGATGGTGCGCTTAATTTTATGTGTAGGTTTTATATAGAGGTGATATGTGATTCTTTATCACGTCTTCCCTTTTGTAGCAAGGTAATTGCTGTCATGCCTTGCAAAGATTGAGGTGTGAGAAACAAGGCTGATGAGAGAAATCACTTCCCCGCTAAGGTTACAAAATCTCTTCTATTATGCAGCAACTTTAGGCACGTGAGTACAGACGCCTCCATAACTTTGGTACCCAGCATCTTTCTCAGCTTATCCTCCATTTATCCTATTAACAGTACTAGAAGTCACTCCATGCTAGCATACCCCAGGAAGCGGAGTGTTAGGTGAACGCCTGTTGCTGTGTTGCCTGAGTTGGAGAGGAACTTGAAAAATTAAGTCAGACTGTTTGGGCACTGAATCACAGAATCATAGAATGGTTCAGGTTGGAAGGGATCTTGAAGATCATCGAGTTCCAACCCCCCTGCCATAGGCAGGGACACCTCCCACCAGACCAGGTTGCCCAAGGCCACGTCCAGCCTGGCCTTGAACACCTCCAGGGATGGGGCCTCAACAACTTCTCGGGACAACCTGTTCCAGTGCCTTACCACCCTTAGAGTGAAAAACTTCTTCCTAATGTTTAATCTAAACCTGCCCTCTTCCAGTTTGAAGCCACTCCCCCTCGTCCTATCACTACATGCCCAAGTAAAAAGTCCTTCCCCAGCTCTCCTGTAGGCCCTTCCCCACCAGCAATGTGTAGTAATAGTTCCCACAAACCACCATGTGCCACAGAATATACGTTCTTTGTATATTCTGTTCAAGTTCTTCTCTTCCTTATTCTTGTGACATAATATTCATAGCTTGGCTTAAATGACTTTCAAATATGTTTTGAGTTTCCATGGCCCTGGGAAGTTTCTCCTTCATCCTGACATTCTTACCTGCCTTGTTCAGACATGCAGAGCCACATACTTAGTGCCTCTTCAGCCCTGAATTTGTGACAGGGAACTTCTGGACTGATTTAGATAGAAGTATGGTGATCTGGTGCAAAAGCAAGTTGGAATGAGGTAAATGGGAACAATGCAAGGTTTTCTTATGAGTTTAAGTTGTTAAAAGTGAGGAAAAGTTGGTGGGAGAATGCTTCCATATGTTTCCATAAATTCTTCAAGGGGTTAAGGCATCCACCCCGTGATTGTGGGTGCAGTTGTCACCAAAACAGGGCATAATAAGCTGTACTAGCCAAAAAGGGTGTAACATGGTATGACAGAAAAGAGATTATATCACTCTTTCTATTCAGCAAGACTGTGCTGCAAATCTTGAGTCATACCCTGATGCTTTTTGGGGGGGCAGTAGATAAGATCTGTTATTATGAAAGAACACGTTACATCATATGAAGATGCAAGGATACAATTCTGTCAATGCCACCCTTCCATTCATACTGTAAAACCTTATAGCTGTGTTTCAGCATAGATATCTCACGTGAACACGGCAGCCAACAACTGTTCCTGTGACCATCTCGAGTGGTGTGCAGCAGCAACGTACTAGGCACGAGCATGAAAAAAACCTTTTGGTCACAATAAAATGGGTTTTTTCCTCTGAACTTCCAGCTTTGTCTCTTTACTGACCTCCGCTGGGTTACATTATTTAATTTTTCAGAAATTTCTGCAAAGTAACACAAACAGAAACCGCCTGTGCTGTGTCATTATCAAGAAGACCTCTCAACACAGTGCTAGTTAACCAGTGGAGCACACCTAAATCGTGGGGAACATCTGGAAAGAATAAGGTTAGCATCAGCTCTGCGCCACATCAGCAGCTCCACTAAAACACTATTTATCAGAGTCTTCCTCACCTGAGTCTTTTCTGGACCAGTGTTAGGACCATGAACCAGGGCAACGAAGAGTTTCTAAAGATTTCCTAAAGGTCCTTGCCAGCGGTGTTATTGCTCCAACAACGTGTGGCTCTAGAGGTAGTGTTCAGATTAAGCTACGTGCCACCGGTGGTCTCTTCCCTAAAACGCCATCTTCAAGTCATAGCAGCAAAGGGGGAGTTCATGGTCATCGAGTAGTCCCAGGAAGCAACGACAGTTGCAGTGTTTTGAACTGGAGGGGAATATGGATCAGCGTACTTGGGATTCATTTTTAAAGAATACGGTGTGCCACCTCTAAGGATTTTTGCAGTGTTCTCAGAATCAACTTTCATGAAAGATATAAAGAATTTAAGAGATGTCCTGTTATACTTTTACACGAGTCCATTGCTATTTACATTTGTCAACTTGATCCAGCCAACGAGAATGATGGGGCATTCACAATTTCTCTGGGCAACCTGTTCCACTCTCTCACCACCCTTATAGCAAATAAATTCTTCCTTATGTTCAATCTAAATCTACCCTCTTTCAGTTTAAAACTGTTGCCCCTTATCCTGCCACTACAGGCCTTGGTAAAATGTCTCACTACATCTTTCTTATAAGCCCCCTTTACATATTGAAAGGCCGTGGACAACATCCTGGTGCACTCGTTGCTAGATGCCAGCCTTGGGTTCATCACACCGTGAAATGGAGTCAGCAGAGGAGCAGAAAGAATAAAGCATATTTTAGGCACAGGCAACTACTACGAAGCTTCACAGCTATGTGCACCAGGAGATCCAAAATGCTTTCAGACCCACGGGAAGTACAGTGTCTTACCCATAGCACCGGTCTGTCTGAACAGTCCCACATCAGAAGTCCTCAGTGAAACATCAGGACCTTTTCAAGTCCCTACCATGGCAGTCTTTCCCACTTGTAGCCGTAGATTCCCAGAAGTAGCACCGATCCTGCTTCTCATTCCTCTAACGTTGCACCACACGAGCAAGAAGAATCAGAAAAGAAAAAGAAGGAACAGGAGTTATAGGTCACAAATAATTACTTACGGATACAACTTGCATTCTCCTATATATTGCATTTTTATAAATCATGCTTTAATTTATTTATTTATATTTTGCATTTATGTTATTAATCAACACTTTTTTTTCTTTTTATTTTTTTTTTTTGTGTGCTCTTTTCAGAGGCCCCTGTCTATAGAGATTTGGGGTTATGCTTTGTGGCTGGCTGCTCTGATTATATCCTTCACTTACTTGTGTTGCTGAAGTTCATAGCATCGTCTGTTACTGAAATTGTTACTGCTGCCCACACAACTGTAATGAAAGAGGAACCCATTTAAAAGATTTTATTGAGTTACAGAAGCAAAGGAAGCAGCCTACGCAACTCGCTGAACTGATTTTCTACCGGTCCAAAATAGCAAACAGAGGAAGGCACGTTGAGCCTGACACGCTGCTTATCAGGCAAATCCACACCCTGTCCTCCTTCTTGCTATTCGCCTCAATTCGCAATATTTTTCAGAGGCAAATTGTTGCAAATATATTGGCAGTTGCCCCTTCTGCCAGGATAAAAGAACAAGCCTGTGCCACAAAATAGCGTATCGGCAGATAGGGACACACTGAGTCTGAAGCATGGCAGGAACACAAGCCCTGCACAACCCTAATCTCCTTGCATTACCTACTTGGACATTCTCCAAATGTGGGAAGTGGTTATGGAATCCATCAGTATTCCAGTTGTACTCCATGCAGAAATATTTATCTTTTCAGCATTTGCGCAGGCTAAGGCAGGCTACAGGAAGACTACCTCACGTGTTGGCACACCTAAGACTTTCCGAAACAAATTTGATCTTGCATTCTGTTTTCCAAATGCGCGTGGCACCCATAACTGTATGCAGCCCCATCCTGTCAAGTTTCCTAAATCATGGAAGAAGGGGATATGTAAGGATCCTTAAAACACAAACGGGCTCCTACAATTGATGATCCTACACCAACAGGACACATCCACTGGGGCTACATCTGGCTGGAGAATGGTCGCCAGCGGTGTTCCTCGGGGCTCAATTCTAGGACCAGTTCAGTTAAATATTTTTATCAACCATCTGGATGCAGGAGTTGAATGCACCATTAGAAAGTTTGCTGATGACAGAAAACTGGGCGGTGCTGATGACTCTTGAGGGACAAGAGGCCTTGCAGAGGGACCTAGATAGATTGGACCATTGGGCACCTATCAATGGCAATAAAATGGAATTTAACTTCAATACGTTCAGAGGAGGGCAACCAAGCTGGTGAAAGGGCTGGAAGGTGTGCCTTATGAGGAGCCGCTGAGGACTTTGGGTTTGTCTAGTTTGGAGAGGGGCGACCTCATTGCTCTCTCCAGCTTCCTGAGGAGGGGAAGTGGAGAGGGAGGTGGAGATCTCTTCTCCCTGGGATCCAGTGATAGGACACGTGGGAATGGTTCAAAGCTGCATCAGGGGAAGTTCAGACTGGACATTAGGAAGCATTTCTTTACCCAGAGGGTGGTTGAACACTGGAACAGGATTCCTAGAGACATGGTTGATGCCCCAAGCCTGTCAGTGTTTAAGAGGCATTTGGATAATGCCCTCAACAACATGCTTTAACTTTTGTTCAGCCCTGAAATGGTCAGGCAGTTGGACTAAATGACAGTTGTAGGTCCCTTCCAACTCAGTCCTCTCCTCTCCTCTCCACTCCTCTCCTCTCCCCTCCCCTCCCACCAGGGGCAAGGAAGTTCCTGCTTGTACAAATATGAAGGTGCTTGACCTCCCCATGTCTTTGGTGCCATTCGTCTGGCTGATGCTTCTCTGGTGTTCAAGAATCTGCCATGTCCATGGCATGCAGAAAAGGAACTGATAGAGTTCCTCTGGGAGTCAGCAAATATATCAACCCCTTATGAGGTGCAACAGCTCAGTTTGGAAAAATCCATGTTCAAATTTTAACCTGCATACAAGATCCATTTAGCCCCACCCCAAAACTTTTTTTTTCTTTTTTTTTTCTTTTTTTTTTTCATTTTTTTTTTTTTTTCCTTTTTTTTTTTTTTTCTGTTAAACTTGATGATGTATGTATTAACACAAGAGTTCCAGAAAGGACCATAATGCGGGTTTGGTCCACTTCAACCTGCTGCAAGCAAAGGAAGAATGGATTACAGAGCATAAAAATGTGGGATATGTGAGAGAACAAGTGGGTATCAGTTAGGTATCAAGCCGTAATTTGATGTTTATCTTTTTAGCAGCTGAGGTCTTTTATTGTGGAAAGACAGATTGCAAAACATCAAAGCAGAGAGCTGCAATACTGGAAATGCCTAAATTTAGCTTAATGGGGGGTTCCAGTAAAAAACTGAGTATCTGGCAACTTGATGTAATAGCTGTGGTTCAGATTAATGAAGTGTTTGTTACCAAATGTATTGTTCCATTGTAAACACCGTCTGGTACAATACCAATTATTATTATTATCAGCATTTCTATCAGAGCAATGTCTACAGGCTGATAGAGTCATACTGTGGTGAGTGCCATCCATCCCATGCAACAGACAGTTCCTTCTCTGAATGGGTTATGGTTGCGCCCAGCTCTGGAGCCCCCAACATAGGAAAGACACAGACCTGTTGGAGTGGGTCCAGAGGAGGCCACAAAGATGCTCCGAGGGCTGGAGCCCCTCTGCTGGGAGGACAGGCTGAGAGAGTTGGGGGTGTTCAGCCTGGAGAAGAGAAGACTCCAGGGAGACCTTAAAGCCCCTTCAAGTCCCTAAAGGGGCTCCAGGAGAGTTGGGAAGGGACTTTTTACAAGGGTATGTAGTGATAGGACGAGGGGGAATGGCTTCAAACTGGAAGAGGGGAGATTTAGATTAGATATTAGCAAGACATTTTTCACTTTGAGGGTGGTGAGGCACTGGCCCAGGCTGCCCAGAGAAGCTGTGGCTGCCCCATCCCTGGAGGTGTTCAAGGCCAGGTTGGACGGGGCTTGGAGCAACCTGGGCTGGTGGGAGGTGTCCCTGCCCATGGCAGGGGGTTGGAACTCGATGATCTTCAAGGTCCCTTCCAACCTAAACCATTCTATGATTCTATGTGGCTCACGCTGAAGTAGTTAAAGTTTTAGTTATCCAAGGGTTTGACATATGTCCGTGAAAGGATTTCATAGCCTGGCCAACATTTTGGGTGTTTGAGGGCAATTCTTAAAATCTAAAGCTCCAGCTAAGGCCATTGCCTGTCTCCTGAAGCAGCCAGGTTCTCAGTGCCGGCTCTCACTAATGTTCTCAAACCCCAGTTTCCGAATCATGCGCAGTAGTCATTTTGGAGGTACTTTTTCACCTCACCTGCGGCAGTCTGAGGGCACACACATCTTTCACCCGGTCGAGAAGCTTTACGAGGGGCAGCTGAGCAGCTGGATGCATAGTATGCTAAAAACTACCGGGTGAAAAAGCTTTTCCCTGCCTGGCTTACTGGCCCGGTGGCAGCTGCAGCTTTACATCAAAGATAACGGGAAAAGAACGTATTTTTCTATTTTACTCAGCAACCTGTGATTCACCGAAAAGGTAAAATACCAAAGGGATTTGAACTTATTCCTCTTGTGCATTGCTAGATTGTCCTGGCCGGCCGAGCAGCCTCGGGAAGGTGGAGAAAAAGATGAACTAGGAAATCTCTCAGTCGTGTTCTTGAAGCTATTTAGCTTTGTGCAGGATTTTAAGGGAGGAAAAAGCAGCTAAGGAGGCAGGGACACAGGACAAGGGGGCTGAATTCTTCCTCCTTTTTGCTGAATATTCAATGTTGAGCGTTCAGTGTAGGAGGGAAGCTAAAAGGAACGAGTTCTGCTGTGCTCCCAGAGGTGTGTACTGGTGCACTGGAGATGGCTTATCTCAAATGTTATAAAAACATATTTTGTTAAAAAGTACCAAACGTGAACCTAAGGGGTGGCAAAGCCCAGGAATGAGAAGGAAAAGCTGATTTCTGACTGCCTACTATGGCAGGGGAGAAGCAAAGAAACAGGTCGACGACAATGACTATTAAACTTCTTTTTAAGGCATCTTATTTCGTTGGCTGTCGTGGGGAGCCGGGCTGAGAACTCGACTTTAGTCTTTTCACACCTTCTTATAAAGGGGAAGAGTCATAAACACTATTTAAGCAACTGAACTGTAATAACTATAGGAGATTTCTCCCGGATCAGCATTTCTCCCTTGAAATACAGCCTGCAGAATTATTATCAAGTGAGAACTCGACTACCCCCAAGCAGCCTCAAAAGCAAAGGAGTACCGGGGAAAAAAAAATTAAAATGCAAGTAGATGTGTGAGAGGTGTTAGAAATATATAATTCATTCGAATTAAATACTGCAAACCACCAAAAGTTAATAACACGGACAAATTTGTTTCAGCTTTGACCAGATGCTTTGAAAACTCTATGCTAATTGTGGGCTCCTCCATCTGGGTTGGTGCTGATGTGGGTTTTAACGTATGTTTTTCTATGGAATAAAGAAATAAGTGACTCAGTTGAGGTTTTATAATATTTTCAAGACTTTGTGGTTTGTTTTGAAAAGAGAAAATTATGTGAATGTTATGACTGCTTTAGAAAGGTAGGAAAGAGCTGAACCAAGCATTGTTTTGCAATTAACACTAATTTCCTGGAGTCCCCAGGTCAATACTTTGCTTAGTAATTTTACAAACAAGAAGGGGGCAGGGGGAGGGGAAGAAAAAGCCGTTTCACGATATACCCCCAGAACCTGGTATAACATTTTGTGCATGTGCCACCCCGGGCTCACCCCGGGCAAGAGCAGCATCAAGCGCAGAGGAGAGGATCGCGGCTGTAAAGGGCACCGCGGAGCCTCCTCCGTCCTGCTCCGCTCTTCTCCGAGTGCTGCAGAACTGGAAATGCAGAAATACGGGTTTTCATCAGGTTCTGAGTATAATACCGAGTTCTTAACAGATTGGCTTCTTTTTTTTTTTTTTAATTAGGCATAAGAATGTGCATAACTTGTGTTGCTTCTGAAGGGGTTCATGGACTGTGATGTCTCAACTAAGCCACAGAGTGATATTATTTCTCTGGTTAAGAGCGGGTTGATCAGAGGTGTATTTTAAGTGGAGTTTTCCCTGACTGTCGGAGCCCCGTAAACCTGTCTTGGGAAGAGAACAGGCTAGATGAGAGACAAAAAAACCCAAAGTGCTCAGATACTCCTTACCTGTAGTTACTTTCGATAAGCTCCTAAACAGGCGGACAAGGACAGACCTGGACACAGATTTATTTTCTCCCGTCTTCTGTTTGTCCGGCGAGGGGAACTGTTACAGCTTCTGGTGACCGGAGGATTTTGTCCCACCGCGAGCATTGTACAAGACCGATTTCTGTGGCGCCCAGCTAGAAGCAAGAAGATACTTTCATTCTAAAAAACTAAATTTGGTGGTTTTTTTTGTTGTTGTTGGTTTTTTTTGTTTTTTTTTAATGAGCAGTTAATGTTTTCCATGTGTTTAAGTGCATACTTGGATTGCGCTGCGGGGAAGGAGCAGTTTTGGGGTGAAACCCAGAGCTCTGCCTGCAACCCAGCACCCACCGACATCCCCGGGGGTGGGGGAGAGGAGGAGGGTGTGGCNGGAGCGGAACGGACGGGGACCCCCCCCGCAGGAGCGGTGGCTGGTGATCGAGAGGAAGGTGTACGACATCAGCCACTTCTACCGCCGGCACCCCGGGGGGGCCCGGCTCCTCGGTAGCCACGCCGGGCAGGACGCCACGGTGAGCGGAGGTGATGGGGAGGCGTTTGGTACCGGCTGGCTTTGAGATGCGGGGAGGAGGAGGAGAAGGAGGAGGAGGAGGTGGAGACAGGTACCCGGTACCCGGCAAGCATCGTGCAGCGAGAGCTCAGGAGGTGACTTCGCTGGGGACTTTGGTGGGGCTCAGGGGTCAGGAGCACGGTCGGGGGTGTATAGCATCATTGGTGATATGTGGTGTCACAGCTACGCGGAAGCTTGCTATGGAAACGGGCAAATATAGAGGCTTAGCCCATGGGGCAACCAGACTGTAACCGTCTGTCCAGCTAAAGTCTTTAGGATTACTCTTATCTCCTGATCTTGCTTTTGCAGCTACTGTGGACGGCAGTGGTTGCTTACAGGCAGGGCAAGGTGGGGAGGAATAACCCCACGCACCGGTACAGGTTAGGGGTTGATCTGCTGGAAAGCAGCTTTGCAGAGAGGGACCTGGGAGTCCTGGTGGGCAACAAGTTGACCATGAGCCACCAATGTGCCCTTGCTGCCAAGAATGCCAATGGTGTCCTGGAATGCATTAAAAACAGTGTGGCCAGCAGGTCAAGGGAGGTCATCCTCCCCCTCTACTCTGCCCTGCTGAGGCCACATCTGGAGTGGTGTGTCCAGTTCTGGGCTCCCCAGTGCAAGAAAGACAAGGAACTATTGGAGAGAGTCCAGTGGAGGGCTACAAACATGATGAGGGGATTGGAGCATCTCTCTGCTGAGGAAAGGCTGTGAGACCTGGGGCTGTTCAGCCTGGAGAAGAGAAGGCTGAGAGGGGATCTCATCAACGCTTACCAATATCTAAAGGGTGGGTGTGCAGAGGACGGGGCCAGACTCTTTTCAGTGGTGCCCAGTGACAGGACAAGGGGCAACGGGCACAAACTGGAACATGGGAAATTCCATCTGAACATAAGGAAAAACTTCTTTACTTTGAGGGTGACAGAGCACTGGCACAGGCTGCCCAGAGAGGATGTGGAGTCTCCTGCTCTGGAGATACTCAAAACCCACCTGGATGTGTTCCTGTCCCGCTTGCTCTAGCTGACCCTGCTTTGGCAGGGGGGTTGGACTAGATGAAGGTACCTTCCAACGGTGACCATTCTGTGATTCTATGAAATGCCGCCCAGCGTAACTTGGAAGGAAAGCAAAGACAGCACACTTTCCCAAGCAGTCTTCCAGAAAAGTTTCTGTAGTTACTGCGTATGGTCCTTCTGAGCCTCGAGATGAACAAAATTGAAAGAATCAGCCAGTTAACAAGTGTCCAACTGCCGGTGAGTTAGTCCGTGGGCAAAAAGACTTCTGCTCATCACATTTCCTTGTCTGACTGCTATTTTAATGCCATGGAAACCTGTGGTGACACACATCAAAACATTCAGGAAATTCCCTGGAGTTCTTGCCTTCTGGTATATGCAGGAAGGGTAGAAAATAGTGGTAAAGTAACATCTACACAAAGATGTGATAAATTGATTGCTTCATTGCTGTGTATTTTGAAAGAAAAAAACAAACCCAAGACAAATAGTTCCCTGATCTTCCATATATAAGGAATGTTTGAGGCTTATGGAAATAGAAATAATTTTCAGTCCACTAAGTTTAAATTTCAAATTCTGTATTAGCTGCACTTCGCATTCTGCATTTTCATCATTCATTTCTCTAGTTAGTACTGTCCGATTTCTTTCATTTTCGCATGCTGGAATACCCCAGACAATGGATGACCTTGGAAAACGCAGCTATTTTGTTTTTGGCATCGGGGCTGGTTCTTATAGGTTAGTTCCATGGCCAAATCATTAAGCCCTGCAAGACTTCAGCCAGTTTTTTGTGACACTGGCTCAAATGTCTTCACACACAAGTGTGAAGCACATCAAATAAGCTGTGCACCATAATGGAAATACCCCTGGTTATTTCCCCCTCTCTCTCTTTAAGCATATATGATAAAAATCCAGCTCAAGGGCTGTAAGTGAAATTAATAGGAAGGGGTTTTACTTTGCTCCAGAGATACTGAAGAACACAGAAATCTTCATCAACTCAGTGCTTTCGGGTAACAACATCACCACAATATTCAGAATACATATTTATTCCACGGCAAACTGATACCTGTGACACTGGAGCATCCTGCCCTGCTTGGACTCCGCACGCTTGCAACCTGTGTATCTTGGCCTCCCCAAAACCAGTGGAAGGGAGTAAAAGGTGGACTGTTTGCTAAAGGTTCGTGCAATCCAGCACCAAGAAAGCCACGCTGGCACTAGTCAGCCTCTGATAGAAGCAGGGTAAATCAGCGTGTGTGGACTTCTGCACTCTCCTGTGTAGCCTGATTATGGGTGAAGTGCCTGGTTTGGAGCAAACGTGGTTATATCCACCCTGAGTTGCCGTGGGAATATATCCAGGACGTTGTGGGTGAAGTAAGAAACTCCTCTCGGTTGCGCAGAGCAGTTTCATGAGACTGTGTGAATTCAACAGGCTCTTCAGTTAACCTGGGAGGCAGAGGCAAAAAAAAGTGAAAGAAGCATTGATCAAGAAAATCCATAAGACTTCAGCAAGACCTGTACATCTTGGAATAAGTAACTTAGTCTTTTGAATGTATATTATGAAAAACTAAGAAACGATCTTAGTTTGATTGGAAGATTTTACCAAGAGCATATAGCCTTGAAGATGGCAACTTAGGAGAGGATGAAAAACGCAGGAGGCTCTCAGTAAGAAAAGAAACCAGAGGAGTGGAAAAAGGTGTGTAATTAATGCCACAATATTAGTAAGGGTGACACTGCACAAAACTGTCAAGAGGAGTCCTTTTATTGCTGCTTTTTGTTGGGGTGTTTTTTTCACAAAGGATAGAAGAGCAGAGTTAAGGAATGAGGTGACTTAGAACACAGGAGCAACGATCTTGAGACTGGAATTTTTGGCTGAATTTGGCAAAATTGGGTTGAATTTTGGAGACTGTAAAAATATCTGGTGTTGCAACATCATGAAATAACCAGGTACTTGCAGTAGATTATTTTGCAGAGAAACTGCTTGCTAATTTTTTCGGATTCATCAGTGTTAGTGCTTACGTGCATGGTATTGAAACCCACTGTATGTTACGTACGTGCCTCAGCATTAGTCGTGCAGTTGCCCAAACCTATGTCAATTTGGAGTAGAGGACAGAAATTCTGTAGCGGTTTGCTCAAAGAGAGTAGCTAAACAACTTCATTTTGTGACACAACCTTCTTAATGAACACTTGCCCAGAGTAACTCTGGGGCTGGAATGCAGAAAAGCACTGATTCTGCTCTGTTTAGGGTGACTAAATTGAATCGGATGAAAGATGGCGCGAAAACATGCGTGCAAGCAGATCAGTAAGTTGAAGGCATGGGTGAGCAAAGGCAATTTTCCATGGCTGGGGAATCCTTGCTGTCCCCAGACCCGCCTCGAGGCTATCGCACCATGGCTTTTTCATGCTCCTGTCTCTAAGAGAGAGATCAGTTACACCAGGCCTGTGCCGATGAACCGCGTCCTTGCATTCATTTCCTTCTGAATGCTTCCAAGTACTAGAGAAAACCAGAAAGTTCTCTGGTATCCCCTGGTCTTTGATGGAATGCTTCCTGTCTTAGTTAATTTGGGAGTGGAATTGTCTACCCGGTGAATAAGAACCACCACATTTTTCTTTGAAGCAGTTGGATTTAAAGGGCAATTTTCTCTTTTGACCAACTGCACAACAAAGAATATTCTGCTCCACTGATAAGAAAGGTCTTTTGGGCACCCGCATGTCCAGGAAGGTGGAAAAGTCACTAATATGGGGGTTGAGAAGAGGAGGAAGAAGAAAGGCAAGGGAACTAGACTCTGCTTTAGACGGATGGTGGAGATTCATTCCATTTCATATTATGGAGCTTGCATACCTGTAGTAATTGCAGTAGTGGAAGTCAGACCTCTTCCATTTGCCACCTGAAATAAGATCTCATTTAAGAGGACAGGACAAATACGAGAAGAAAAAGGTCAACAAAAGCTTGAGGAGATAGAAAGGTAAGCCAGGCATCTTTGCTATTGTGGTTCTTCCACAGTGAACGTCTTATTGCACACAGCAGACTGACGTTATTAACATAGAATTTGTTTTTCTTACCTCTTCCTTTACTCTTGTGCACTTGCAGGATGCCTTTGTAGCATTCCATGTTGACAAGGTGCTGGTGAGCAAGTACTTGAAGTCACTGCAGATTGGGGAGCTGGCACCAGATCAACCCAGTATTGAGCCCGCTAAAAATGTAAGTCTATCCTCGTAAATCAGATGAAAGATAGAATAAAGAGAAATATTCTGAGATATTGTTCTTCTGTATCAGCGTAGCTTCTGGAACAATAGGATCCAGGATCTTCACAATTTTTTGTGCTACTACTTAGAAACAATACATGAATATTAGTCTAAATCCACATTATGTGGTTCAAAGATTCCTGAAGATGAATTTTTGTTACCACAGCAACTCTACATAAATAGCAGAGCCTTGTTTTGCTCTCATGAATATCACAGCTCTCACCTTCTTTCCCCTTGCTTTGAGAAAGAGCTACTCAAAAATTAAATAATTCTTTCCAGCTGATAGTACATTTTCAGACTATACTCCCTTCTATTGTAGGTATCTGTAGGAAGAGACTGCAGATAGAGTGTTTTAGCCTTGAATTAAGTTTCACAGGCTCTATTGGCATCGCGCTTTTGGACAGCCTTCTTGTAGCAGTCTCAAGGTCCAACGGCACGATCATTCACAGAAGCACTGTTGATGGCACTATGAGGGTAAACAATCCGGTACTTCAAAGAAAACCTCATGAGAGAGGCACAGACAGCAGAACAGGAATAGTCTTAGAGTACAAATATTCCCTGGGCTGTATGGTCCTCATCGCTTGCCACCATCCAAGACTATCTTTTCCCCATTCCTCCTAGCCTGTCCTGACTTTTCCTTTGCATAGTTCCTCACTGCGTGCTGAAGATGATACATGGCCCCATGTAACCTGGGCACTAGAAACACAGTTCAGAGCAGTCTGGCTGTCCCAGAAAGCCACAGCCACAATTCCTACATAGGTGGGAACCTCATGAACCCTCTTACCCATCGGTGGCTATGCCTTGCCTGTTTCTCGATCCCATTGCTGACCTGCACCAGAGCCTGTGTGCGCCTTGCTCCATGCAAACTCCATTTCCCCAAAACGATTGAGAGTGTAGGCTGGCAAGCGCCTTTGTGGGTTGGGTTGCATGGAGACAGGAATCAGGCTTGGGAGGCACCAGCAGAACTGGCAAAGCCAAAAGGTAGGTTGGTCTAGCACCTCTGCTGTGCTCATTTCTTCTTCCACCCTCCTTCCTCAGTGCCCACCAGCCTGAGGCCAGCTGGGGCACAGGTGCCATTTTCATACAGGTATTTAACCCTCTCCTGTTAATCTTGGGAAGGGTAAAGTGAAAATATACATGGATTTCTTGGAACTGGTGGCAAAAGAATTCTACTTTCATTCCAAAGGCCTACCACAAGATGGCATGCTATGTTCATGCACATACAGCANAGGTAAAGTGAAAACATATATCGATCTCTTGGAACTGGCAGCAGAATTCCGCTTTCATTCCAAAGGCCTACCACAAGATGGCATGCTATGTTCATGCACATACAGCACACCTTCCATCTGAGCCCTGAACTGGTGGCAAAAGAATTCTACTTTCATTCCAAAGGCCTACCACAAGATGGCATGCTATGTTCATGCACATACAGCACACCTTCCATCTGAGCCCTACGCCACCTGCCAAGAAGATGATGGAAGAAGTACCAAAGATACAGTCTTAGGGGTTGGGGGTACAGACATTGTGCTCTGTGATGGCTGCTGCTTGGTCTGCTCTACGTACCTTATCAGGCAAAGGCACAGAGAAGCTGTAGGAGAGCAATGATAAAGTTGACTAAGGTGCAAGCCCAGCTTCTTGCCCATTTGGCCAGATCCTTTGCTCTTTCTTTCCCCCATTAAAGTGGTCCTTGGCTTTTGAGGCTGCAGTGCTACACTCTAGAAACAGGGAACATGTAACACTGCTGCTTTCCACAGAAAATGCTGGTGAAAGACTTCCGTGAATTGCGTGCTACAGTTGAGAAAATGGGACTTCTGAAGCCAAATCAACTCTTCTTCTTCCTGCACCTCGCTCACATCCTCCTGTTGGATACTGCTGCTTGGCTCATTCTCTTCTACTTTGGGACATCCTTAATGCCCTTTATTGTCTCTCTGGTGGTGCTGACCATTTCCCAGGTAAGCAACTAAGTCCACAGCACGTACACGTGGACTTGCATCAACTTTCATACACATAATACTATTGCAGTTTTCTAGTCCTCTATTTCCTTACTTGATATAGTTCTAAGACGACAACCGCTGTATGTACAGAAGATATAAAGAAGAAATTCTGCACATCGGGAGCTCCCACTAAACCTAGTCTGGGATTCTTTCAGCAAGATATATTCTGGGGGAAGTCTTAAGAGTATCAGGATTTCATAGTTCCTTTGCAGTTGTGACTTTGGAGCAGTGTCTGAGAAACAGATCTTGATATCTCAAAGCAAAGGACAGGTGTAGCATTGTCCTGGTCTCAATTCCTGTTTTTCTCCCCTCCCAATGTCTTTTTCCTCTTCTAGGTCCAAGCTTCATGGTTGCAGCATGACTTAGGACATCTTTCAGTATTCAGGAAGACCAAGTGGAACCACTGGCTGCATAAGTTTGTGATGTGCCATTTGATTGTAAGTATCCAACTCCAGAAAAACTTCTTAGATTTGATGGCTTTCCTGTAAAAGCGTGTGTTCAGCATTGGGTGAAGGAGGGGAATTGGAGAGAATCTATCTCTGAAAGCATCGTACTTTTCACACTTTGTTCTTCACTAAAACAGGGGGCATCAGCCAAATGGTGGACTCTCCTGCACTCCCGGCACCATGCCAAACCCAACTGCTTCCAGAAAGATCCTGATATTGATATGCACCCTTTCTTGTTTACTTTGGGGAAGAAATTCTCTGTGGAGGTCAGTGTCTGTGTGCGCGCGTGCTCACGTACCAGGAACTGGGAAGAACACCCTAGTCAACAAAAAGCACGCTGTACTGTAAAGATCTAAAACAAAGATGTGATAGTTTCTGAAAAAAGACAGCTTTCATCTGCATCTACTTTCTTCAGCCTTTGGAAGCAGGTCACAATTCACATTAAGTTCCTTTAAAAATTTCTGGAACGGCTGACAAGTAGTTGTAAATAAATTAGACATGATGTGCGTACATCATATACAAGGTGGAAAATCCATCAGGAAAAAGATTATTAATGGTTATAGCAACTTAATGACCTAGTTGAACAACTCAGTAATTAATTATTAGTAGATAACTTGTAAACATTAATATGAAGCATGTCTGCAGTTGGCCTGGGATTACTACTTTAATGTTAATAGCTGAGGCTCGGAGACACAGGTGGCTTTGGCATGTCTACGCCGTCTAGGAGCAGGCAGAAGCCTTGCTGTGAAAGGCAGGGCACAGCAGGACTGAATAACCAAGGGCTGGCTGTTCCTGTAGCTTCTGGAAGGCCCCTCTAGCGGGCAGAAGTCATTTGACCATGCAGGATCTTCTCAGCGTGTACTGCTAGGCCACTTCCAGGAGCAACAACCTAAGAAAATGCTGAACCCCTTTTGTTGTACAGCTTCAGCCGTTCTTGAGACCCTGTCAGAGTCGCTACAGCAGTGAAGTATGCTTCTCCTTGGAAGACCTTTGCCTTCATGAAATTTTCATTTAAATGTTCAGAATCAGAGAAGAAAATAGG
>VUYV01000169.1:486294-712916 GCA_008711295.1 Anarhynchus alexandrinus
TAAAAATAATTTTGAGAGAAAATACATGACTATTTTTGACTGATAATATAACTTAGCCTTGAAGTATCCAATATTTCAACAAATGTATTATGAATGTGGTAAGAACACAAAACCAAGGAAATCCACCCCTTAACATTCACCTCTATTCCCCCTCAAAATTATTTTTATCATAACTTACAGATCACTCCACCTTTTAATGGATGAAGTGTTCTGGCATAGCTTTTACTACATCATTCCGTTCCAACCCAGACAGTGGCGGTATCTGTGACAGCAGTTTCCTTCCTACCATATACCAACGTCGGGTTTTCTTGTGGGCTGTTACCTCCGTTTTGGCTTGTTATAAGTATATCTAGAACTGCTTTTCAGCAATCACTCAATTTATTTTCCCCTACTGGAGAAAAGTCTCATGGTGGCTTAACAGTTTATCTCTGAAGGACTTAGCAAAGCTGTGAGTCATTAAAGCCTTACATTAATGGAATGAGGGTTTAGAGAAAAGGCGTGTTATGTATGTAACCTAATAGGACAGGTATGCAAAAGGGAGACAGTAGGAATGAGGGCTGTGGGAAGCGTACAAGAAGAGTGCCTCTGGGGAAGAAAGAATGGAAAACAGCAAGTTACCTCTGCAGATTGCTTAGTTTCCACTCACTATTTTCTCGCTGTTTCTGTTCACAGCTCGGGATCAAAAAGAAGAAATACATGCCGTACAATCACCAACACAAATACTTCTTCATCAGTGAGTGTCGCCACTCTCCTGCTATACCAGGAAGTGTAGTAATGGGGCTTGTAGAGCCTACTTTTGACCTGTAGGACTTGAGCAGACCTAAGGTGCCTGCATCAAAGAACATAATAATCAGTTGGCATCTTATTTTTGGAGGAGTTGAAAACCTGACTGGATAAAACCCCCGAGTAACCTGGTCTGTCCTCATAGCTGAGGCTGCTCTGAGACCCTGAGGTCCTTTCCAGCCTGAATTATCATATGATCATACATGAGATCAGGTTTCTGTGCCCTCCTTGACTTCAAACACGTTAATTTGGTTTGAGAGTTTCTAACCAAATGGCTTAAGTTTGTTCCAGGGTAGAAAAAGTAGTGGGGTACGCTTATCCCAGGTCATCTCAAAACTGTACTGCTTTGCAAAAATAAGTCTACATCTATTTGGGCAGAGAAAAGGAGAAAGATTCTTAACTTACTAATTAAGGAAGTTTCTCGGGAGAGTGTGATGAGGGCTCCAGGGACTGTCTGTGTGAGCCCTATAACGTATGGCTAATAACGTGCCTAAACCGAGGAGAGGAAAAATTCAGAATTTCTCCACTGTGAGTGCCCTGATCTCTGGGCTCACTCCTGCCCCCCTCTTCCCATCTTAGGGAAGCTTTATTCCTTTTGCAAAGCAGCACAATCTCAACACGGGGCAAGGAGAGATCACCTCTTGCATCTCTCCACGGTAGTCTGGTCTGCTGCTTAGGGCGCTTGCCTGAGAAGAGAACAGTATGAATTTGAGCCCTAAAACCCAGCAGAAATGGGCACCTCCAAGGTGTGATTTATTTGACCTGTTTTTAACCATGACCTCTGAAGATGGCAGGAACCGCCCTCCAGCAGTGGCGGCTCTCTCGAGCGGCTAGATAGGCACATCTGAACTGACCCTGCTAGTTCTATCTCAGATACGCACCTTGGAGATGCCTGGTTGAGAAAGGTGATCCTATCTCAAGTCTCCCACATCCTCCACAGGGGCTGATTTACAATGTCATACCGCATCTTACAGTAGTATTCAAATTTAAATAGTAGTCTGGGGGGGGTGTTTGTTGTTTTGGTTTTTTTTAAATACAAGTGAGATGTCCATTTGGAAGGCTGAGTTTGAGTTCTTGCAACCCAAAATCCCTGGTAGGCAGAGGATTTCAGATGTATTCCTGCTGTTCCCCTCCTTTGAACAACTGAATGGGGAGCCAGAAAAGCTCTGGGGCTGTGGAAGCCACTTCTCAAAATATTCCTCTGTGGCTGTTCCTCGGTTAAAAGCCTAAAACAAAACTTCAGGTTTGTAAGCACCACCATATTAACGAACAGATATAGAAACATTTGGAGGCACTGATAGAGCATCCTAACCAGCATCAGTCATTGCGTTCTTGCAAAGTGGTTACTGCGGTACTCAAAAGAATTATTAAGTAGGATTATTATTATTCTAGTGGGAGGTGTCCCTGCCTATGGCAGAGGGGTTGGAACTCAATGATCTTCAAGGTCCTTTCCAACCTAAACCATTCTATGATTCTATAAGTTTCCGGGATCTTGCCCTCCTTATTTTTCAGGATTCTACATGCCCCTTCTTGTTTTCACTCTTTACTAAAAGCAGCTCTCCATGAGGAAACGGAAGGCAATACTGACTGTGCTGCCAGGTGACATTAGCCATAGCAGGCTGTCCTGCTGAAGAGCAGGACCTGTCCTCATCAAGCGTCAGAGAGCTGCTTGTCTTACCTTTGTTTTACCTCTTGAGGTCAGCAGGCTCCCAGATAGCTTACTGTTTGTCTGCGTTGATGCATGCTGGTATCATCCAGAAAATTCTGCAGCCCTAAAACTTCCCAGAATATTCTCCATATGGAGTGGCTGTTCAGGGGTCACTCGCTTCCAGTTTGATTGTCTGTCATTCAGTCCCTGACCTGACCGGTGATAACAAATTCTCCCTTACAGCTCTTCCTCCGCTCCTGTTTCCCACCTACTTCCACTGCCACACGTTTTACATCGCGTACACCAAAAGGTATTGGGCGGTGAGTATTGCTGCTTGCGCAACCCAAGACGGGGTCAGTTGTGGGCCTTCAACCTTTCTTCTGAACACGGAGCCAGCTTCTGCCCAGAGCTCGGTCCCTGCTGTGGGACACCATATGCCATTCGGTTAGGTCTAGAATATGACGGTTGGTTTGGCGCAGTATTTTCAGTGGCTCTGTGTGCTTTCTGCTAAACCTGTTACGTTCCTCAGCTCGATGACAAAGGCCTGAAAACAAGCAACAGGCTGTTTTGGCTTCTGCTTGCTTTGCCTCATTTGCAGAACCATGAAGTATACTGTCTCTTTTGGTTTGGGAAGCAAATTGGAAGGTCTGTAGTGGTCAGGAACGGGAGGATGCGGATTTATAGGAACTGTTGTTGTCGCTTTGTTAGCAGTGTGCGTGTACTTGGCATTGCTTCCTACGCCAGGCAGCCAGAATTAATGCTCCATCCTCCCTCCTCTTGCGTGTGTCATGCAAAATAGGAGGAACGGAGCAACTTCCAGCCAAAATGAGATCATTGGTCTAGCGCTTAGTTCACTGTGGGGTCCTGGGCAATGATTTGATACAAGTCTTCAACTCATGTTCCTGAATGCACAGTCATTTGCTAATACATTAATCTACTCACTGGGCGTGAAGGCTCAGATTCATGGCTATTACAGCAAGCCGTGAAAAGAAAGCCTTATTAGCTTATGTTCACTCGGATTGCTCCAGATGATTCAATTTAGCAAAAAGCTACAGAAGCTGAACGTAGATTGTTTTCTTGTACATATAACACGAAGCTTAGAAAAAGATTTCAATGAATTTAATTTATAATTATTTTCTTTTCTTGTCTCCGATTTTGATAGGACTTGGCCTGGATGCTGACCTTCTATATCAGATTCTTTTTTACTTATGGATCATTATTAGAAATAAAGAGTCTCCTGGCGTATTATTTTATATTCAGGTAATGTCTCTTTTAGAAGGTTCTTCAGCCTTCCTCTACATATACTTTCCATCTGCGCCTGCCTGCCTTTCTCTGCCTTTGCTTATCTTTCCAGGTTCACCTTTATCTTTTTTTTTTTTTTGCTTAGTTTTTTAATCCCATAAATTTAAACTAAGATTCCTCTGCTCAATTGACAGTTCAAGTTTTATGTCGCAGCAAAGAGACTTCACCGAGCGTCGACCAAATTGAGAAATACTTACCTTTGCACAACATCCAGTGCTTTGGGTATTGGGTCTGCCACTGGTTAGAGAAAGTGAATATTTAACAGAACCAGCTCAGCCTGGGCTTGCGAACGCCCAGGCATTACCCAGCAGCATGGGCTCGAATGGACAATGCCCTCTCCACTTGGATCATTTTACTGATTCTAATCATTTTCGTCCTCGGCTACAGATAAACCAAGATGAATAACAGGCTACATCAGTTTCATCACAGAACATATTTAATAATCATGAGTTTCATTGGGAAGTATGAAACTTCCAGGTTCTGGAAGTTCTTCCGGGTGCTGGATTAGCAAGGCTGGTGTTCAGCCACGCGTTTGTAGGTCCGGCTATGCTGTTATTTCAATGGCTCAGCCTTGACTTGCTCACCTGTTACTGAATTCTGGCCTCTTGTCTGATTGCACAGGATGCTCGAGAGCAGTTGGTTTGTCTGGGTTTCACAGATGAACCATATCCCTATGGATATTTACTATGACAACAATTTGGACTGGGTGTCTACTCAGGTAAAATATTTTCCATTCTTAAGAATTGTGGCCATACAGGTTCAAATTCCAACCGTAAGACAAGCGAGTCCTCTGTTACATTAAGGGTGAAAACCTGTTGGTAATTGGGAAGAGAAGGTTAACAGGATAATGGGATTCAGTTACGTTAACAGTAAAGGAGGAAAGCAATGACAAATTCATGGGCAATCTAAAAATCAAAGCTAGGTCTAAGGTCTGTTTCCTAAACATACCCACCTCCCCACTTATTGCCTCATTCTGTCTTGGACCTTTTCCATTTATGTAGAGATGGAAGTTTGTGTCCTGCTCTTGCTGAGCAATTTCACACTAGCAGAACGCCAGTGTGGTGTCCCCTTTTTGCAGAGAGACTTACTGGAGTCCAGCAGTAAAGTCTGACCACCACAGAAGTCCTCTGCCATCTCTGCTTTTTCTGCAGATGTAGATTTGAGAAGACCAGGAGGAACTTTTGACCGTTCACATGCATTCACAGGAGCACAGAGCCAACTCCTAGTTTTACCATGATCCATGTTAGCCCATCTGCTGGTCCACAAAGCTGAAGGAGGATTAAGATCCCTGGCTTGAGGTAGCTCAGATTAGGCTAACAGAAAACAGAAGAGAGTAGCACAGCATACTGTGCTCTTGAGGCAAACCAGAAAGGCTGTCGTCACCAATCTGTACTGATTTTGCTTTCCTTTCCCCTCCTCTAGCTCCAGGCAACGTGCAATGTTGAGCAGTCTCTGTTCAATGACTGGTTTACTGGTCATCTGAACTTCCAGATTGAACACCAGTGAGTACACACCCTGACAGAGAATTTTCTTCCCTTTTTAAAATATTTTTTCTTCTCTTTTTTTTTTTTTTCTTTTCCCTATTCTTCTTTGCTCTGAATTCTACAAATAATTGGGGGGGCACCAACGAGTTTGTCTTTAAAAGGGCCGAAAACCCTAAAAAGAATCATAATCAAAAGCTCCACTGGACCCACAGGAAGGTGAGAACGACTAGTGAAAATTGAGCGTGGGCAGGATCTATGTATCCATACAGACAGCAACAGGGTCTATCCAAAGGAGTAGCTTGTAAGCATTAGTGAAAATGCACCTGCTAAGGCATCCTGTTTATAGTCTGACATGGTAGTTTAAGCCTACCTGTACTACTTATCCTATTACTCTAGAGACTGAGCTGTGTGATGGGCTCATCTCCTTTTCTGCGCCATGGAGATGGCTACTTCTGGAGAAGGGGAGGTGGGGGAGGGAAAGAGTCATTTCTTCCAGTTTATGGCACCACTTACTTTGGAGAAATGTCACTTCAGAGATGCTAGAGACAGCTGTGGAAAATAACAGAGGGGGAAAGCAGGAAAGTCTTACGAGTTACTTGTGCTAAAAGCACACCAAGGGGCAAAGAAGAGCCAGGAGCAGCTGGAGACCCTACTCAGTCTGAGCTGGGTGATTCCTGGGAAGTAATTATGAATGGTAATATTTCTTATGGAGCACTGGAAGAGAAGGTGTCTGTCTCCTGTTCACAGCTTATTCCCCACCATGCCAAGACACAACTACTGGAAGGTGGCTCCTCTGGTGAAGTCCTTGTGTGCCAAACACGGCATTGAGTACCAATGTAAGCCGCTGCTCATGGCTTTTGCAGACATTGTGCAGTAAGTAACAACACCCTGGCAAAAAATTGCAGGAGGATTTAGGGGAGACCAGAATCCTAAGAACAAGGGTTCGCTTGTTCTTCTCTTACCAATCAACACATAGAAAACCCTCATTTCCCGTGTCCCCACCAACGCTCCCTTAAGCAATCCTGCGTAACGTGGCCTCTTGCACTCTCTCTTTCTCTCTCTCAGCTCTCTGAAGAATTCAGGGGAGCTCTGGCTTGATGCCTACCTACACAAATAAGAAGAAAAGGCTTGATGGTGCCATTCATAGCCTGCCACATCTTTGCATTCCCAGCAAGCTGAGGAGCAGGGACCACAAGGGACTCTATGGCAGAAGAAAACGAATAAGAACTGAAGGATATGATTCCAATAGATATGAAGTTACTTGAATTTTACTTCTGGTCTTTCCTGGTGTTTTGGTTCAGGCACATTAAGAGTGGATAGGGCAAGCAGGAGATGACTGCTTAGAACAGAAGAAACTCTTTGCTAGCTGTCTCTGAGGAAATATGGCCAAGAGAATTTCTAAGCCTGAGTATGTGTTCAAGTCAGATTATGGACTGGTGCCACTGCACACATGAAACTTTATGTCAGTCTTCTGGCCAGGTTTGGTGGGTTGTTTTTTTTTTTTGGTACTCCTCATGTAATGGGTTTAATGCTTAATACGATGTTTGCATATTGGAAGTAATTTGAAATTGTACAGGATTTTGAATTCACATGGTGTTACAGCAATGCACTTAAACAATAATAAATTATAATGAACTACATATCACACTTAGAGTATAGCACTTGCAATCTGCAGTTGAATAACACAAATGTGTTTCCCGTTACTGTTCTCCAGACCATCCTCACTGTCGCAGTGCCAGGCATGCCCAGTTGCCAGGAAGAACTACGTGGGTTGAAGCCCGCTGCTCTCCTCTATGTTTCTTTATTTCTTGTTTAATTTTTGGTACTTTGCGTTGGGCTGAGCCACGTGTATGCTCCCCACACTGGTCTGGCTGAGTTGTTTATAACCATAAGGTCTCCGCTGTCAAGTCTGTGCCCCAAAGTGCTCTTAAACACTTCGTGCCTGTACTGCCTTCACGCCCCATCCTTTGCCTTCCCTTCTCAAAGCTGCTATGATTATACCAGATCCGTATTTCATTTGTTAACAGACAGTTATTTCTCACTCTACATCAAGTACAGAAAAGGTGGAGGAGGACTTTTCAGGGAGTGGAGCGATAGGACAAGGGGTAATGGGTTTAAACTGAAAGGGGGGAGATTTAGATTAGATATTAGGAAGAAATTCTTGACTGTGAGGGTGGTGAAGCACTGGCCCAGGTTGCCCAGAAAAGCTGTGGCTGCCCCATCCCTGGAGGTGTTCAAGGCCAGGTTGGACGGGGCTTGGAGCAACCTGGGCTGGTGGGAGGTGTCCCTGCCCAGTGCAGGGGGTTGGACTAGATGAGTTTTAACATCCCTTCCAACCCAAACCATTCTATGAAGTAAGTGCCTGTTACTGGTTTCTATGTAAGAATATGATCATATTATAGAAAGACAAACCAGAAGTAAAATAAATTGGCTGTAAACATTTGGTCAAATAGAAAAGCTGCTGTTGCAGCTAAACCAGATAAAACGAAGTTGCAGACAGGCCAGTAAAAGATGAGACTGAGCAAACCTGACAAGCCTCAGTTCTGAGGCTTTGCAAACTCAATACAAAGTTGAGCCATTATTTGGCTCCACATAATTCATATAAATCATAAACCCATTATAATCACTAAATGGCTGTTATAATCGATAGAAACAAGTTCGGAATTTCTGCAGTGGAAGAATGTGCAATGAACTTTGTGATGGGGAACAGATTTATTCCTTCATCACCCTCTGAGTCTGCGAGTGAGCCTGCGAGTTCCATTTGGCCCTCAAGTTCCCATTTTATCACAGAGTTTGGCCACAGTGTCTCCACTCCACTCTATCCTCCACACTGTTTTTCTTCTTAGAGTTCCATGGTGCCATCTCATTCTCATATTTGCTGGATTATTGATCATTTTAGTAATTATTCCACACAAAGGCACCCATTCGCTGGGTGGGTGGTCGAACACTCCACCATTTTCTTCAGAACCACCCATATAGTGCTCTGTTTTAAACTGGTGATGAAAACAGTGTTGATAACACAGCAATAGCTATTGCTGAACAGTGCCTCCACGAGGGCACCACCTTCACTATTTCTCACCCTATCCCACCCCCCAAAAAATAGTTGAGTTTGCATTATGGTTGAGGTTAGCATTAGGGATTGGCACCCCGAGGTGCCTGCATTTGCCGAAGTCACTCAGAGGCACCTGGTGCTCTTCAGAAGTCTCTCTTCAAACCCTACACAGCACCCAGATATACATGGACGCCCATCCTGCCCAGCAGATAGCGCTGGGTGATGCCTGAACACACCAAAAGGCAGCTGCAAAGCCATGGTGGATATCAGAGGGCCCTCATAAACCACTGGGTAGGGTTAGGTTTAGATTTCGGGTTGCGATTATCGTTAGAATAAGGGTTAAGGTTAGGCTAGGACTTCAGGATTAGGGTGGCGGATCAGAGTTTGGTTCTGATGACTATAGGTTAGGTGTGGGGTATGCGTTATTTTGAAGTTAGCATGAGGCATTGGCACTGTGAGGTGCCTGCATTCACCAAAGGAGCTCAGAGGCACCTGGAACACATCTGAAGGTACTCTCCAACCACCTTGCGCAGCACAGAAGTGTACACGGATGCCTGTCCTGCCCTTTACATGGGTCTGGGTGATGCCTGAACACACCAAAAGGCCCTCACAAAGCCATAGTGCACATCAGAGGGCCCTCGTGGACCACCGCAGGTCAATCAGCTCTAGTGTTAGTGTTGACATAAGGATTAGACTAACAGCTAAGTTTAGGGTAGGGTTTCAGAGTTAGTGTGAAGCATTGGTTTGGCCAGAGCCCAGGTCCAAAACAGACAGCCATCAACAAAGGCTGCCACACAGAAGTGGCCAGGAAGGGATAAGACATCAGCTTACACAAAAGGCTTTTGAAGGAGATCCAGCAGCAGCTGGACTGCTCTGGCTTCCATGCTTCCTGGTGTGACACAGGGGACACCCGCGCTGTGATGGAGGAGGAAGGATGAGCGCTCTCACCCTCAGCTAGGGAACTAATTTTTTTTTTTTCCCTGCTCATAGGTGCATGAATTAAGAGTTACAGGTTACAAGTTATGAAATCTTATGTCCTGAGTGGTGAATAAGTGAATCCACGTGATAGACCAGCCTCAGCAACAGGGGATTGAGCCCATTTGTCATGGGGTTTTTTGGTCATATTTCTTAGTGAGCTCATGAAATCACAGAGTACATTGTCCTGTAACTTTGAGAGATCCAAACGGACCGTGACAGGCACTAACTCTAACCCGAAACTTAATAGGCCCAAACCCAAACCCTGATGTCCCTAACCCTGAACCTAACCCTAACAGGCCTTAACCTTAACGCTGACCATAACCCCTAACTCTAACAGGCCTTAACCCTAAAAACTCAAACCCTAGTAGGCCCTAACCATAACACTAACCCTAAACCTAATAGTCCCTAACCCTAAACCCTAGTCCATTCAAACAGATTTGAGGATTTTTTGACTAAATGAAGTAAAATGCAGTTTTTACTTCCTATGCCTTGATACATCGTGGGGAGTTTATATTACAGTTTCTGGAGCTCATTCATGCTGTATAGTTACTAAAGGTCACATCATGTTTCCCAAGCACCCTAGGAAGTTTTGGGGGGAGTAAAGCTTCCTCACTTCCCGGTGAGGTTTACAGCTCTGGAAACCAACCTGAGAGTTTGGATTACAAATAAAATTTAGGCGAGGAAGGTGGGACAAGCAAGCAGGGAAAAGGGTAGAGTTGGGTAGTTGCTTACTCAAGTCTGGCTTGCAGGAGCAGCAGCCACATGAACCCGTCACGATGCAAAGCTGCTCTTGCTCCAGAATACATCCGGGCTACTTTTTAAATCGGCATCGCAGAAGGTTGAGCATCAGCCATTTGGACTCAAGCACGGGCCGTATAGTATAAGGGAACAAGAGCACAGGATCCAGCAAGGCTTATTAAGGCCAAGCTTATTAAGGCAGTTTTGAGAGTTCAAGAGTAAACTGAATTACCTGAGCAGACTCTGATTTTGGCTCTCCCAGGCAGAAAGAAGGTGGGTCAGAGAACAAGGCTAATGTAGGTACTGTGAATTACCCTTGAGAAGAGGCAATATTTTGCTGTTAATTAGTAAGAGAGTGCATGATTTGATGTGAGTACCATCGTGAGTACATACTCAGACCCTGAAATAAAAGACTAACTTTAGGAAAGGGGACTTTGGCAACAAAAAAATTTATGTGAGTATCAGCAGTTAAGAACACTTTCTTACAGTAACGAAAGTGATGAGATTAATAAATAGAGATCTCACCTGGTAAAAAGATAGATAAAATCAGAAAGCCTCTGATTAGATAACGAATGGACTTCGTATTATTTGTGCAATGATTGTCTGAATTACACGTGCCATGCTCAGCACTGACTTTTACCAGGTTAAAGGTTTTTAAGTAGAGTCAGCCAGAGCATGTAAGAGATTTGCTATTAAACCATTTTCTGCCTTGGAAAAAGCACAATTATGTTTAGAGGTTAACAGCACAAAGTACGATTCCCAAACCAGGGGAGTAAAAGAAGCGATTCCTGAAAACTCTTTGGGAGAAGCAGGGAGTGATGCAGGACTCAGAACGCTCTCAGTTATTCACAAACACATTTCCACTATTTTAAAAAGCCTTTTAAAATTACCTGTAGTAGTCTTTGAAAACAATTTCCTTGGGTAGATGAGAGGCCTGATTTTGAAGACCAGCATTGGATTTTTGGACCTTCAACATCATTGGGCTTCTAGTGTAATTTCCTGTCAGGACCCCTGTGAGTCAAAACGCAATTAAAAAAAAAAAGCTGTAAGTGTTTTCATTAGTTGAGGACCCAACAGTGTGCAAAGGAGGAAAGGGGTGCAAGAAGGTTGAGCGAGATTGAGATGAAGGGCTGTGGATAAATGCGGAATAAAGGCTAAGCAATATGGATCAACGCCACAGCAAACAGGAGGAGCTGCCAAATTTTCCCCAGGTATCTTTGACCAATCTTATCAGTATGGTAGGTAGTACAGGTTTAGATGAAAGGCAGCCCCTGTTACCTCAGGAAAATATTTAACAGCTTGGTGAGATTTTACAAAGAAGGTATCACTGAGAGGGCCAAAGAAGGAAACATATACAAATTAGTTACACAACAGAAAAGCATAAAAACAAACAAGAGACTCTTACATAAAGAAGTTACGGTACATGAAAACAGAGTGGAAGCAAAATTAGCATCACCAATAGAGTATCTTCTCTAAATGTGAAGAACGATGGAAATAATACAAAATATTAACTGACTGATTCTAAAATACAGCTTTTATTCCTCAGCTCTGAAATGCAAATTCTGTTCTTTTCCGATGGTCATATCTTGAAATCAGAGGTCCAGGACAGACAGTTTCCACTGAAAATAATATTCCAAGTTTCAATAAAGTATTTTTTCCTGATAAATTCTCTCTGGAAAAGGGTATGTTTTAAGAAATATCAGTGTGCGTTACAAATTTTGTTTTATATATGGCACTTCATATTAGTAGCTAGATACTAAGTAAATGAAATAAGCACATTCATTGTCTTCTGTGTCATAAAGCTGAAAGGTAAATAATAAAAAAAAACCTGAATCTTCAAACAAAAAGCTGCTAAAAGGTTGACAGATTGTAGCCAAACTTTTTACAGTATAATCACACTGTTCATTTCATGGAACTGTTGAAACTATTCCTCATCCTGCAGTCCTCAAACTTGAACATATACACCTATCAGATGTATAACCACTCAAAAAAGCTTATTTGCTTTAAATCTAATGAAAGAGCAGCATTTAGGAAGAGTAATAGGTGTTGAAAGCACCTTGGACTCAGCACATATGCAATAAGTAAAGCAGTGAAAATGAGCCGATTTCTTCATTCTTGCTTTTCCAACTTCCCTCCTCAAAGTCAAGAGCACTGTCAAGAGCCCTCCACTGTGCCAAGAGCACTTTGCACTGCCAGAGCAAAGTCAAGACCGGGTAGACGATACGAGAGCTATGATTAGGCAGAGCTATGTGCTTTCATCTCCTTCATATCAACCAATTTTGATTTTCCCTCTCATCTCAACCTATACAAAAAGGAACACCAGACTTACTGCCTTATTTAACCAGGTTTAACAGATAGATAGAGGAAAAAAAATGCAAGTGAGGCAAAAGCATGTTGGACTTCTGTTAAAGATTACACTTTTAGGCAGAGCAACTGTTGCATAATTTGTTGGAGCACTGGTTTGGGCAGCTCGCTGCTTCAGCGGAGCCGGCTGGGAACAGGTCGTGCAGACCTCTGCTCAGACAGGGGGTCAGCCCTGTGCCGTCGGGGCAGATGCTCGCTAAAGCAGTCAACAAAAGATGAGGGTTGATCAAACAGGCAATTTACTCAGCGTATTTTCCTTTGATCTATTATATCAAGACAATGCTAATGTGAAGAAACAACATGTTTAATTTGTTTTCTAAAAGTGAGGAGGAACCAAAGGCTGAAAATGATCTACGAGGGCAAAGTAACTGCAGTGGACGGAACAAAGCAAGCTGAAGGGGGAGTGCGAGATGGGTGTTTGGATTGAGGTCTCGCAGCGGTCTTCTGTCTCCTGGACACCCTCACCCTTTCACAGTCTTACAGACCAACACAGTCCATGTAGAGAAAAAGAGATTTCAGCTTCCACAAGAGCTCAGCTTCACACATTTCCAAGGGCAACCCCGGCAGCATCCGCTAAAGCCAGACTTCAAGCTGAAAACTCACCCAGCTGCCACCCCTAGAGCACCCTTACAGCATTTTGTATTTTTATTCTGTTTGTGGAGTGTTGCAACTGCAGTTTAGTCTGTAAACAGTATCTCCCATCATCCTTATTCCTCAAGAATTCTTACAACATCTGTGCACAAGGTCAAAGATAGATTCCCGAGACTTCAGTGTAGAAAATAGGAAAGAGATGCTTCTTCCCCAGCTATTTGTTTGTAGGAGAGTGTGTTCACTTGTGTGTCAATGTTGTTGCTGTCAATCCTGAATCAACAATCACTGTGAGACAAGGATTTATTGCACTGGTGGAGAAAAAAAAAAAAATCAATAAAAAATAACAAAGTTCTCAATATGGGTCAAAGTTTTAAAATGGTGAAATCTGAGAGGAACGCTCAAAGAATAAACACTGAAGTTAACAGACACAGCAAATCTATATAAAGCATTTTTGTGACCTATCACATGCTCTGAAACAGGAAATGAAGTTTTTCTTCTGACTTGTTCCGTTAGAGCTTTACAGCATTTGAATCGGATCATTGGATCCAACTTTGATTACAGCAGCCAAGGAAAACGCCTTTTGTAATCCTGTAATGATCTGAATGAGATGGATTAAGATCAAGGTGAACATTTCTCAGGTTTTCAACAAACTATGAAGACATTGTCTGCAAATTGTCCTGAAAAAAAACCCGCAAAGTAACCAGAGTCCACTGTTTTCTTTAAAGGTGAAGAGCAATGTATCATCATTTAATGAAACAGGTCAGGCTGCAACTTGTAGGCTGAAAAACATTACAATTAATCATAAAACAGTACTAGACCTCCTTGATCCAGCTACTTTGCTCTGGTAAGCAGGATGTAAATATATACATATATATATTTTAATTAAAAAAGTACATCTATCAGTTTACCAAGCTTTAGTGCGCGACCCAAAAATAAATTTCGGCACAGCTCCTGAGGGCCTGTTTACTCTCAGGCTGCAACGCAGCGAGATTTCCAGCTGCACCAGGGTTGAAGGTTGACTTTGGGTGGAACCCCACCATGACAAAGTTCAAGCTTTTATCACACAACTAAATCGTACAGGCTCTACACAGCAATCCAGGCTGTAAAAGTGTCATCATTAACAGTGAACCGAGTATCAAGCTACTGCACTTATTATTTTTATTCCGCTGCCTCATTGCTTAGCCTTGATTAGCTTTCCCAGACTACGTAAATATGCAACCCTTTACAACCTTTTGCAAACATAGGGCATTTTCGAGAATCTTCAGACTAAATGACCCATCCTGAACTAGAAGAGTACCTCAGAACTTCTCGTGTGGGAGAAGTTTTCACCAGAAATGTACATTGATATTTCCTTAACGGGACAGGAGAGAAAGGGAATGGGACAGATGCTTTGCAGGTATCTTAAGCAGCTATTTGTGAGATGATAGCACAACACGGATTATAAAGGTCTTTAGCTCTTTGTCTTTGTCAACAATCAAGTTGTCTTGATTCAAGAGCTAAGTGGGAATCCAGCAATTGATGACAGACAAACCACAAATCTGGCAAAATTACCTTTATTTCATTTGCAATCAAACTAGAGCCTTAGCTCTTTTCTCAGTTCTGTCCAAAATGGCCTTATGCAACTGCTTAAGTTACATCCTCACCGTCAGCTGAGTCAAGGCTATGCTCAAGTCCAGCTTTGCACATCACGACCTCTGTCATGATCACACAAACATCGGTTCAGATTAAATTCTGCAATATTGCCTGGGAGGAAAGATCAAGCTTTACCATGCACCACCGCATATCTTCATGTAATCTACTATCAACAAGAGATAAGAACATGCAACATATCACTGGATCAATCCACTCTGCAGTACTGGTTTGAAGCCCCAAACCCCACAGCAAACAAAACTCAAAGTGCAGAAAGAATCATAGACTGGTTTGGGTGGGAAGGGACCTTTAAAGGCCATCTAAGTCCAGCGCCCCTGAAATGAGTAGGGACATCTTCAAACAGATCAGGTTACTCAGAGCCCTGTCCAACCTGGCCTTGAACACCTCCAGGGATGGGGCATCCACCACCTTTCTGGGCAACCTGGGCCAGTGCCTCACCACCCTCAGCGTAAAAAATTTCTTCCTCATGTCTAGTCCAAACCTCCCCTCTTTTAGTTTAAAACCATTACCCCTTGTCCTTTCATAACAGGCCCTGCTAAAAAGTTCCTCCCCAGCTTTCCTGTAGCTTTTTAGGGACTATAAGGGGTTCTAAGGTCTCCCCGGAGCCTTCTCTTCTCCAGGCTGAACTACCCCAACTCTCTCAAGCCTGTCCTCATAGCAGAGGGGCTCCAGCCCTCGGAGCATCTTCATGGCCTCCTCTGGACCCGCTCCAACAGGTCCATGCCCTTCTTGTGCTGAGGTACAGAAAGGTTTGACTCGAGGCTACAGTATCATCACCTTTAAAAACCTGCAGAGTTAAGGCACATGAAGGCTAAACGATGAGTTGTGACTCATACTGCCTGCCAGAACACCAGACCATGCAGTGCATATGCACATGTATCCAAGTGAGACCCCTCAGTTCCTGCTCATTTACAACAGGGAAATATAGTCACAGGGCAGACGTGTCATCTGCCCCTCAGACAGAAGGGAGAAAGGGAAGGACACAAGCCAGAAACCAGCCCACAGGCAGAATGAAGACTGAATAACTGGAGAAAGAAGAAAAAGGAAATAGTTCAAGAGTAAAATTCTTTTGCATTAAATAATTTCAAATGTTTACTAAGGTAAAAATCTGAGAACACTGCTTTCCTCTTTCCAAAACGATGGTGGTTACTGTTTATAAACATCAGTTAAAAGCTTATTAAATTAGAGAGGAAAAAAATCTGTGGCATCTTTTTTCCTTTTAGCATCCAGGCAAAGCAGGCTACAACGCCTTGTCGTGACACAGCGAAAGCACTTTTCATCACTAAGTGTTCAGGCATTATTTGAAACTCCCATCTGTGATGTTAAAAGGAGCTCTTAACACAGCTAAAAATATAGGACCAACCTACTAGTGAAGTCCAAAGCTACACGTGTCTTTGAGGAAAGTTTCCTCACACAAGCCTTTAGATTAAGCCATTTAAGGTCTCAAAAAGTAGTATTAATCATGAAGCCAAATACTTACTTCGAACCATAGCAACTTGTGAAACAAGTAGGTACATTAAAGTCCACCTCTAGCGTACATCTACTCCACTGTTTGCAGTGCTGATCAACACCGTTACTCTTAGCATCATAAACTCCTGCCTATAACCAACCCTAGTAACAAAGCAGACGTTCTTTCACATTCCTTCTCACCCAGTTAACGTTTAACTTGCAGATAAAAATGAAATGGTTTTAAAAGAAAGATTAACGAAGCCCCAACTAAAAACATACTCGGGCACTCACACATAAAACACAGGTTCTCAGGCTTAAACCTTCACAGACCGCAACCACCTCCTCCTGTGGTATTAGGAAAGACTATCGCTCTGACGTAATTTTGGGAGAAAATGGCAACGCACATGCCTGTCTGAGAATTCATGTATCAGATCTCCAAATGGAGCACAAACAGCTTTTTCCTCTGAGATGAGTAACAGGTGTATAACATTATTTGGCAAATCAATGACGTATTTAATGGACACTAAAGTCACAGACACCTACACACTGCTTAGTAGCCAATTTCCCTCAATGGCTTGCGCCGGGCAATGAGCTAGCTGGTTTCAAGAAAAGAATTCAGGGCTTGCTTTTTCCAACACACCTAAAGCAGTAACTATCTGATTCAAACCCACCCTCACCCCCTTTTCCCCTGGAGAAGATTTAGCAACTCCGTATACTCACTCATCTCCTGGCACAGCCCACTTCAAGAAATGGCCACCGAGATCCTGGAATCTGCTGCTGGCTTTTGGCTACCAAGTCTGAACATTTTAGAAAAGGGAAAGCAACCTAGGAATAAAAGGGAAAGACCTGTAAGAAGGCGAGGTAGTCCAGGAGAAGCTGTAATTTCCCAAACATAAGTTTCAAATTCATTCCGAATTCCACTGTTACAGATGTGCATCTAAAACAAAACAGCAGTAGGAAGATGTTGAGCAATTCTCCGTTACACATAACTGAAAATTGTATTGCAACAACTTGTCAAAGGAATATTTGATTTTGCTTGAGCAGAACAAAGTCAAAACACAAGTGAGATTGTGTCATATCATGTCATGTAAACAGTCTTTTTATTCTCACAGTAAGTAGCCGTAAATGGATTTAATCATTTGTTTACATGAAGAGCGAGCATTATTGTTCTTCCAGTGTTGCTGAACCCTCTCAGAGCCTTTGAAAAAGCCAAGTTTTACTGTACAATACTTGTCACGGTCAGTTTAGCAGCACAGAACATAAATCAGTATTGAAATTGTGAGTTTTCAAAACAAAGGTAGCTGCAGAAAGCACATACCACCTACCCAGCCCATTCTACGTCTTCTCAACATTACTGCACAAGATGTTTCCTCTCTCTTCCTCATTCCTTAGTGCTTGATTTTCTTTCCTGACTTGACACCAACCAAATTTCAGCCTAATCTCTCCTCTAACCTAGTATCACTTACAGTAGAATTGATTACTCATAATCATTTATGAGCATGGTCAGATAAATGCCACCTGGACAAAGTTCATAAAACAGCTCGTTCATGTGAAACGCTCTACTAAAGCCTCCCCAAGTTCATGTCACAGTGCCCTTCCCACCGCATGGTCAGTAGATGTGCTTCTCCACCGTTTTGTGAAGGTTACCTTACAATGTACAATGAGGCACGAGGCACACGGTTCCTTACCTGTGAAACAAAAAGTCAGGATTTCAGAACAAAGGAACTGCAATAAGAAAAGCAGAACCAAACATTTAGGCAATACAGACGGTAAAATAAATCCATGTACCGACAGCTGTTTGAAAGGCTACACAGTAGCTTTGAGACACTTCAAGTGCTTTATTTCAACTCTACATACTCTCAAACTATTAAGAACTGTCCTTCACTAAAATTTGAGTGAACTGTTATGAAAAACCAGATAACCTTGTGACAATTCTGTAAATTGCCTCCCAAGTTTTTAGATCAAAAATAACACAAGGTTCTTCAGCGAAGAGAAGCTTAAGTAAGGCATCGTCCACAAAACCCACAGTAAAGCAGGACAACAAATTTTTCCTGTTCGTACAGTGCACACAATCGCAAGCACTGCCGTACCATGGACATGAGCAGCACTCCCTTTTCTGAAGGCTCAGGAAATAAAGAGAAGGTTCCTAACAAGTAATTGCACATATCAGAGCTGAGTAGAATTCCAAGTGTTCAACTTGAGTCCAAGGCTTTTCTTGGGAGTCAGGGCCTGTGCAGGACAAATAATTAAGTTCTGAAATAGATACCAATTACCCAGAACTTCAACAGCTTCTGCATGGTCTCAAAAAAAAAAAACCAAAAAACCACAACAAACCCCAACCAAAAAACCAATCAGATGAAGGTATGAACTTCCACAATTAAAATAAACAATTATGCAGGAAACAGACAACATGTTGCCAAGAGATTTTTAAATTCAGTTTTATTTCAGAAATAAGAGACAAATACCATTAATTCATTTAGCAAACACAACCAAAATTAAAGATTAAGCCTTGCTTATTCTTTTTCAAAACTCATTAGGATTCTATGTTCCAGCAAGAAATATTCCCACCCATTCACGTAGCTCTTTCAGCTCTCACCTGCCTGATCAGGTAAAAATCCAAATGAATCCCAGAATAGAGTAGGTTATCAGTTCATATTATTTTACTGCATCTGTATCACAGCTAATTTTTTACAATAGGTTAGTAGATAAATGAATTGAAGCAGCAGCTTTCTACAGTTTAATGGAACAGCACTTAATATCTACTCTTCTTTATCTTTGTCATCACTTCTTGGAATGCCAATTCACACTTAAATGCCAACTCAGGAAGCACTCCTATTCAAAACACAACTCAAGACAGACTCCGATATGCACTGAATATTGAAAAAACCCCACTATGATTTGAAATTTGTATAACATTTGCTTGAGCTAAGAGCTAGTGATTGGGCTCTTAAATCCTTTGTATCATCACTCATGCTTTTTCCAATCCAAATGCTAACGAGGCAGCATCAGCAGGCCAACAAGGAAGGCAAATAATTAAAACAAGGTGTAAGGCCGCCCAACTAGGATCTGGACTAATTACACATATACACTGATCTTTCTCTTTGGCAAGAGAAGATGAAGAAGTAAGAGGCAGAATAGTTATTAAAACTTGCCAGGACTTTAGATGCACAGTGAACTGCCTGATCCTACTGAGCACACTTCTGAAACGCTTCTGGTCTGTTACAACTAACTTCAGTGTCCAACAGGTACAACAGATTTTTTTATTCAAAACTCCAACAGTCAGCTTGGCCACTAGCCACTCCATAACTAGGTAATCATTTGTAAAGTGTTACCCAAGAAAAAAAAATACTAGGTGGGAATTTGGCCCTTATCAGCCAGTAGTTTAAGTCTTAGTTTTGTTGTGTGCTTGTACAATAAAGCACTCGGATGGTGACAACGTGCTTTCTTAGGTGACCACTACTCATATTCAACCAAGTAAGTCCAGAAATTCCATAATTATCATTTAACTATTGCTCTAAGTTCTCACATATAAACACTTTCATTTTGTGCCAATTAGTAAGACCTGATTAAAGATTATACTCTGAGACTGAAGAAAAAAAATTACTAAACCAAAGAAACTCCTTTGGATCCAACCAATAGTAATAGGAAACACTTTTCAATCCAAAGGGTCCCAAGATCGTTTGCACCGATTAAGTAAATTGCAACTACTAGGCAACATTACAACATGCCTAAAATCAGGTTTCATACATATATGTCTAGCTATTAGATACCCACACTCATACAAACATGATACTTCAATTAAAGTCGAACTCTGAAAACTAGCTCTGGCTTGATCAATAGATAGCAATATCAGATTATGGCAGTAAAATAACAGAATTTCAGGAACCATTGGGATAGTTTTGAAAGCGCTTGAGATCGAATTTGGCCAAGATAAAAATATTAATGCATTTGGAGGTTAATTTCTCAAACACTTGTAATATTAATAATTTTCTATTTAAATTCTTACAGATTAGAAAGAACAATTTCCTCCCCCCTAAAGAACTGTAAGATACAATCAGTTTAGTTGTAAAGTGTATGTAATAAGAAAATATCCTTTCCTATCTCAGGTCAGTTATATCCCAACCTAGCATTAGTAAGCAAAGATTATCTTAAAGTATACAATGGGAATAAAATTTGCATATATTGAGATTAAACTTTCCAGTTAGCTTCATTTCAGTCATAAGGAATGAGACATACCAACATTTTACTCAAACTACTGCGTATCATTTTACTTCTGGACGGCCAAAAATGAAATTCAAAGGAAGTATCTACAAATACATACAGATAACTATTTTATTAGAAATATTGAGCAACTTCAACTTCTTTAACATGAACGAGTTTATCTGTAAGGATAATCACAGTGTCATTATAGAAGTTCTATAGTGTGATTTAGCCAGGAAAGTTTTACAATAAGAAAGTGAAACAGTATTTTGATTAAACTTATGTTTGCTTCTGGAATTGAAGACAATTTTTAATCATCAATTTCCTTAAAAACACCATATGTTGTTAACAAGCAGTAAAGCAGTAGTGTTGAAAGGCACTAGGATTATTAGTTTGTGTTACCTAGTTTCCAATACAGATACAGGCACTTGAAAATTCAATAAATCAAGCCTGTAAAACACTTCTATATTTGTGCGGAAGTCTGCTACATTCATGAACATCTTCAACAGGTTGTCCTGCAGCTGTAAGGACGCAAAATTCATAGAGTAAGTCTCTGCAGCAGGCTTTACAAGTTGGACCTTTCTTTGGCAGACATACGAGATGTCGATTGTGTATATGTCCTAATTACATCCTAAAAATAATAAAAAAAGAAATATTCAGAGCAAGTTCCATAAAAAGGAATGAGGGGAATTTCAGAAAAAACACCCAAGTACTTGAAGCAACAATGTTGTTATTCTACATAACAAGCACTGAGCCCAGGAGAGCCTTGTGGAAGTGTTTCATTACCATTAGAAAGACTGTGTAATCATTTGGTCTGAAGAATCAACCTGAACACATTGCAGATCATGTACAGTTATCTTTCAGAAGCCTTACAAAAACCCAACTGAAACAAAGTAATTGTACATCATTGGTTAAACAACATTTAATTAAGTGTAATTAGAGTGCTGTTTCCTCATTTTGTAATTCTACATGCAATGACTTCTACCATTGCGGATGACACCAAGCTAAGAGGTGCAGTCGACACACCTGAAGGACGTGACACCATCCAGAGGGATCTGGACAGGCTGGAGAAGTGGGCCTGCGTGAACCTCATAAGGTTCAACAAGGCCAAGTGCAGGGTCCTGCACCTGGGTCGGAGCAACCCCTGGTATCAGCACAGGCTGGGGGACGAGGGGATGGAGAGCAGCCCTGCTGAGAACGCCTTGGGGGTACTGGTGATGAAAAGCTGGATGTGAGCCGGCAATGTGCACTCACAGCCCAGAAAACCAACTGCATCCTGGGCTGCGTCCAGAGCAGCGTGGACAGCAGGTTGAGGGAGGAGATTCTGTCCCTCTACTCGGCACTTGTAAGAGCACCCTGCAGTGCTGCCTCCAGCTCTGAGGTCCCCAAGATCAGAAGGACGTGGACCTGTTGGAGCAGGTCCAGAGGAGGCCACAAAAACGATCACAGGGATGGAACACCTCTCTAATAAGGACAGGCTGAGAGAGTTGGGGTTGTTCAGCCTGGAGAAGAGAAGGCTGCGGGGAGACCTTAGAGCCCCTTCCAGTACCTAAAGGGCACCTACAGGAAAGCTGGGGAGGAACTCTTGATCAGGCAGCGTAGCAATAGGACAAGGGGTAATGGCTTTAAACTAAAAGAAGGAAGATTTAGACTAGATATTAAGAAGACATACTTTACAGTGAGGATGGTGAAACACTGGCCCAGGTTGCCCGGAGATGTGGGAGATGCCCCATCCCTGGAAACATTCCAGGTCAGGTTGAACAGGGCTCTGAGCAACCCGATCTAGTCAAAGATGTCCCTACTCATTGCAGGGGGGGTGGACTAGATGACCTTTAAAGGTCCCTTCCAACCCAAACTATTCTAGGATTTAAACCAAATGGGAATCCAGACTAATTTTTCATTTTGTTGAGTTTACAAAAGAAGCTAAGATAATTCGCAGCCAGTCAAAAGTCAAATAGAGAAGTTAGCGTACTTTTTTCCCACTGTCAGCATTGTATTTGTCCAGCAAAGCCTGAATACGGGCACCATAGTCAGGATGAACATCAGTGAAGTTTTTCACCTAAACAGGAAGACAGAACAGAAAAGGCAACAAGATTTTTTTACCTCCATTTCAAATGTATTCAACACATTTTCTGCTCTGTGGTCTATGAGCAGTACATATCACAAGGAAGAAAAGGAGGATGAAAACTCTTTTCTAAAAGTTTAATGCTGACCAGCCAGAAAGGAGCTATGAACATCTTCAAACACTATTTCTATTATCTCACATAGAGCTCTTTCCTGATTTAAACAAAGTTCCACTGGGAAGGATAAAGATCCAACCCCTCCCTGGCTCCCACTATCTTTTCCTTGTTTAGAGCAAAACAGTCACTTGATTTTTCAAAACACCAAGCTAAACACATTATGACATCCTTGATGTTCAACATCAATCCCAGTCTTCCCATCAGGAAAAAGTTACTTTAACATGTTATACTTTATTTATGTTATGTAAATACGTACATATTTAAGTGTTCTGTTTTGATAATTCCTGCATAAGAAATATCTAAACTTGTCTGCTCAGAGAAGAATTTCTGATCTTCCTTTCCACAAGCATACTGCCATTTTGACAAAGTCACTAGACTGCAAGAAAACTTGGAATAAAGACCAAAGGCTAAAAAAACAAATAGGCCACTTACAGCTCTCTTTTGAATGAAGAGTTGCGCATCTTTAAGATGATCAGCAATATTTTTACACAGCCTTTGGCGTTCATCCTCCTTCAGCACTTTGGTATAAAATTCTCTCACCTTAGGATTAGAAACAAAGTTTTATTTTGAAATTCCCAAGAGCAAGTCATTCTACCTGTAGCAGCCAATAATACTTACTAGACTTTTAGGATTCATTATTACTGAAAAAGAATAGTTTTCACTCTTACTAGTCAGGCAACACTTACAACACTCAAAATACTTAAACTCAAAAGGCAACCCATTTGTGGGGTTTTTTTTTTTGGCAAACCTGCTAACAACTCTTTCTATGTCTCACTTGAAATAACTGTTGCTTATTGAATTAATGAAAACAAACATTGCTGTTGGAATCCAATTCAGGAACTGATGATCATGACATTACATGAATACTTGGATATCTGCAGGCACCAATCGCAAGAAGACAAAGTCACAGCCTCTAGATATCCACTCCCAGAATATGGGTGGCAAAGGTCTGTGAGAATTCACTGCTGTCCTATCAGCACAAATTCAGTTATTCATGATTTTAAGCTGTACGGAGATTTTCCAAGCTGTCATCAGAGCTGAACTTCAGGTTAGCCCAGATGCTTCAGAGAAAAGTCATGTTTGACTGATTCTTATTAATACTCTCTAAACTCATCCTATAAACTCATCTTAGGTAATAAGCAATATAAAGCTTTTTCATATATCATACCTGAGTCACATTATCTTCATTTGCACTATTGAAGCGCTGCACATCTCCCGAAACAGACATGCGGCTTTCCTTTACCATGGGCTGATCTTCCGGACCAGTAAAACTATTTGGATAATAGTTTGGGGCACCACCTAAAAACAAGCAGAAAAACACCGCAAAAAGAAAACAATCAGATGCCAACTCTCTCCAATTAAGACAGAAAGAATTCTTTGCTTAGAAAAACCTAAAACAATTACCCCGTTATGATTCACTTCAATAAAAACCAGTTGTCAGTATTTTTCTGTCAACGTACAGCTCAATGTGAGAAGCTGTGTCTTCAAGCCAGTACTTCTTACAAATAGAATTTCAATAGCTTTTTTTGGGGAAAAAATTGTTTCAGAAATAGGAGGTCTGGCCAGTCTCACAACAACACTGCTCAGACAATTTTAATAGACAGAGTCAATGGAAGTTATTCAGAGTTTTAGTCCAAGGCAGCATAAAAATACACTTTCATATGCATATTTGAAGCATTCCTAATCTTAGCTATGTAGGGGGGTATTTCAAACACATAACGAACTTACAGAACTGCATAAAAGTAAACTCATTATCTCTTTGTGGACACAAGCAGCTGTTTTCAAGTTCTTGTTTTACAAATATTTCCCCTCTCCTCCCTCCGCAAGTATTAGAATTCATAGCCCAGAGGAATACAGTTTTTGGCACAAGGCATAGCTTAAGCATATCCTCGTTTACTCCCAGGTGTAAAACAGTCACTATTGAGCAAACACTGACAGAACTGAATAGAGGTGAAGTTAAAGCTCCAGTCTTGGCATTTATACTCTTGCCTTTCGCAATCTCTTGGAAATCCGACAGCAAAGCACTTTAACAAAGAAGACTCAGTATATGAAAGCCAGTCTTTAAATATAAAAAAATGCAAATACTGATTTCTCAGAGACATTTAGGCCATCTCTATTACTTTTAGATTAGATTTTTGCCTAGAAGTAGAAACAAAGAGGTAGTAATTAACTTCTGTGAAACCAATTCTCTTGCATATTTTATTTTAAATAATTAATATTTTAGAAGTTTTTCAATTAAGTCCCCTTCAACAAGTACATTTTCAGAAGTCTTTAAAGGAACATAAACATTACTGAATTCATTTGGCTGAGGGCATTTTCCTGCAAATCCCCTTTCTCTTAAATGCTATTTGTAAACACATCTTTTTAAACACATCTTTAGCTTCAGGTGGTTTTTACACTTTTAAACAAACTCCCCACCACCTGTCCAAACATCCAAACAAAGTCTCCTTTTCCTGGATTAACAGAAGATATATACACCCATTCTAAACAAGTATGTAAAGATGACAAACATTCTACTTTTCAGGAACCAAGAAGCAGTTATACAGTGATGTCTGAGTTGGGGGAAAAGGTCACAAGAGACACCAAACAGTTGAGGAGAAAAAGTAGCATTTTTTACAGTATAATAAGTTAGTAATATAAAAACCCACATCTGTTTAGCAAGTATCATAAATCCCCTGTGAACTGAAGAGAATTCTACAGTCCGTGCATAAGTATCATTATATTTAAAGATATTTTCATTACTACCTTGGTTGTCCGAAACGCACATTGGCCCATCCCGCTGGTAATTGGCCACACGAGTTCTGAAGGGGCAGTTCACAGGAATTTGTAGATAGTTAGGTCCCAGACGGTGTCTATGAGTGTCAGGATACGAAAAAAGACGACCCTACAACATTGATCACAAACATTAGCTACTACTTGCTGAAAGAGATCGCTTAAGCGGTATATGCAATTTTAAAGCACTATACATGAAATTGTAAAAAGGAAAAGATTGTTTCCTTTGCATATATATTCCTGACATACTTTAAATTATCTCCGAAGTGACACTCAGCCACAAACTTTGCTGGACTACCAGTGAAGAATGGCAGATTGAGCTGCATTTATGCAGCTTGGATGTTTCCTGTCAATTTCAGGACCCTAAACCTGTTCTGAAGCAGGAAAATGGTTACACATGTAGAAACGAAAGTGACTGTAACAGTGCCAAATGCTCCTAGGGAATAATATAATATTTTCCTACTTATTTTCAAGCTTAGATTTAGAAATTGATTACATCTGAAATATGGTAGTCCCTTACTTATTTGCTGAACTGAATCTGAAGCAGTTCTAGCGACATCTTGATGCCAAGACAACAGATTGATTCTGACCATGAAGTTTATGGGAGCAAAGAGAGGCAAAACAAAAAACACTACATGATGGTTCAAGAGTTTATCCAGTTAAAACTGCCAAAACATCGTTGTTTCCATAGATATAATTTGAAACAACAATCTGGTTTTAATATGAAAAAGCATAACATGCCAACATTCATGACTCTGCAGACTGTATAGTCTGCTGCAGCCAGTCCTATCAGGTATTTCCACCTGTAAGAAATCTGATACCACTTCTAAAGAATAGTCTTGCAGTTTGTACCAGGGATTAGTTATATCTGTATTTTAAAGCATTTGAAGTCCACCTCACACTCATAAGAGTTTACAATTCTAACATATATTGTAAAAGTATGAATAAATATGGATTGCTACTATTGTTTTATCCCGTACTTCTTGCTAGACTGACAGATCTCCCTATCAACTTTGATAGGTGTTGCAGATGCCCTCTAAGTTCTAGAATTTCTATTCCTTTAGTTCTTTCCCATTCTTTTTATATTTAAATTTTGAATGAGCACATCAAATGGTGATTATAAAAAAACAACCACTAAAAAAAAAATAATCAGTTGCTTTCCATAGGTCAGGTTTACTGCTGCTACACAAAAAGCGACAGGAATGCTTTCATAAATAGCAAAGCAAATGTAATGCTCTTCAGGTAAAGTCTTCTGTACGTTGTAGTTTACCTGCAGCATTTTATCAGGGCTAGGTTCAATACCAGGTGGCATGTTGCTAGGATCATAGGCCATCTGTTCTACCTCTGCAAAGTAATTGACAGGATTCCTGTTCAAGACAAGCTTTCCCACGGGGATGAGAGGGTAGTCACCGTGCGGCCAAATCTAGAAGACATAACGCACATACATTAAAATCAACATTATCGTAGGATTGTGCAGCTTCAATAATTACTAGGCAACATTTGCTTGATTTAAATCTTGATTGAAAAAATTACTGAAGAAATTTATTTTTTGCTAACAAACATTTTGAGAAAGATATTTTAAGAAGTCTTTTGCAATTAATACAGAGTACTAATGCAACTTATTTCATCATCCTAGCATAATCTCAGCACTTGACTACTTAAATGAAATACCCACAGGCGCTTGAAAAACTGCCTAGGAATGCAATATTGTAGGCGGAACTGGTAGCGTGATTGTTTTCAGCTACTTCAAAACGCAACCAGCTTAACTAGCCTTTTATTTGTCATCTTAGCCCGCACTTTCAAGTTCAAGAGTCTTCAGCCATTTTGGGAAAGCAATATTAGAGGAAAAAAAAAGTGATACAAGTTTACATTAGTATCTTTCAACAAGCCATTCCTTGGAACAGCTATTGGAAGCGTGACAAAAATCAGACCAACAGTCAGAAGCTGCATTATCAACAACACTTAAAAATAGCAAGTCCAGGGTGTGACTGTATGATCTGAGATCACACTTCAGAAACGCAGTTCAATTGTAATCTACAGGCCTGGAATCAAGCCCCATCCATATTTCACTGAGGAAAAGTAACATCAGATAAAACATCAACATAATTTCATTACCAGAACTTCTGACTCATCACGGCCATATCATAAAGAGTACACTTAAAAAATAGAAAGGAAGAATAAAAGGACAGATTAACTTTATTGACATGGACTTGTATGAAAACAGTGCTACTCCATGGAAACTGTTTCACTTTTTTTTTCTTATAAATAAGCTAAGTTCTAGCATTTGCTACATTTTGATGTCATGACCTTTCTTAAACTAGCTGAAATTGAACAATCACAACAGTATCAGAGATACCTTAGTTAAATCAAAAGGATTAAATGGAAACTTCTCTGCTTCTTCAAACGTCATAACTTGAATGTAGAAAGACCACGATGGATAGTCCCCCTTGGAAATGGCATTGTAAAGATCACGTATTCCATAATCAGGATCAGTAGAAGCCAATCTTTCTGCTTCTTCAACAGGAAGATTTTTGATGCCTTGGTCAGTCTAAAAGCAATAAAAGCAGTCACAACACGCAGAAAGCATTACAGAAATCATTAATAAGAATGTGCTTGTGCTGTTACAAGACTTAGAATCAAAGAATACGATTGTCCATCTTCCAATCTCCAATAATTTGAGTTCAGAATAACAGTACACTCAACAGCTGCCATCCAGATAAAAATGAGTTCTCTGATAGATGTGAAATAAATATGTAATGCTATACCCGAGAACGCAAGGTATCAAACATGAAGGTATGATCCCTGCAACACATTAAGTAAAGCAATTTCCCCTCTCCACTTACAGGATGCGGTGCTCCTTTACTGTCCCATCATCCCACCTTTTCCTACAGACCACATGCCAACACAAAGTGATAAAATAGTTGCAGCCCTCCAGGCTGAAAATTCTGGATTCTACATGAATCTCAGTTTCCCACCTCCCCATCTCTATTTGTGACAACTTTAGTACTAACTAATATTTCATTTTAATAAGCTTTTGACAACTCAAAGGCTAAAAGCTGCTACACAGTCCCTCTTAGTTTAACATGATGGCTTCCAAAGTCTTGCTTCAGACATAGATGTCTAATGAGGTAAGTTGTATTGTCTTTAAAACCTTGCAGGGAAGCTGTTTTCAAGCAAGATATGCTAGAGGCTGCTTTCTCACATAAGTGCAGAAGTTATGAGAGCTTCAGCTGCACAGCTCTTGTAAACAGAGTTTTTATATTTTGACATACAGTTGAGTCCCTCTTAAATATACTAGATCAATGCAGCTCATATCCAGAATATAAACAGGAATAAAAACCAGATCCAGACTGAGAGAAACTTTTACCTGAAAAAGCAGCTGTTCAATCTGAACTACTGTGTAGCCATTAACATGAAACAGGAAGATAACACACACTGAATAAAATGCCTTTCCAAAGGGCTAGAGGATCCTTGCATCTGCACTGAATGATAGCAAGGGAGTCTGATAGGAAGTACGAGGCTGAAATGCAATAAGCTGACCTAGGTGCTCAGAGCTCACCACACAGGTAGACCGGGTTCTCCAGTAATAAGAGACAGCTCCCCTAAGAAGAGTTTTTCATAGTCTAGTAAATACCTACTGTGTCATAGCCGGAAAAATGATGTTCACCATATTCATTAAAGGCATAGAAGCCATATAAAAACAACCACACACCTTTTTGATTGACTAACAAGTCTTTTCTGAATGAAACCTGAAGAGCCACAGTATATTTTTAGACAGTCTATTTAAACTAGTTTTTATCCAATATGATGTATACTTCCAGTAGGTAACTGGAAAAAAAAATATCAATACCTTCACATGGAATTTGCAATAAACCGCTCTTCCATTAGCATTAACCAGTTTAAAAGTATGTGATCCATATCCATTCATATGGCGATAGCCATCAGGAATACCACGATCACTGAACAAGAAAGACACCTAAAGAGAAAGATCAACAATATTAATGGACTCACCAGTTCGAGGATTAAGTGACCATTCAAGACAAAGTTCGTTTATTGTGTTAATCTGCATCACCGGAAGCTATCTTAAACTAGAAATTCCTCAAAGAAATCATAAGGTTAAGTTTTAAGAGTGTTAATGAAGTAAGACTGCTTTCGTTTTGCACAAAGAACAATTATGAATTAAACCTATGTGAAGTTTTATGCCCACATGAAATATTTGGTGAAGTACAAGACATAAGTCTAGTGAGAATGTTATAATTTCCTCTATAAGCACAAAGCAGGTAAGAACAGATAATCTAAGTTACAAATATAAATAAGATTTTTTTTTTCCCAGGTTAAAGACAAAATCTGAAAACTGAAGTCCTTAACAACTAGTTCTTCAAAGTCTCCAGGCAGTAAACATACTACCATGCAAATATATTCAAAATGCTGCTTTTCTATAGGTTTATGATCACAAACAATGCTTGTGGTACCCCTGACTCAGCGGTACTTCTTTTTCCAATCAGTAATTACTGGAAGGCTTCTGTATGAACACATTTTCTTTAAAAAAAAATTAAAAATACGATTTCATTTTTAATTTTATATTAGCTTTTTTGCATAACTCAGATACAAATACATTTCAGAATAATTAGAATGCACTGTGAATTCTAGTCATTTTTGGAGTTGATCTAACATGCTACACAATATATAGCTTTAAATAAACTTCTATGCGATAGCATTATTTTCCCAGTATTTTACTGTTCTCCAACATGAAGTTTATTGTTCACCAGTATCTCCACTGCTTTAGCATTAGAAAACTTAGCAACTTCCCCTTCATCCCTATATAAAATATGATTGTGAAAACAGAAGAATCCCACCCATTTCATAGAGTCATTAAAAGAAAAAAGGCTAGATACAAGTACTAATAGCCTTAAAAGTTATTATAGGCCTTTCACCTTTAATGTTCCTAAAAGATTATTTAGGCTTCTAGACAAAATATGGAAAAGAGATAGGTAAAAACACATGCTATCATAACATGATTTTCTTAATCATACAAAATAAACTCAAAGGAGAACCTTACCTGATGCAAAGACTCAGGGCGAAGACTCCAGAAGTCCCACATCATGTCAGGGTCCCTCAAATGAGTCTGAGGGTTCCTCTTTTGGCTATGGATGAAGGACGGAAACTAATTTGTCCAGAAGAGAAGAGAGGGAAAAAAAAAAAAAAGGTCTGTAACACCTCCAAATTATATGGGGTATATGGCACATACTAAGCAACTCCCGGTACAAACCAAGACAAACAGTTTTTTTTCAATACACTTCACTATGAAAGGAACAGCACACTGAAAGATGAGACAAAGACGCAAGATCACTGAAAAAAATCTTCTATTGTCATACACCTCCTGCAACCAAATTCATTACCCTAATATGACTGGTCTGTGAAAGTGAAGCATTTACAATTAGGATAAACAGGCTGCTCAACGCTAAAGAATGCTTTGACTTTGTGACTGATAAAGTGAGAGGAAAATCTTTTCAAATTTGTATATCTGAACTTTACTGAATATCTGACTCCTAAATGAATACAGATACTACAAAATATGTCTGCAGAACTCCTCCACTCAAGGAAAGCCCCTCCACTTACAAAGTGCTGTTAAACTTACATTAAAAGACTAATAAAAACAGATTTAATAAAATGAATTTGTAAGAAGCTTTTAAGGTGGAAAGTCTTTCCCCCATCTCCCCCCAATAACCTCAGAATGAGAAAACCATCTACAGAGTAAAACAGCTAATTTAAACACAACTATATGTGTGTGCTATTTGTGGTATCAAACCACATAAGTAATCAAGCATTAGTTCTTAATTTTTTTTTTTTAAAGTAACACCTTTTCAAGTCAAAAATGTTTGGACTATCTAACAAACAAGAAGCGTGTCAAAACAATGGCTTTTGCTTCTCAGCAAAGCATGAATAAGACGTGAACGAGCTTTTGGACTCTTTCACAAAGTACCCCCACCTTTTGTGCTTACTCACCAACATTGCATCCCGAATAAAGAAGATAGGAGTATTATTTCCCACAAGATCCCAGTTACCCTCTTCTGTATAGAATTTCATTGCAAAGCCTCGAGGGTCACGAACTGTATCAGCTGACCCAGATTCTCCAGCTTGAAGAAACACATGAACATATAGAAGTGTTATGACAGGAAAAGCATACAGATTGTAAGCATAAAAACACAGAACTTGAGAATGCACCATAAAATCCTAAAAGGGTAAGGTTTATTAATTTAAGTCTTTTCTAAACTAAGGAATTTTTAGCATATTTTCAACACTACTTCAGGCACTGGAAGTTTCCAGAATGTGAACAGACACCCACCCAAGCATTTGGGCCACAGTTACAAGAAAGAAAAAACAAGTATATCCACTTGAACCAATTAAGAGTGGAATTTGCATTACCACTAACACATACAACATCAGATTATAAGGCTGAACCGGCAAAAATACACACTATTTTATGTGCATCAAATCCCAGTGTGAAAGCTCACATTTGGAAGGTAGCAATCTAAATAGCATGCCTAATGAAAAGGGAACTTATTATAGAAGAGTTGTAACCCTTTTAATTCCCTCCTGCTTTATCCAAAACAGCCCTTTCAATGGGTAACTTTAAATCAGAGCAAAAGTGCCTACCACAATACCTGAGCAGAAGTGTTATACAAGTATTGAGGAACAGCTGACACTAACCATCATGATAAAATAACAAGGACATTCATTCTCTCATTGAAGAAGTTGTGTACTACAAAACAGCTAGGAAGAGACATGTTCAAACAGAGCAGGAAAAAGAAAAGGTAATGTTGCAACAACCCACTTCAGCACACAGTCCACAGACGAAACTCAGCGGCACATCTTTCCCCTGTATAACATTCCATGACTCCTTAAGTTTTGGTGACAGGGAAAAGCCAGGAGGCCAAAACCAGCAGCTCCCTGAGCCTTGTTGGACCACTTTCTCTCCAATACTAATGAGGATTCAGTTTTGGAAGTAGTATTTCTTTTCTTTTAAATACAGACAGTAGTAACGCAAGTTTTGAAAGATCATTATTCAGTCAGACAAGATATTGATCAAAACACATGTTTTAACTAACATCACTTAAGTTTTTGTCAGTTTCTTCTTTCTTAAAGAGCTGAATGCATAGATTATTTGTGGAAGATTGTTTATTCTTCTTTGCCTAGTACTTATTTGCAGCATTCATCCCCAAAACATTCCTACAGCATAAAAGGTTATAGGTATTTAACTTTCGAGTGCTGAACCACAGCATGCAAGCATTGATGATGATCCATCCAGAAACAAAGCAAACTTTCAGTCAGGAAAAAAAATAGCTCAGACTATCCTTTCTCTCACATGGCAGAGGGAAAATGGTCTACAGAGAGCTCTGGCAGAAAGATACAGAAGCTGCTTAAGGTCTTACAATTTAAAAGAAATTCACAAGAGGAACAGGTTGGCAGAAAGCATTTCAAACTACCTTAAGTACATTAAGTGTTCCACAACGCAAACCTTGCTATCAGTGTAACTATGGTACACATGTAAGAAGATACACAATAACTTCAGAGCCTTACCAACAGTGGAGAATCGTATAGCAATCGGAGTTCTTTTTCCAATGTGTTCAAACACTTTTGCCTTACAGTACTGGGTAATATCATGCGTGACTTCAAAATAGCCAAAAGCTCCTGAAAACAAGTAATTTCAAAATATCAGTTCTAGACACCGTCCTTCCACTCACAGCATCTCTGTTATTCCATTATGGTCCAACATACAACTTTAGGTCAAAAGGAAACGTGAAAATACACCAGTTTAAACAGAGTATCTATTTATGCACTAAACCACACAATTTATTTTCACAAAGTGAAATTTACTTAACAGGAACTACTATTTGCATGGTGCTCATTCTCCCCTCCTTAACAGATTGTTAACAGTTCCTAGCAGCAATACAGATCTCATTTGTACTGTGCCAAAAAACAAGCAGTAGCTTTTTGGATGCTCTTCTGCCAAGATTTGCATGTTTACCTCAGAGCAAGACAAGTACTTCTTTAATCCTGATGTGTGTTGCAGAATTTTTGGTCCACCTGTAAGCTGGGTGAAGCAACAAAGTTCTTCCCACCCCCACAGAGGAATTTTTCCCATGTACATTCACATTATAATAGAATTCAGTCCCTTATTTTCTTTTTCTAGGGCAATATGTAACAAAAAAAAATAATCAGAGCTGCCAGTTCTACTGTACTAAGATAAATAACAAATTTTAAAATGAGTTGGGGTTTTTTATTTTTAATTTAAATATTAGACCATCATCTTGCTTTGGCAGGCAGATACATTGGATAACAAAGACAAGAATCTCTATCAAATAACATGCAAACAGACATTAAAATACAGACGGGTAAGTCTTCCCTTCCAGACAAATGGGGTACCATGGAGGAACAGATATAGGAAGCAGAGATTACAGCAAATACAGTAAAAAAAAATCTAAGGACTATAACTACATTTTCTCTCTCTTTTTTCCTAACAGTTATTCCATGCTCAAGTTTTGGTATTGAGTTCTTTTAAACCAGGCCATACCACTGTTGTTGATATATAATACTAAATTATAGATAATATGATGCAATTTATCTGTCACTACGCATTAACTCAAAAGCTTTTTAAAGTCTACTTCTACACAGAGAAAAAGTATGTGTTTTTAAACATACCTGCCCCTTTTGCATGTACAACTCTTTCAGGAATCCTCTCTCTGTCAAAATGAGCCATCTCATCAGTGAAAACAACATCTTGAACAAGAAGAGGTCCACGTGGCCCCACTGTCAGAATATTAAGCTTATCCCCTACTGGGTTCCCAGCACCAGTGGTCAAGACATCTGGTCTCTGAAAGCGAGAGACAGTCAATATCACAACACCAGAAATTAAAACCCCTCTACATTTCAGCCACACAATGGGCATGCCCGTTCAACCATTATGCGTCACAGGACATATTAACAAGTATATAGCACAATGGCATAAAATTCTGGAACTACTTACAGGAAGCATAGATGTCTACATCATCACAGTACTATGTTTGGGGCTATTTAAGAAGGGGAGTTCAAGTCACGTACAATCCAAGAATGTTTTCCATAGTTCAGAAATACTACTTGTTAAGGCTGTATATCTTGCTTCATGAAAAATGTGAAGTGTCAACCTTAAAACACGAGTTAAGGTTCAGTTTCCCCCCCACCTCAACAGGAGACGATGGGAAGAGGGTGAGCTAGAAAAGGAGCAGCTGCTAGAAAGTAGTGGAAGAAGGTACTGTCAGTAGACGGATGGGGCATTAGGAAAGAGCCATAGTCACACAGCATAAAGGCTAGAAAGGGGTACCCGTGATTACTGTTGGTCTGGAAGAGCTATGGAAAATAACATAAGCAAGACTACCTGAGGAATCACCACTCTAGACTCTTGAACCATGGAAGGGCCAAGACTAACAAAAGCCCTAAGAAGCCCTACTGTCAATAAATGTCCTGTCAAAAGGACAGCAAACCAGAACTTTTTATTTATTTTTTTTATTTTAAACTAACATAATTATTGTCTTTAAAGAAACTGCCCAAGATAGCCCATATTCATCCTTTTCCCCTCCCTTCCATACCAAGTTTAAGTTAACCATTCTTGTAGGCTACTTAGAGCTGCAGCATCTTGTACAGTAGGAGGGACCCTATACCTGAAAAAAAAAAAACAAACCCAAAACCAGCCACTCCAAGAAACATCTGTTAGAACTCTGTAGCAACATAATGGAGTGTACTCCCACTTTCGTAAGAAAAATATCAGTAGAAAAGACTTTATCTGCATCACACGTGGGGTCACATGGTCCTTTAAAGCAACAGTCCTATTTTACTGGGTACTGTCAAAAATGCAGCAAGAAAGGTACATGGGCTCCAGAGATCTGATGGCTGCAGGTGCCAATTTTTCCTAGAACACATTTATTAACTGTTAGGAGCCAGGGAAATGTTTGTAAAAGACTTAGAAGAACAGAATAGAAGTTAGTACAAAGGAAAACACAAAAGAAAAAAGTTTGCAACAGAGGAGTTCAAATATCCAAGTCACAGATTATGACCAGTTAACACTAAATCCAGAGTTACATGTTGTACTACACTGACATACATCCATATGGGATCTCTATCCATACCATCCTACCCTCTTCTGCCAGTAGCATCCACACACCTGAACCATGGGAAACGCACCTGAACAAACTCAGTCATCCCCTCCCAACTAGTTCTCCTTCTTTTAAACTTCTATAAATGAAAAAGGGATGGCAAAGAGAGGGAAAAAGTAACTCTTGATGAGAGAGGGTCTTCATTATTTTATCAGCGACTTTATGGGGTTCTAACTTCTACACTGATAATCTAAGTTTTGCTTTAAGTGTTTTAATTACCATCATCAGGCAAAATTCCCATCTGTATCTATCTCATGGAAGAGTATACTGAACTGGACTAGCCTCCAGGTTTGGGTTGGTTGGTTTTTTTTCCCCAATAGGCAACCCACAAAGGCAGGGGAAAGAGCAATTATTCACATCTACACCCAGAGTTCTGGATGAGGCAGAGTACACAGGGAGAGTTACATACACCTTTGTTTAACTCAGGTACATGAATAACCACATGAAAGACATTTGACAGGATAACTGCATTTCCAATGTGTTCTTACTAATATGCAACACACGCTACTCTAGCTGGCTTGAATTCCCAAAATATCTAGGTTCTTTATTCACCACTTCATTAGCATAAAACTATAAGCATAAATTCAACTCCTTGAAATCCTAACCTACGCTGAAATTTGTACAAACATTTAAAAAAGACAACACGTATCCAGTTACAAACAGGAACATTCGTACATCCCACAATTCAGTCTAGTAAGTGTAAAATATTCTACTTCAAGATACCTAGCAAAAACTAATGCAATTATATTATCAGCTCATTATCCTGACATATTTTCTGTACTGAGGTATGAAAGCTACAAGCAACCCATCTTGAAACCCATTCTAAGCCTCTGAAGAGCCCTTTCTTAGAACACGGTACAGTCTGAAGATGATGAGAATATAAAATGCTCACATCACATTTTTAATTGAAAAAAAATTTGTCGACCAAAAAGTTCAGAGTTTGCTTAGGGAGAACTACTTTATTTTTTTTTTAGTCCAGCTTCCAGCACTACCAGTATTTTTCTTTATCTTCATAATTTTTGCTGATTAAAAGTTTCAAGTTTCTCACAGCTAAAACCCAATGTATTAGTTTTCCTAATCATAAATTCATTGGGGTTTTTGTATTGACGACTCTGTCATACATTTAAGACAGGCAAGCTCACTGTAATGTGCTGAAAAAGAACAGATCCTAGCAACGGCATCCTAAGCTTCTGCATTTTCCTCTCCAACCTTCTTGTATTATCATTCATTACAGACATTTCCATCCTTCCCATGTGTTCTACGTACACATAGTGACTGCTACTTCATCCCAACTCTAAAGCAGCCCATAACACTGCTACACAAAAATCCTGTGTACAGCTTCAGCACCATTTATGAATCCTGACTGCTATAATTCTAAGAAAAGCAAACTCATGGACTGGATCCTGGTAACTCTTTTTTAACATGAGACATAGCTCTTAAGGCCCCTCTAGTCCATACGGTGACTTTCTGAAATCACTAATACTTATGTCATCTTGAAGCAGTAACCAAGTTTCACTCAGATACACAAAAGTTACATTGAATTAGCACCCTGTTTATCCTGGAGTTCTTCACAAATTCTGAGAAGCCCAGCAGGTTTAACCATGCAGTGGTATGACTATAATACATATACCTACACCTATGACCTTCTCCTCTACGAAGTCCTTGCAAGAGCTTGGTAAAAGACAGAAGGAAAAAAAGAGAAAAAAAAGTGAAACCTTAGTCTTAAGGAGACTTTTTGAGCCCTTTTGATTTGCCTATGCTTTTATAATACCTTCCGTGTGATTACCTCAAGGGTAGAAGAAAACCTTGCATATTATTTGTAAACTATGCATGCCACAAAGAATTTTTGTGAGGTAATACAGCCCTTCTCAAACCAACAAGCTATACTGTTGTCTGAAAACCACTTTCTGAATGCTAACATAGAAGACTACTAGCACTAGCTAAAACCACAAGTTTTTGAACTAAACCTATCAAAAAATTTAACAGCTTTGTGGCTGTACAGTCCCTTTTGTGTAGGCAGGCTTTCTGAAAGGCTTTTTTCTAATGTTCACATTAGAATACAAACTTTTTTTTTTTAAAAACGGTAGGATATATTCACTTTAGTTTCAGGACAATGTTATGCGGGGCGCACAAAATAAGTTCCACCAGTGTGAAGGGAGGGAAAAAAAAAACCCAACAGTAGTTTTAATAGGAATTCTTATACTACTTTTGGACTCGAGTTTGTTTGATGCCTATATTTTCATATGGTTGGGAGCTGCATACAGCCAAAACCTTAAAAGATAAGAACTTTGAAATCTACATGTATATTTCATTACAGCACTATCCTGCCATGACAGAAAGAAGGGAAACAGCGCCAGGAGAATTTTAGTCACAGCTGTTGTAAACACCGTACATCAAAGTACATACTTCCAGGCATTACTGATACTTTGCACCTTATACAAGCCACTTTAAAATTCTAATAAGCCCTCCCTACTTTCTATCTTGAGGTCTCATGACTCCTTATGCAACACAGACTTTGGGTTGCCTCCCAACCTTCAAATTAACCTCGGCCTGGCTCAAATACTGCTTTGTTACAGAAAAGCTGACATCCATATGAAAATTATTACTCACAGTACAAAAAGAAATTATTATGAAACATGCTAGGATGTGAGCAAGTCACAATTCATCACTGGAAGGTAGTTTTCATACAGTACCTTTTAGACCCAAGGGGGGAAAAAATGAAATCAAGATGACTTAACAACTACAAACAGTGGGAACTGACTTGTGTCTAGTAAGACTGCTGCTTAGTATAACCAGCTGAAAAAGTATTTAATGCCAAATACACCTTTCTGTCAGAAAATACATAGCAGAAACTGCCACAGGGATTTGATGAAGAAGAGAAATCAACTCTTTCAGCATTTATACCCAAATATTTTGGGGTGTATTCTACACCTTCAGAAGAACGCCTGCCATGCTGTTGATTACATGTTCTTGTGATTTCAGCCAACCACTTGCCCCAGTCCACTTCAACCTGGTAACGACGCCTCCGTATGCTGCCAAATGTGCCTCATCTTTTATATTATTCCCTCGTTACACTCTCACTGGGTTCTACCAATGCGACAGCAGAACTGAAAACGTGCCTATCTGAATATCTGAGACGGGGAAAATAAATTTAAGAGAAGAGCAATGCCTCTGCCCAAGGAGCTGCCCGCTTGGGCGCAGACGAGCCCCGCTCCCGCCCGGACGGGGCGGCTGTGACCGGGCCGCAGCGCTGACCGCCCTTGTCCCCGCGGGCCGGCTGCCAGCCGCCGCCCCCCTTCATGCTCCGCTCTGCCCGGGCACGGCACGGAGCCGAGCTCCGCCATACGGGCCGAGGGCGTCTGACCTTCCGCCGCTGCCCCGCGGGCGCCCTCCGGCACCGGGGCTCACCCGCTCCCCTCAGCCTCCGTCATGGAGGCGGGGGGGGAACAACCCCTCCCGCGGGCCCTCCGCCGTAACCCCCCCTCCCGCCGCAGCGGGCCGGACCGTTACCGCCCAGCGGTGAGGGGGTGCCGAGGGGCGCAGCCCCTCAGGCCTCGCCGCCCGCCTCGCAAAGCCCCGGCGGGTACCTGCGAGCCCCGCTGGCTCCGCCACTGCTTCAGCTGGTCCGAGGCGTCGTCCCGGCTGTCAGCCATTTTGCAAGCTTACACGACCCCCTCCCTCCCGTCTTCCCCCTCCCCCTAAGGCAGGAAGGGAGGTGCGGAGAGAAGCAAGGGCTGGGGCGGCCCGGCGGGGCTGTGTTCGCTACCAGCGAGGAGGCAGCGCCGGAGAAGTCACCCCGCGGGGAGCCGGAGCCGCAGAAGGAGCCGCCGCTGCACCCCGCAGCACCAGCAGGTAGCGGGAGCTCCTGCTCCTACGGCTTCTACCCCAGCGCTGCGCCCACCCCCCGCTACCTCCTCGGCCAATAGCGCTGCGCCCAGCGGGCAGCTTGAGCTGTGAATGGGTGAGGGGAACGTCAATCAGGCGCTGGGGCGGGGGGGGTGCTGGCGGCAGCCCGCCGCCTGAGCCTGAGGGGCGGCGCGCGCGCGGGGCTGTGGTGTTCCCTTGTTACTCGGGTTTGAGTGTGTAATTAGCTGTGTGGAGGTGTGTAAGTAGCTTAATTTTTGGTGTGTGTTCTCCCTTTTGAGACGTCGGGATTTTCTAAAGTTGCTGATGGGGGAGAAGGTATTCAGGGGCGTAGGAAATGACAGGATGAAGGCACTGTGAAAACTGCAGTTGCTGAGGGAGTTTCAGAGGCAGGGTTTGCCTCAGCGGGGAAGAAAATATGTTTTAAAGTACCAAATCAAAGTGACCAAATGCATAGCTAAATGTTCATTCTTGTGTCTGTACCTCAAATGAGGCACAGGTGATACATTAACACTGGTCATGGGTCATGTTGCCCCTATTTGTAAGCACTATTTCTTTGGAGGCCTGAATTTGTTACCTTAAAAAAAACCACCCCACTTCTGAATTAATAAGAAACTCCCTTGATTTATACTCACAAATGATGAGGTAAGTAGGGTTCTCCCGTTAGGCAACTGTAGTTCTGCTCCTTAAAGCGCCGTCTTTGTGTGCTGCTCTACAGGGGATAAAAAGGGTTAACAAGCGGTTATTTTTCCTATTTCTGAGGCAAAACCTTTCAGCAACAGGAATAATGTATCTTAAACTATTCGGTTACCTGAGGCTGGGCACTGGAAAGATAGCTGAAGATCTCTAGCTACTGGTTATTCTGTGGACATGTAATTCATGGTGTGTACTTCTGTATGGGCTCCTGGACACACACAAGTGGATAAGACTACCTATACATGCTAGAAAACTAAAATATATATTAGAAAACTAAATTATATATACTTTTCCCCTTATTAGCTCTTCCCTAATGGCAATGATTGGGGGTAATCATAGCAGATAGGAGACCTGTCTAAACAAACAGAAATTACCCAAATGCAGGTTGCTGGAGTACAGGTTTATAAAAGCAACTGAGCCAGCAAGTTTTGTGTATGTGGTGGTTTGTGTGTTGTTGTCCCCCTGATCAGAATCTCAGTATGGTTCTTTACAGAGTACATATTACAACAATGAAGCAGAGCAGCCCTGTTTACCCATAGCCTGTCAGAAAGAAATGTAATGGGGAAAATGCTTATCTGCAAGATTATGTCTACATTTTTTTTCTTTTAACAGATACAGAGAATATGTGGTGTTCTTCCATACAGCTTTTATTTTTCAAGGTGACTGTTTTATAAAAAAAAGGTCTTTTCATAAGAAAAGACTGATTGACAAGTCTTATAGACTTAATATTAGGAGTGCATACACACATTTTCAAATCAAGTAATTGATATTTCAGTTTGCTTAACCAGCAAAATGAGGGAAATGTGGACATGTTCATGAAGAGTTATTGTTTGCTTTTCCTTTAAAGTTTAACACTTCCTGTCAACAAATGCATGTAGATAAACTTGCTTGCCGCAAATCTGTTTCAAAGTAAGAGTAACTTGCAAAAACTGCTTCTCTTTCACTTCCCATAAACCCTTCTTATTATAACTGTAATGCTAAAGGAAAGGATATATGTGTATATAAGTACATTTATGTGTGCATAGAAAAACCAAGAAGAGATTAAATATTGGCTAAGAAAATATGCAAAAAAAAAAATCCAAGGGAGAGCAGGTGGCAACATCAATGGCATGTATTTTCAAAAATGTTTGCACTTTAGCTTTTCTAAAACCAAGCAACTGTGTTTGATAAGAAAGGTCGTATACAAAGCTGTGAAGTGTGAAACAAATATGAAATTTTTCTCTCATCTTGCCTTAATCTTCTATCTTTTCAGTGAAGAAAGCATTGAATACTGGTTTAAATTCCACAGGTACCTTGCTGTGGGTATCTTTATTTATTTCCTTTTTTCCCCCTTCTATTTTGATATTTGATTCCTGCGGCATCTTATTTGCCTGCGTAAGCCTCCTGTTATATATACATTAAGTAAACAAACTTCAAACAATTCCAAATTAATCATCTTTATTTAGCTGGGGAGACTGGTTCTATGTTGCTGCGTGTCTTTCTGAGGCACAATCCAAACCACACTTCACCCTTAATTAAGATTTTGTGAGATTAAAAGTCATAATACTTAGCAGTTGTATTTTGTTTTCTGTATTTAAAGTGAGTTTAAACACAAACTACAAGGTCAATTTCACTCACACGCACATGCACAGTTGCGCTGTATATAAAGTTTACGCACAGATCAGTGATTTACACCCAAGGGAATGATCTAGAATTAGTCGAGCAGAAGGTCAGTAGTTTCTGTTGCTTTGCTAATTAAGTTACATAGGCACCTAAAGCTTCATGCTACATATATGAGCCACCTCAGCTGGCTGACTTGGTACCTACGTTCTGCTTATGATTAAATCAGATTCATAAATGTTCCCATGTTTTCTGCAATCTGTTGAGTAGGTATACTCAGAGTACCTCTGCTACATAGCCAAAGCATTTAGCTTCAGCACAGAGCGTGGGGGCCACAGTGACTTTTATTCTAAAAGATCAGAAAAGAGAAGCACAAGACAGAGTACTCATTTTTAATTAAACTGATTATTGGTAAGAACACTTATCACAGGATTGGGAGACTTAATTTTTTTCTCCTTCTACTAAAGATGTTCAAACTTATATCTTTCAGAGTATCCAAATTATGTATCTAGAGATGCAGGTTGGATACGTTTTCTACCTGTGCCACAAGGGATAAGGTCAGAAAGAAAAAAAATAAACACTGTTTTAGGCTCACATAATAAAAGTATAATTGATATTACTGAATGTATTTTCAGTTGTGAAACAAATTCACCTACTGCATGTACTCCAACTATCAAGTAATATAACAAACCTGTTCTTGAGACTTGAAATAATAATTGGCCTTGTTATAAATACCCAACCTTGGGATATTTACAGTACCTCAGGAACCTCTACAAATGACATTTCCACTGATCCTTTTGCTGTCACGTCTGATGTAAACATCAGGGCACAGAAAAAGCACTGAAAGAGGGACATATACTACTACTTAACTGTTGACTTACATGACAGAGGATTGAGGGGTAGGTACGGCAAGTACAGTCACAAGACAAAGGTTGCTATTATCTTTTAGAAAAACAGAAAAATATTAATAGAAACAACAGATTAATGTCCATTGTAATACAGTAGATGGAACATATTGTCTGTCTTGATTCCAAAGTGGCAATACACACCCAAAACAATTTTTTATGTCAAACTTGCAATTAGATAGACATGAAGTCGATGATATTAAAGGCCAGAAACATCTGGGTGACAGATGCTAAGGTATTAGACATCGTATACAGTGAGACGAAGAGATGAAATATGAGATATGTAATAATAAACTGGGGATGTCTGTATATACTCTGTAAGTTATGTCTGAAAACATTTTACTAGTTAAGCTATCATGATAATAAATTTATCATTCGGTAACTTGTATTATATGTAGTCCTTAATTTTGTATTGTCAGTCATCAGATCTAATGGAAAACACTGAAAACATTGTGAAGTAGAACATCTTCAGAACAGGTGGACTTAAGGGAAGATTGAGAGAATGATGCTAGCGGAAAAGGTAAGCAGGCAGGAAGGAAAAGCTGCCTTTTATGGGAAATAGCGTATGTATATTGGGCTGTCAGTTGACACAGTGAAATACTGAGATGCATAGCAGAGAGAAAATGAGGACTTCTAAGAAAACACATATAGAAGAAAACCAGGAAAAGGCAGATAGGAAACCTCCTTTTGTGTTCGTAATTTTCCACCATCCTCTGCTGTAGGTATGAGGGCAAGGTCTTAATTTAAACCACTAGAGAAAAAGACTAACCTCATAGATAGAAAAGTGTGTTAGAATAATAATAGTTTGTAAGTTTTAAACTACATGTTTTTTCTTTTCCTCTGCTTCTTTCATTCTTCATAGACAATAAAGACTTCAGTGATTCTGGAGCAGACGTCTTCAAACTTTAATAGTGTATGTGGTTAGTAAATGTCAATGGATACACCAGTCCTAGAGTAAAATAAATTCTGCAGTATTTTTACCAAAAAGAGAATTTCATTCATCTATATTCGTGTTTTGCAATAATTTATTAATTTTCATAAACAGTACTCCTGATCATCATCCTCAAGAACTTGTATTTCGTATTTAGTGCTGGAAAGACAGCTGCAATATACTTCTTGAGATAACTGAAAGAAGAACAATAACAGAATGAGAAATGCAACACTTTTTGGGTGGTAAGGTATTCAAGCATGTATTTAGCATCCCGGATATCTCAGTTTTGTATTTTTATTCCAAGAAACTATATTATTCAAATTATTTCACATCATAGCAATACAGTTTTCTTTTGTTAATGCATTTGCTTTTATTTGAACTTCTTTCAAGTTAGAGCACCAATAAGTAAGCTTATGAATGTTGTTCTGCATTCGTTCTCTTTATTATTAGCAGTGTTGCCTGAAGCATTTACCTAATAGCAGTTAATAAAGCATGTATTTTGAAACATGATTTTGCCTGTTCATGCTTCATTCTGCATAAGAAAAGATTTAAAGCTAGACACAGCAATATTTTTTTTCTGTTGTTAAAATCAGAAGCTCTTAAGCTTTTAAATGGGTCATCCATCCAGTATGACTTAGTCACATGTGCTTTAAATTAGTCAAGTGCTTAATTGGCTTGCTGGATGTTTGCATATATAAACATAGATGCTTGATCCAAGAGATACCTTGATACAATAGAGGTAATTTTATATGTTCTGATTCTGTAGAAAGAAAAGAATCCTAAATGAACTGGTTTTTCAAACCAATTGAATTTTCAAAAACTTAAAGGTAATTAAAAATGTTGGCTGCCCAACAGGACTGGAAAATCAGGCTATTATTTCATTGCCAGTAAAAATTTTGGATATATGTCTGGAGCTAAATACATCAGTATGGCTCTAGACTGATATACAGAGATTATTCATACAATTCATTAATTTACCAATAAAATGAACTAAACTGAAGCTGCTACTTGGATGTATGAACCGAATTTGTTTGCCCATTATATATGTTCTATGATACATAAGCAGAAAGAACAGTTTGATGCTGTACTGAAAAGTATCAGTGTAATATTTCAGATTAAAATGTAGAATTCCATGCTGCAAGTGAGTTGTGTCTGACATATGCTTTGTTAGAGGCCTACAGAATGTGAAGTGAACAAAGAGATTGCATATATGCCTGACATTTAGGTTGTAAAGTGAATAATGCCAGTAATGATGAATTTAGGCATGGTTCATATCTCAACTTTCAGTTAGCTTTGGTACTAAAACAATGTGAAAATTTTTCATCTGATCACACATTGTTCTTTACAGCAGTGATTTCTGAATTTTCCTATGAATGTAATATCACGGTTATGACCAGAAGAGATGATAATGTGATCATAGGAAGCTTATGGGGGACAAAACCAAGCAAACCAGACAGTGGAATGGCAACAAGCAACACGGATTTTCTGTAACCGCAGCAAATGTGGACGCTGGGAAACAGGGAAGAACAAAGAAGAAGGTATGTTGCATTTGTAAGGTACACAAAAGAGAAAATGTTACTGTCTTTGAATCCAAGAGGCAAGTAGCTAGAAATTCTCCATACATGATCTAGTCACTAAGACAAAACTGTTGAACCTGAGGCATTTAAGTTAGGCATCTAAGTAATGTTTAGGCATCTAAAGAAAGGCTGTATTGATCTTTTTCTATTTAATTAAGTTGTGAAAGATGTGACGCTCTGCAAGCAGAGATACATCAAAGACTATTACAATACACGTGACAATCGTAATAGCTACACGTGATACTTGTATGCTAGACTATCAGTAAGCATTTTACATATATAATAATCTACTGTGCTGACTTGATGGGTCAGTTTCCCATGGAATCACCTGGAGGTAATTGTTGCAAATTCCCAGTGCAGAGATTGCCTGCCAGGATCCCATTAAGATAATAATATTTTGGAAGTTCAACATGTTTATAATCCACATTTAGTTTAATATTTTTTCTCTTTCACTTTTTTGTCCTGAAAATACAAATACACTTTAAAATATTTAATGGAAGCTAGCTCGTCACTGATTCGTTTTCATTGTCTTTAAACTAGCTGATTAATAGATGCTGAACACAACTCAGATTTTTAAAGATAATTTCAACAAATTGTGAAATAAATGCAGTTTTAAAAAACTGCTTTACTATAGCAGAAGAAATGTGCCTGTCTCTTTACTTGCCCTGTTTAAGAGGGATAACAGCAATAGACGTAAGACAAGGTTTGTCCGTTGAGGTGGTCACAAATAGAACCAAGGGAATAATTAATCCTAGGGTACTAGCACACTAATTAGTATTGTTTGAATTGATAGGAGTTGTAGGTTCTCAGTACTTTTGAAAATCTGTTTTTATTTTGGTGTGACTTTTAGGCTTTTTTCCCTCTTTAAGTAGCTGTCATTCTCAGTATATTTTACATCATAATAGGAGGCATCTAAGGATGGAATACTGGCAAAAAGTCTGTATACCATCTGCTTACATATCTTAATTTTGACAATAAGAAAGACGACAAAAAATTCCAGGCTCTTAGGAGATTCAAAGAAGCAAGGGGCACAGTCAGAGTGAAATACAGCACTGCTAGTAGCATATTAGATAAATATAAAAGAGCTCTTCTAGCCTGGAATAATTGGTCCACCACAGTGCCTGCCATATGGCCAGCAGCTTGCTGATGCCCTTTGCCCCAGCTGTCTTGTGTAATGGCAGCATTTGAGTTGCTGTTCCAGTCATTCTGATAAAAGCAGTTTTTCACACTGACTAGTTGTATGTCATTATACGTTGCAGAGATGGCTGTTATTTTGCTCAAGACTTACACAATTGCCAGGGGCTACTTCTGATTTCTGCTGAAGTAGAATAAAAGGCCCGGACAAGCCCTTTACTGTTTTGACCACAGGTAGATGCGTGGAAAATAAACCGAGCAGATTTTTTTCTGTGTGTTTAGGTATGGCTATTCTTAAAGCCAAAGTTCTCTTCTCTACATTTGACCTCATTTTTTTCTAAGGTTTTCTGTTCATAGAAAATTCGTTGCCTCAAACAGGTAACTAAAAATTATGGAAGCATCTAATATACTGAAAAAGCAAAATAATTCCGTAGCAACATTAGTCTTTACAGCACTTAGTTAGACATTGGGATCTCTTTTAGACATCAAAAAAATTCTGGTTTTTACGTGTATGAAGAGCTCTGGTTTTAAAATGTGCACCTGCTTTACAAAAGTTGCTAGAAGAGATAATAGTTATTTTGACATATCAGCACAGAACCTGGCTGTTTGATGACAGCCAAGAAGTGGTGAAACTTATCTGGAAACTGTAACAAATTATTAGTCGTTTGTTTGTGGGGTTTTTTTTCCCCTGGAGGTTGATTGTAAGTTACCAGGTTAATTATACTGATACATTTCTTTCTAGCTACTAATTCTTCCCTGCACCTTGCCTGGCCCTTTACAAGATATTTGCAAGAAGTTTACAAGCCATTTACATTACCAAGAAACTTACCATGTAGGGATAAAAATGAAATACATATCATAACTTACAAACCATCAAACTTATAAACCTGCTAAAACCTTCTAAAAAGATCTACAGTGATCTATCAGTATTCCTATCCAGTTTTGTTTATGTGCATTTCCAATTTTTGTTGGGTTAAGAGCAGTGTTTGTTCTGTGTTTGAACAGCACAGTTGGGTCTTGAGCCATAACATGAGCTTCTAAACAATTTTCAGAGGAATACACATTTTTCATTGACTATGCTGCCTTCATTTTTTTAATATTTCTAGTATAAAAATGTTTGATAAATTTTTACAGCCACGAGAAAGAGTATTACTTGATACCAACCATGTAAATTAGGCCAAGTTTTGATGACCAACTACTTTCAATTCACCGACAGTGAACACAGCTAATTTTCAATAGTTCTCTGGTTATCGTATTATTTGGCTGAGGAGGTTAACATTTCTTTTCTTTTCTTTTCTTGTTAATATGGTAGGAGGTTTCTTTATTTGTTTTTACAGTGTGCTAATACTTCTTCTGTTTGGTATTGTTATTTATACATTTTCCTGAAATCTAAAAGTAGATTTCAAGATACAGAAGGTTGAGATACCTTAATTTTCTGCCTGCATGGCACATTCCGGAGGCTTTTCGCCATCGTCTTCGATATTGATGTTTTTGCTCCTTTCCCTGCTTACCCATCATAGGGATTGTAATCAATACATCCTATTCACAGAACGCTCCATTGTATTTGAAATTTAACTGCCAAGTATTCTCCTATGGATTGGAAATAGACCTTGGGTCCATCCCCCTGTATTTTAATGCGTTTGAATGAGGAAGTTTTTGTTGTGATCCAGTTCTAATGACTTATCTTACAATATCCACCCACCACTCTTCACTTAAATTAATTCTTTTGTCAACCTCTGATACATCTCTGATTCATCATTTTATTGAATGCTGATGGATTCTGTACTTAATAATCCTGGCAGCAGCCCCACTTTTACTGAATCATACACACTATTCTTATATTTTTTTCAGGACCAGTTACTGAGATGTGCTATGCATAGAACATTATATAGCACAGTGATTCTTCCATTACGGATGATGTGTCACAGGTATGCTTTCCCAATGACGTAGGTGGAAAAAAAAAAAAGAGTTGGTAATTATCTACCCATTGCTTATAGCATATGTTTCATCCTAAGTGGCAATAACAAATTGGCCTGTTTCAGCGGTCTCCTTGTAGGAAAAATATTCCTGGGCTATATGATAACAAGCAACCCTGGGTCATAACTGAATAAGGTATATAAGAAGGCGGACAGTGTTATGTTTATTAAGACAATGCGTTGACTGGGTGGTTCTTCAGCCAATAGTGCTAATTAACAACTCAGCTACATGTGCGTGTACTGAACTGACAATGAGTTTTGGAAACTTATTACGTGATTGTTTCCCTACTGTTTTTCACATTATTTTACTTTTTGGGTTGGAAGTATGCATGCTCTTCTGCTGTAGCAAAAACATGGTGGTATACACATTCAGCATCTCCACAAGAATAGTGAGACGGTAAAATATTGTTCATTCACATAAAAATGAGGTACAAGGATATTGAAAAAGTATGAACAGTGCATTATGTAAGGTACTTTTTGATTGTCATATAAACTCAGAAAGTTTTCATTAATTAGTACACTTACGTGGGCAGTAAGTATCAAACTACAAATCCCTGCTTCAACATACTAAGATTAAATCTTCTTACTGAAGAAGGTTTCTTAAAGGTTTTGATATGGGCAGTATAATTTGGTGATGAATACTAGAATACTAGTTAGTGTGCTGTTATGACGTTATATAGAGTAAAAAGATTTTTTGAAACTGTGTTACAGAATCTTTGAGAGAGAAACAGAAAGATATCCCATGGGCCTGTCACCCTAGGTCACAAGTGGCACCCTAGCAAGGATGGGAGGGGGAACACTCCAGGCGTTACAGAGTATACAGCATAAGACAGGGTAGGCACTACTGGCCTTTTGGTGTAGGGCAGTCTCAAAACACAGACAGAAACAGGACAACTTAACACCTCTTGTTAACCTGCAGCCTAGGATTTCTGTTTCTGACTGTAATACTGTGTACATGGTAACAGATGTGTTCACACAGCATAGGGGATGCTGGTTTACTCCTTTTACAGTAGGCACCCAAGGTAGCTGCACGTCCAAGAGTTAGCCAACAGTGAGTACAGGAGGCCTGGTGGGACACCGTGGTAGAAACAATTGAGAGGGGACAGCGTAGTGTGTACCAGCTCCACAGCAGACAGGAATGTACACTGCTGATCAGCTCAAAGGCATATTTCAATTCAAAGTGAGGCACCTGAATGTCACAAAGTTTTTGATTCACTCCTTACTGAGGGCAGGTTAGAAAAATACAGCAACAAGGTTTCACTACCACATTGTGGTTCTCATAATATGCGTCAACTTGATTCTTATCCTCTGTTTTCCCATCCCTGTCTCACTTGCTTTTTCCTTCTTTTTTCTGTCAGTTGCGTTTTCTTGCTGAAGAACATGTTACTGCACAGAGAGATGCCTGTCAGTAGGCACAACACCTTGTCATGACGGGCCACCGCATCAGGTGCTGCTCTGGGAACGTGATCTACAAATGAGTGAGTTTAAATCTCCTCCTCGTGCAAAATTGCAGGTTTTGTCTTTGTGAAGCAGGTGCCTGCAACAGTGCACCGTGCTGTGTCTGTCTTGCCAATATATTGCGAATAGAAAGAGGTGCTCCCTCTTCCAGAGGCTTTATGTTAGGGATAAGGAAAGAAAGCAGATCTCTATTTCAAGTTTTATAAATAGAAAGTCAGTGGCTTCACTACCATGCAGTTCAGATGTTATGCTGGGCAATCCTGCAACTATTCTAAGCAGTTATGTATGCAAGGCATTGCAGGTTTGTTGATCACTCTGTGAGGCAAGTCACCTTGTGGTGATAGTGCCAAACCGTAGGACGTGATCTGTTTGAAATTGTGCCACATATGCAGTGCCTCATCAGTGTTCACATGCACCTCCATTACCTAAGGTGTGTCAAAGAGCAGTTGTTCGCACAGCAATGGGAAAGCTGGTATTCATCCTTCCCCTGAGCAGTCTTCATTTTGCAGCAAATTGAGTTACTACACATTTGATAGACATCCTGGAGCAGTTTAAGTAGTGTTGTTGCAATGTTTCCACACAGCCAGCCTCAAGAGGGAGTCAGTGGGTTACTGTGATACAGTGAAGCTGCCTAAGCCTACAAAGTTTGGTGTTCCTTGGGAAAATAAAGCTCTGACTGAGCACACCCAGGGGGAAGCAGAATTTGTGCACACAGCCTGTATAGACTGTGATGCAGCAGTAGCCCTCGTGAGGGCTGGTATGAACCTTGTGGAATGAGATCCTGCATCAGCTAGGAAGCTGTTGCTAGACTGGCGTGCGTCAGTACCACAATAAATACTGCAGCTGTTGTCCTAATGTTCTGAATGATTCCAGACAAGGTAAAAGACATTTTTAAGACTTGGGATTTGCCCTCGCATTATTCCCTATCATTTGTCTTCAATTCTTTTCAGCATTGTTTGACATTGTATATAAACACTATTCTCAGCATGGACTGAGACGCTCTGGGGCATTCACTTTATAGCTGTGTTAGAAGATAATACTTTATTTGGTTTCCTGACAGTTTCCTGACTGTTAAGGATTATGAAAAATACAATATTTAACTATAAATGTCTGTCTGTATGGCTATTCTTTCCACTGACTCTGTGATTATAGTGGCTGACTCTTGATAATGTTATTGTCAATACTGTATTACTGGCTAATAAGAGAGAGTTGAGGACCTGAGCATTACTTTGGTACGCACGTGCCAGGAAGCATGACACACATCCGTTGCAATCTATATATGTAATTTGTTCTATCAAGTGCCTCATGAGACAGGTTAATCTTACAGCCAGTGAATGTCTATAGTAGTAAGTGTAATTTTGACATGAAGTTCGTCCAAATATGTGAGTATTCTGGCACATGGGACTATAGCAGGTTTCCGCACATACATGATATAGTAGTGGAAACATGATGTGTGACCAGGTAACTGAGATTATTGCAAGTGCCTCCAAAGAATTATTTTACACTGGTAGGTAATCATATATAGACTTGTCAGACCTGGTGTTATATCAGAGCTAGATATCTCAGTGCCTAGGGAAGTTTATCCTGCTCTAACTTTATAGCTGGGTGTTATAAATTAATAGCTGTTAAATGCTGAAGAATAACATCATTATTTGCAGCTATTTGGGTAATGCCTAATGACTCTAGGAACGTTCTAGTTGTTTCATCCCTGCAAAAGAAAGAAAATGCAGGCACTGTAAAATTTTAATTAACAGCAAGAGCTGAAATCAGAAGAAAAGTGGTGGGAAAATAGGCCTCAGTAAGTTTCAGTACACCACTTGCCTTTAATAATGTCACGTGATGAAGCAAATACTCATCTATCCCCTTCATTTGATCTGATTCCAGATGGTATAATATGATTTCCCCCACCAACCCTCACTGGTAAGACCTTGCTGCAAGTGATTGGGAAAATCTGATATTGTACCAAGTTACCATCCAGGAATTTAATGCATTTTTCAGCTGCTAGTCTTTCTTATTCTGACAGTTTTTTCCACCATTTGTCATCACAATCATTTTATTGTGTTATTCTTATGACAAAGGAATCAAATGTAGATCCATAATTTTTGTAGTTCCATGACCTTCCCAAATAAGGCCTACTGTAACACTTGTTCATTTGTCTGATGCACTTAAAAGTAAAAAGTATTTTTATATCACCTCTTCATACAGTCCAAATTTCTGGACAGAAATTTTCAGTGTTTGTTGAGGATTACATTTTAAATTAGGTGAAATCTCATTGATTATTTCCAAGATTAGCTTGTTTTTCCTACTTTAAAAATGTTTTCAAAGCAGACATGGAATAAATGCATTGTATGTGAAACAGCTACTGAGGAAGGAGGCTATTTCCTACATCTAACAAGTGTAGGAAGCATCTTGAATACTACTTTCAGTCTTAGAAAGGTTTTGATTTAAAGATGTCTTCACCTAAATGTGTGCTGAATTAAGAAAGACTGAAAACTAAATTAACTGGAAACGTTTCAAGATAAGCGGATTCAGCAGCAGTGTTTGAAATGCTAGTGAGGAGAAGGACTCCAAATGTAGGCAGAGGACCTGACTTCAGAAAGGGAAAGTTTTGCCGAAAAGGGTTCATCTAGGTGTCCTTCACAGTGCAAAGAGCAGGATTCATAGAATCACAGAATTGTTGAGGTTGGAAGGCACCTCTGAATATCATCTAGTCCAACCATCAAAGCAGAGCCAGCTAAACCAGGACTATGTGCAGTTGGGTTTTGAATATTGCCTAGGATGGAGATGCCACAACCTCCCTGGGCAAGTCTCTCATGTACTGGAGAACCCAGAACTGGACTCAGCACTCCAGATGTGTCTCATCAGTGCTGAGTAGAAGGAAGGATCACCTCCCTCCCTCTGCTGGCAATGATTTCCTGGGATGCTGTTGGCCGCCTTTGCCCCAAGGACACACTGCTAGCTCATGTTCAACATATTGTCCACCAGGACCCCCGCATCTTTTTATGCAAAGTTGTTTTCCAACTGGTCAGCCCCCAGCATGTAGCGATGCATGGCCTTATTCCTTCCTAGATACAGGACTTAGTGCTTACCTTTGTTGACCTTCATGAGATTCCTGTTTGACCATTTCTTCACCCTGTTGAGGACCCTTTGAATGGCAACACCTGCTGTATCAATCACTCCTCCCATTTTTTTGTCACCTGCAAACTTGCTGACTGGCCTCCAGCTCAACTTTGTGATGCTGGTCACAACCCTTTAAGCCCAGCAGCTCCCTGACCACTTATCTAAGCTATAATTCATCAATTTGCCAATGAAGATGTTAGAGGAGTGAGTGTTGAAAGCCTTGCTGAAGCAAAGATAAACAATATCAACTGCTCTTTCCTCATCCATCATGCCAGTGATTTCATCATAGAAGGCTGTCAGGTTAGTCAGACATCATTTCTCTTTCATAAATCAATGCTGACTATTCTAAATCACTTTTTTGTCTTTAATGTGTTTGCAAATGGTTTCCAGGATTATTTGTACCATCCCCTTTCCAAGGATAAAGGTGAGGCTGACTGTTTTGTAGCTAGTTGCTTTGAATGACTTCTGGAGGAGCACAGGTACAGCTGAAGCTGGCTAGTTAAGCGGTCTATACAGCAGCAGAACACTTTTTTGTTCATCTCAGGAATTGCACTTGTGCACAGAGATTTCACTCCAAGTTCCTTATCTTTTTAATTATATCTACTACAAAAGGCAGCTTTTGAAAGTAGAAAGGATATTTTTAATGGATTCTCAATGTTTCTTATGCTTTTCATATCTGAACATGTGTGTCAGAAGCAGGCTGTTGTATCAGATCTTGTCATCGATCTTGGTTTTTTATCTGGTCTCACGTAACAGTCACTATCAGTCATGATAGCCATGACCCCTTATTTCTCGACAGTTGGCAATAATTTTGAGAAGTTGTACCTTATCTGTCATTACAAATACCAGTAAAGCTAATCTGTGCTGATTTCCTATGATATGCAAACTTAGAGTGATTTTTTTTTTAAATAGAGATTCTGTTTTAATTGACAGTCTAAGGATACCAGTGAGGCAAGTTATGTAAGGACAGGTATTGTCTTTTATTAGACTGACTAGCAGAGTAGAAAACAGCAGGCAGGATTTGTTAGGCAGGAGCATTTCTGTGGAATTATTGGTGTAGTTTTTGTCTATGCTAAATTACAGATAAAACCGAGAAAGGGAGAAGGTAAGATCGCCTTTTATTAGCAACAAGCCTGAAGATTTCTTCAGTGTACTCCCTGTAGAAGATTTCAATGAGTTCTAACTACCTGAAGAGTTTACACAAGGGATAGTATTATTTCTGAGGATTTTGAAGAACAAAGGCTTGGCCTGAAATTGTACATTCATGAGATTCTGTGTTCTTTTTTTAAATTTTAATGAGTGCTCTCAAGTAAATTTACCTATGAATTGCCAATTAACACATTCTGAAATGTAAGTGTTGTAACCTTTGAAAAGGCCATTCTGTACAAAATGAATGGGTGAAGAAGCTTATTACATACTGGGGTCTCTCTGCAGCTGGGAAGATACAGCTGGTACCTCCATTATTACTTGGGACCTGGTGAGGTCAGCAGTGAGTATTCGGGAACTTGCTGAGGTACACCCTCAACTCCAGTTAGACAATAAATTGAGGTTCTTTGCTGGATGGGGGTTTTGCTGTACTGTCGAAAACACACCAGATAAATGTTATCTCTTCATCAGTGTTACATTTTGCATATTTTCAAAGCATTCTCTTAACTGCAGTAAACATTGGGGTTTTTGCATTTGATTTAGACCTGATAATGTGATTTTCCTGTTCTAGTAATGCTTCATCTCTGCTTTTCTGCCACATCTTCTGGTGTGTGGGCTGATTTTCAGGTATTGGGCAGCAGCTGTTAACAGAGCTACAGTTATTAGAAAAGATAGTTCTGAATGTTGCAGATAAAATACAGTCAAATTAAGTAGCTATATAAGGAAAATGCCCTCTTTTTACAGTGAACAAACAGAATTAGCACTTGCTCAACATAAAGACAGCAGCTTGGGAAGGAAATTTCTAGCAATAACCGTGGAAGCAGTTTATGTCCCATGGAGATAGACCTGCCAGTTGTTGAGCCTTTTGGCTAATTAACACTCCCGCCCACAGCTGCAGTAAATAAGGCTTGGAAATGGCTCCTCTGCCAGGTGCTCTGTAGGTACTACTTCAGGGGTTTGGTTGCAGTACTCAAAGGGCTTTTTTGAGTGCTCTGCTGAGGGTAGTTGTGTTTTGGTTTTGGTTTTTTCTTCCCTTCTTTTTTCCTGGTGGAAAAGCTTGAGTCTTCTTTACTTGAAGTGAGTAAAAAAAGCTCATATGGGACCTAGCAGTACGGGATGTTTATGCTGTTTAATAATGTATATGTGAATGTTATTTTCTAGGAATACACTGAACTTTGTGGTTTGAACAAGTAACACATTAATCTAGCTAATGGTTGCTTTAAAAAGTATTGATTTGGAGTTTTGGTACAGATTAAGTTTGAGGCCTTTACAATTGCTTTGTTATGTTTCCTTAAAAAACTAAAGCAAGTGATTATTTTTTAAATGGGTTTGATGCTATTTGTCTAGTTGCTGTTTGTGTATCAGAAAATGCTGATGCTTTTGAATTCTAATTAATACTGATGTACTTAAAAATTAGAGTTTTAAAACTCTGACAAAGTCTGTAGTGTGTCAGAGCTAGAAAAACACTTGTATCTGCACCCTTTACATGAAGGAAAATGGGGGTTGTAGAGTGCCATGTTTTTGTTTGTTATGGGACTTCCAGTGTTACATCCTTCATCTGTTTTGCCTATGTTCCTGAAAGTCTTCTGATACCTTTTGCTTTCTTAACATTTTAATTTTAGAGAGAAATGATTATGAGAAATTCTGTCTATAGAAAGTTGTCTTTTGCTGTATGAAAATAACTTGCAATTCCTAATGGCTCCAGTTGAAACATATGCAAAAAAGAGCCCCGTACTTATCATGCCTTATAAATCGAGGAATGTTAAGGTTTTTCTTATCATCGGTGTTTTGATGTGTGACTTATAATCTTGATTGTTTGGGTTGGCGATTTTGTGTTAGCCCAGTACATCAATTGCATTCTGGAAATATACCTTAGTTTTTTATAACATAGTCTATAGTTTTGTTACAAATATATGTAGCTGGTCTGAAAGTGAACTATCTTCTTCTTTTTCCGATAAAGAAAATAATTTGATTATTCCCTTTCGCTGTTCATGCTTCTTTTAGCTCTTCTTGGAAATCTGTTACAAAATGGACTATTCCTAGTTGTCTGATACAGATAGTGAATTAATATTGAGGAGCATAGAGCACGTGATGAGCTTATTCTGTCACAGATAAATAATGCACGTGAAACTGAGGGCTGGTAGAGAACTCTTATTTGTCTGGTCCTCTTCTTCCCACCCCAGTTTTGTTTTTATTGTGTTGGATATCTTGGAGCTTGAGGCTTAAATCTTCAGTGTGAAATATCCTTTCCGTACTCAGGGGCTTCCCTTTCACGGTTGGTTTGCCTTTGGAACAGGCTGGTGCAGCGGAGGGAGAGAATTACTTGTCAGGCAAAGTGTTATTGTCTAAGGAAATACTACATGTGAAATTCTAAAAATGGGAAACAGTGTAACTCCTAACAGCGAGAAAATACTGCGTGAGGAAAGTATGAAAGCAGACACTGCCTGTTAAAGTGGATGGGTTTTGTATTGTGGAATTACTTGGAATGGTAGGAGTACCAAACTGTGTGGGAGTATTGGAGAAGTGTGATAAAGGGAAAGAATAGAAATGCTTTGTAGAAATGTGTCAAGTACTTGCACAGCTGCGTTTTTCCCAAATAACGTCAAGTTCCCATTGGCCAACTATGCAGCGATTCGCAGTGGCAATTTATGCTTGCTTTTATGATTGAGATGAATCCTAAGAGTTAGAGAGAACAGGGTGAATTTTAGAGGAAGGTTTTGTAAAAGGGCATCACAAAACAAAGCACAAAGGCTTTTTAGTGAGAAAGAGGTGATAGAGATTTTCCTTCCTGCCTGCTTCCCGTTCATATAGAGTTCAGCGTGGAGACACGAGTCTTCTGTGTATGATCTTAAAGAATCTGGACAAGGAACTAACATGTAGTCCCCTTGGTTTGAGGAGGCAGTAGAGAGATGTAGAGACAGGAGGGATGGACACCACATGGTAACCTACCAAAAGTCACAGTTAAGAAGGCTACAGTAGTCCATGGTACCTAATATATAGGATTAAATACAGATGTAAGAGTGGAAAGATAATATTTTTTAAAATAAGTGTATTGATTGAATGCATGAGCCTTAAAACTGTGTACTTTGAGTCAGTAATGCCTTGTGTTGCATCCAGGTCCCTATTTACCACGTGTACTGTCAGCTGCGGTGTCTTTGCTGAGCTTGAAACTCTTAAAAATAGCGCTCAAGCCTGAAAAATAGGACAAAATAGCAGAGTTGGCTTTGATCTGTAAAATAACAACTGAGGAATTAGAATTGTGTAGCAAAAGCACTTATTTCTGAACTGACAGTGGAGCACAAATGAAGTGCTGTGTTTTTCCAATTTAGTTGAAAATCATTACTTTGAAAGAACTATGGTTTTATTAGACAACTTATGCTTCGTGTTCATGCTTTCACGGGGAGAAGCTATGAAAAAGCAAAGAGCTGAATTATAGTTGGGCTTAGATCTAAGAAAGATAAAAGAAGATGTAATGTGAAAAAAAAAAAGCTGTTTTGAGGATCAACTAGTGGGAAATTAGTACACCCTATGAAGCACTTTGTCTTTTAGTATAAATGGAAGCTTCTCACTCCTGTGAGTGATGATTTTTCAAGTATTTCATTCAAATCTAATAGTTGCTCTAATATATGTTTCAGTGACACTAAGCACTGTGTATACCACCATACAAAGGCACAGAGATCCCACTTTTGATGCAGATCTCTCGTGTCCTGGATGGGAGACAAATCTGTGGAACGGTAAATTGCCAGCTGTGCAAGTAGGTGGTCAATCGCAACATCTGCCCAGAGGGTTCGTTAGCTACAGCCTTCATGGGAAAGCACCACGGTCCAGGTGCGGTTGGGTGCAAAGGCAACTCTTCTGTGTCCCTCTGCTGCAAGGGACAGTGTCAGGGGCTGAGAGCAGATTGCTGCTGCACAGCGTGATGGTAAAATATTTACCTTTAGAGTTTCAAATGCGCCTTTCTAACAACAACAACAAAAAAATCAAAGCATTTGAGACATTCGTTATTGCCTCGTGAAGTGGGTGTCCTCGCGGTCAGCTCACCGTTACAAATTTAGAGCACTTCTAAGTGAAACCTTTTGGGCTCATACAGCCAAAAAAGAGGAGGATGTGACACTCGGGATTTTGGGGCGGAATCCGTTTAGTTTGTAGGACGAAGGAAACGCAGACGCTCTGCGAGAGCACGGGGAACACCGAACAGGCTGTCCTAAGCGAAGGATGCCACCTACGGAAGGCGGAGAGAACCGCCGCCTCGTGCGAGTCACAGGGTCTCTTCCAACCAAAACGATTCCTCGCAGTAATTAGTGGGTTAAGGTTAATGAGGTCCCGCTACCGGCGCGGCGTGGCCGATAGGGGGCGCCCTCGGCCCGCGCTCCCCGGCGTCGCCGGCCCGGGCGGGACCACGGCTGGGGGGCAGGGAGGGGAGAGACAGACCAGACCCTCCGTTTCATACCGGGCTCACGGTTCAAGGTCAAGGCTGTGTAAACCGCCGCACAAAGGCTCCTTTCAGGAACCGGCACGCCGGCTTCGCCGCCGCCAGCACAATCCTCCATTCAGCCGGTGACCCCCCGCGGGGCCAGGCGTGCGCGACCCTCGCCCCGGGGACCCGCCACACCGCCTGGCCCGGTGCTGCGCCGTTCCCCAGAGCTGGGCAAGGCCGGACGAGCGGGCAGCCACCCCGGGCAAGCGGGGCCGGTGGCGACCAAGCGCTCGTCGTCGCCCGGTCCCGCGAGCCGGCGGAGCTGCCCGACCGTCCTCGCCTCCCCTCGCCCCTCCCTGCCCCGCCCCGCCCCGCGCTATTTGCATACCAGCCGCCCCAACTCGGATTTCATTGGCGGAGACGGTCTCGGCCGGCGCCGTTGATTGGTGCTTCTCCCCGCAGCTCATTTGCATGCGGCGGTGCGGGGGCGGCCGGCAGACCTGCGGCGGAGAAGTTGAGTCGGAGCCGCCGCCAAGTGTCCCGCCGAGCGGCTCGCGCGGAGCCCGCCCCGCCCCGCCGCCGGCCCCGCGACCTGCCCGGGCAGCGGCCGACCGGGGCTCTCCGCCCGCCGACCGGGGCTCTCCGCCCGCCGACCGGGGCTCTCCGCCCGCCGACCGGCCCTCCCCAGGCAAGAAGATGGCTGAGCGCAGCCTCCCTGCGGGATGGAGGTAGCCAGCCCTCGGCGGAGCCGGCGTGAGGGGTGGGCTCCTTCCCACCGTGCTGTAAATCCTCCCGCGCAGCTGGTGGGGCAGGCGGGTCTGGCTCGGTAGGCGCAGGAGGGGTCTGTCCCAGCCTCACCTTTCGTGCTCTTTGCGGTTGGCTTAACCCGTCTTTCCTATGGCTGGGATATACAGCTCTACTCTGAAGACCCTGGAGGATTTAACTTTGGACTCTGGTTATGGGGCAGGGGATTCCTGCAGGTCCCTTAGTCTCTCTTCTTCCAAGTCCAACTCCCAAGCCTTCACCTCTTCTCAGCACAGAGGCAACTGGTGGTACTACTCGGGCTCCATGAACAGTAGGAACAACAGCTGGGATACCGTGAACACTGTTCTGCCGGAAGACCCCGAGGTTGCAGATATCTTTTCCAAGTGTCCTAAGCTGCCGGATCTAGAGGAATACCCTTGGACTGATGAAGACATTGGAAAAATACTCAGAAAAGGGAAGGGAGATGGCAATACCAGAACCTTTTCTCAGGAAGCTGTCAGGCGGCTCTCGCAGTTGCTGAGGCGCGCCTTGATCAGGGTCTCCAGGGAAGCTCAGCGGCTCAGCGTGATGCACTCCAAGTGCACCAGGTTTGAGGTGCAGAGCGCTATCAAGCTCATCCAGAGCTGGTCGTTGTCAGAAAGCTGTGTCTTGGCGACTGTCAAGGCTCTCTCTCTGTACAGCATGAGTGCCGGTGATGGACTGAGGAAAGGTAAATCAGCTAGATGCGGCCTCACCTTTTCAGTGGGGAGGTTTTTCAGGTGGATGGTGGACACTAGGATCTCAGTTAGGATCCATGAGTATGCAGCCATCTCTTTAACAGCTTGCATGGAAAACCTTGTAGAAGAGATTAAGGGTAGGGTTTTGGCAAGTCAGAGCCCGGATGGTGGAGGAGGGGAGATCTCAGCTGAAATCCTGGAGATGGTTATCAACAATGATGCTGAACTTTGGGGAGTGCTGCAACCTTATGAGCATCTCATCTGTGGGAAAAATGCTAATGGTAAGATCCAGCTTTTGTGATTGCTAATCTTCATACCAGCAAGCTTTACAGTAAAATTGCTGATTTTTATGACTTGGGGTTTTTTTTTTGATTTTTCTCTTGATCTGAATTGCATCTTGGTCGTGGTTTGTGTGTGGATAAAGCAGACGTGACGGTTTTACCAGGCAAGAATGATCCTGCTGCGTTCTTAAGATGTACCAGTTTATAAAAGGTGCAGAGGCTGTGGGAAACGAAGCCCTGTTGTCCTAACAAATGTCTCCTGACTTTCTACCAGCTGCTGTTTTGAGCATTTTTGCTATAACTGGCATGTAAACATGCTTTTCTGTAACCATAAGATGAAATGTGCTTTACAAGCTGCTCTTCAGAAAATACCACTGTTGTTTTTAAACAACACTTTTATTATAGTGAGTATCTTGCAGTTTCATCTTAAAGATGCTATTCCCACATACAGCCTGGAGAGGGAAAACAACATTAATTTTTTTTTTTCCTTTGCGGTAGTAAAATTCAGTTTCTGAGCAAAAACTTATAACTGCATGTTAGACTTTCTTCTAGTTTAGCAGAAATCTGTGTTGTAACTACACTAGTGCAATAAACAAGAGCTTGTGCTTGGCTTGCCAAAGTGAGCATGTAGGATGATGCCTCAGTAATGAGAATAACATAGCATTAAGGTACTTACCTCTGTAATTTGTTTAGAAAACAGACTTTTTGAACGGTTAAGCAAATAAGCAGATAGAGGAATGTTGGCGTCTTCCTATGAGACTAAAGAGCAATTTGAAAGGCTTAAGTCATGACAGTTCTGTTAAGAAGCTGTACTGTTTATTTTGCATTGTCACATTGAGGAGTACCATATTTTTCCATGGAAAACTTAGAGAAACATTCAATTTGGAAAACTATTCTGTGTACCACACACAGTTTTGTGACTTTTGCTGGCCTCATTGTTACAGATAGATATTCCACGCGTAATACCTTTCTGACTTAACTCTTAATAAAACCAAGTGGCTCCGTCCTCTTCAAAAGATAATGTCATAATGAGAGCCAAGTAGAGGAGCGGATTTTCTTTGTGGAAAAAATATACCTTAGGTGAATGTTAGTAATGAAATGCTTTGTCAGAGAAGGGCTGACTTGACTTTTGCTCCTTGGGTGCATTGATTTCCTGCTGTTATCCTATACCAAAGCAATAATGTCGTGATTCAGATCACTAGTAGATAGGTGCAGTGACTGTCCCCATTGGGTCAGCATGGTTCAAATTACAACGTAAGGGGGTGGCTGCTATTACTGTGCTCATAAAACCTCTCTTGTGCACTCTATCTGCCCTCTGTCCACTGACAGAGTTACTAAATGTTTGTGAAATAAGTGTGAGGAGCCCTTTGGGATGTGCTCTTGGCGCTGGTACAAGACATAACTAACTTTAAAAGTCAAATGTAGACATCTACTTTTTTAACTACAAGCTCTTACATGGCAAACTACAAAGGTGTGAGGAGGTCTTGACCACTACCAAAATACTTGTTGTAATTCTTTGTGTACCATGGGAATGTTTTTCACCAGGTCCAAAAAGAGGACTCAGTTCCCTCTCTTGTTCTTTATTTAGGGAAGCTGGAGTAAAATATTGTGGTTCCGTAAAGTAAAACATGCGCTTCAGCTGCTCTCCACTCAGTGCTTCTGCCACACAGGTTCTGTGTGTAAAATGGAGAGGAAGAGTCAGTCCCTCGCGGAGCTTTCTTTTTTTTTTTTTTTTTTTTCCTTAAGAGAAATCTCCTTCTTGGAAAAATTGCAATGAATGAGTGGAAGCTGATGTGCAATGAAAACATGAGTGACTGTGCAGGGAAATGCTTATAAATATTCAAACCACCAAATGGTCAGTTACGATAACGCTTGCATAGTGAAATACCGAGCAGTCACTGGTCACAGAAGGATTGGCTTCTGTTGCCTCTTTTGTTGTTCCTGTCTTTCAGATCAATTCTGTCAATAATTGAATGCATTTTTTAAGTCTGAAAATTGAATAAAACAGCACATGATGGTATCCTACGATTTCCTGTGACAGTCTGTCACTAGTATTTTACCTGACACAAGTCAGTGAATCTTCTAAATGGCTTTTCTTGCAGTTGTAAGACCACAAATGGTTTTATATGGATGCAAAAAAGCTTGAAATAACTTCTTTATTCTTCTCCCTGTAGGAATTGTAAATTAGTAGTATTCACATCATTCTCCACAGTGCTTTCAAATGATCTTGTCTTTTACATTAATTTAAATCTGAGGTAGATCTAGCGGTAAAATAACTGGATTTATTCCAGTATAAGGAACAGGAAAACTTGCTTTACTGTCATTTTTGTTTCTTTTACAGTAAGAGCATTTTAATGGAGTACTTGTAAATTGCGAACTTGGTGTATGTTTGCTGGGTTTTGTTTTATAGCAATGAGTTTGATGTTAGAGATAAAAAGCACTTAGAGGTTAAGTTCTAACTCCAGTCAAGCATTGCAGTCTCTGGATGAAATCCATGGCAGCGTACTATGCAGAAGATTGCACTGGATTATCATAATGGACCTTTCTGGCATTATGATCTATTGAATACCGTTTTCGTTATTAGATCAGAATAGCATGCTTCTTTGGAGTCTAAGAAACAGTAAGTAAATACATAAATCTTTGTAAATTCTCAAGAGACTGAGGTTTAGACCTCTATTTCTTCAGTGAATAATCTCCCATCAAAGACAGTAGTCCACTGTTCTTAAGGCTTTGGAAGCTGAAACCTTAATATTCTGTGTTGTAACAAACACGTTTTAGTCAACACCTGGTGTGTGAAGGGTAAAGTTTAAAACTCTGTAAATGCTTAAGGGGAATTTGAATATTATTTTAAAATAAATAATAATCTGGGGCTTATTTATTCACTCTTTCTGTGAGGCTGTTCTTTAAGCCACTATTTGCTGCTTCTGTGAGACATTTTCTGCTGTTAGTGTGAGTTGTGGCTTCATTCTTGGGACTCAGTCTCTCGGCCTTGGAAGGAGGAATGTCATCTGAGCTTGTGGCTATAAGGAGTTTGGTAAAGCTCTCTGGGTGCGTTAATGCCTCTGAGCGTGAAGTCTTTTTAGACAGAGTCTAGGTGGGATGTTGCAAAAATAATGCAATGCAAGCTAGAAAGAAAATAAAAGCAGCAAAACTGATAAGCAGCTACTGAACAACATAGCTACTGGAAGGTGAAAAAAAAACCACTTGTGTAAATTGAAATACATGTTTTATTTTCTAATTTTAATTAGATGGAGATATATGATAAGCATTGGTTCGATACAGCTAAAGTAGAGAACGCATCTGGTAGTTTCACAAGGATTTTGAGACGTGCCGATTTGGAATATTAGTCTGTTCATTTAAAGTGTTTGTTGGGAAACGAGGAGAAATATGAACTTACCTTGGAAATATGATTCTTTTACTTGATGTTCCCGTGTTTGACTGGTGCATGGTTCATTAGAATCTGAACTGTCAGCACTCCAAATACGTTTTGATGTTATTGCCCTATTAACTACAGCACTTACATTGTACTTAACTATCTGGTTATTGCTGAACACTCCCACGACAGCCAATACACCTGCTGTGCTATTTAATGCATCAGCACATCCTGGTGTTCTGTAGATATAAGGGTTGACAGATGTTTTTGCGAAAGAAAAAAAAATGGGGGGGGGAGGAGGGAGAGGGGAGGATTTAACTTGGTAGCACTGTTTCTTCACATACTTCTTAGCCAAAACACTTGAAGTTCTCTGGACGAACTAACCCACAAATTAGCCTGTCGATTTGCTCAGCTGATGAGTAGTAGAAACAGAATCCAAAATAAGCTCTACTTGTGTCTTGAGACATTTTTCTTAGAAAGGGGCTGAGGGGGGGAAATGTGTAACCTTTCCTGCTGGTGGGAGGGAATGATTTGGACTCAATGAAATTAGACCAGGGAAGAATTTTCTTCTCTCTGATACCAAACACTGTAGCACACCCTACCAAGCATCAAGCATGGACTTTGGATTTAGTATCACTGACTAACCCCATTTTCTTTTGTATTTCTCACTGCACTAGTACTGGTTAAAAATTATAGCTGATTTGAACATTGAGGATTTTTAGAGCTATGCCATTATAAAAATTCCTTTTTATGGTTATCAAAATGGTCTGAAATAACTTCTTTTTTTAAAAAAAAAATTCAGTGTCGTCATGGTACTGAAATCCAGCTTGGAAAAAAAATAATTTTATGACATTTCAAGAAACGAAATGTCCTTTTGTTATCTGAACCGAACAAACTGGTGTGCTCATAAAGAGCCTCATCAATTTTAATAAGCTGTCAGCTTCACAACTATTCAGGGAAAAAACTGCGTGTTGGAAGGGGTGCATTTTGGGGAAAATATGAGTAGAAATACAAAGGCTAGTACAGCGGTACCACAGGTGGCTTGCAAATCATTAAACAAATCGGACAAGCACCTCTGTCTCCTGTGTTACCATACCTGAAGCAGTAGTTTGAAGGGACGTTGCGTACTGGGGATTCCTGGGCAGGAATATGATAGACCTGCGCACGCGTTTCCATGTTTGATGAGCGGGTCATAGCTATGATCCTATTCAAACTCTGGCTTTGTTCACCTCTCTACAAATGTACCCTCTTTGTACTTCTACTCCTACACACTCAAGATCTTGGATTTATATCCACAAACTCACAGGGACAAATTCTTTAAGCCTAAATGTTGGTGCTTGTATATACATGCTCACCTCTCCTACGACTGCAAACCACTGGATGCACAATTAAAAATACAAACATCTGTGGATATGTATCTTGCTTATGTTAAAGGGTAGATCAAGTAAAGGTAAAATGCCTATTTTTTCCCCTTATAGTGGGTTTTACATGTATATATATTTTATTTATTAACAGTAAGGGAAAGCTTTGTTAATAAAGTAATAATGGTGTCTTAAATTTCCTTCAAATTTCTGACATTACACCATGGCGATAAAATTTGTGTCTTTTCAATTAAAGAGCAAGTGCTGAAACTCCCTCAGTGTATAACTGCTAGCAGCAAATGCTGATGCTTGGATTTCAAGCAGAATCGGCATCAGTGACAGCTTATCCATGTGAAACTGAGGAGCTAGGCCTGTGGAGACGGAACCTCGTGGAGAGAAAAGTCTGTGACCTGTTGTGTCGAGGCTGAAGTCTGTTGTTACTGCTAAAGCCCAGGGCTTTGAGCTGGGCCAAAGGACACTGTTGAGGCTAGGACAGAATTTTATCCTTGGTATGCAGACCCCTAAGTTATAACAGTTTTTTTTTTCAATTTATTTTTCAGGTGAAAATCAAGCTGCTTTAGCTCAAAGTTTAACAGTGAACACCTGTGTAATATTTGGATATTTGGGGTGCTCTTGCATATTTTTTTGTGTGTCTGCAGAAAATTAGTAATGAGCTTTGAGAGTTCATATTCTTAATAACAAAATATGATACAGTTGATGTACCTGTCTTCTGATATTGAAAAGAAATTGTCTGATTTCCAGTTTGGAGATCTTGCAGCATACGGACAGCTAGTCTTTCTGAACTGAGCCACCAGAGTGGTTTTTTTTCATGTACCCCATCTAATTTCTCATGTGACTTGAAACCCAGACTCATCTGATCTGGGGGGAGCTGGGGTTATCAGTGCACCTCCCTAACTGATTTCTAGCATTACAAATTGCTTTTGCTTTCTTGAGGTCAGTGCTCACCCAGTGCATGGATGTTGTATAAATTCTAGCTGTTTTGAAATCTTAATCCTACTTAATTTGGGGCTATTCCAAAACTAATTGCAATAGCAACATAGAGTGGCAGTGAATTTTGAATAAATTTTGTTATGATAATGGAGTTGAGATGAAAGATCTTTTTACACTGAAAAATGTTGTTTGGGTATTAATGTCATTGTAGCGTTTTCATGTTGTAATAATTTATTTCTGTTCATGTACCTGGTATGATTCAATTAGTCTAGTTAATGGGCCATTTAGAGCTTCCTTCCTTATCTGTTTTGATTTTTCTATCCCTTTGCCTAGCTTGGTGTTGTAATGCATGGGTAGGCAATGCTGCAAGGGAAATGTTTGAGCTTATAAAGCCCTGTGCTGTATGAAAAGTAAGAAGTACTGAACATACTTATTTACAACAGACTGTATAAAATTCATTTATTACACAATTACCGAGTTGCAGAGGGGCATAGGCTTAGGACTCAAGCACTTAAGTAACTTTAGAAAGAGCTGAAGCTCAAAAGTGCCTGTTTGTGCTTGGGAGCTTAAACCTAAAATCTTAATTTTCAACTAGAAGTAAGTTCATTTTTAAAAAGAACTCATCTTACAGCAGTGCAAGAAAATGGAAGAATAAAGCCAAAGGTAATATTAATCCTGTGATCTTTGCTAAGTTGATGTGTTGTCCTTTCTTAAAGTAAATTGTAAGACGATCAGGTGTTTATCTTGAGCAATTTGTCCATTGTGCCAGCAGAATTCAAAAGAGAAACAGAGCCTTTTAAACACAACAAAACCACTGGATACGCAGAAGTGCCCAGCAAATCCCTCGGCAATCTTTATTCTTCTGAACGTTTGGAAACAAGATCAAAATAATTCTTCGTTTACATTTTAGCTTGCATTTTGCATTTAGTCAATGCTAAGCTTTTCAAGTCAATATGTGTGGTCTTTATTATAAACATTTTCACATGGTTACAGGCTCAGGAGCCCTGCTTTTGCAGTCTCTCACTCTGGACGGTAAAAAAACCTCTCTCATTGACCGAGTTCTACTCTACCAGTAGTCACATAAGAAAATGTCTATTTGCTCACATTGAACTATGAGAATTCAGGCTGATGGAAAAAAAGAACAACAACAATCACTTCTGATACTCCTCATGTTTTAATGGGGTTAATTTACATCTTATTTGAACAGAAGTGCCTAACGTGACACTTGGTTAAATCCAAGCAAGCCTGAGGCAATGGTAAAACCCACGCAATGGTGGCTTCATAAAATGGTCAGAGTTGGAAGGGACCTTAAAAGATCATGTAGTTCCCACCCCCCTGCCATGGGCAGGGACACCTCCCACTAGACCAGGTTGCTCCAAGCCCCGTCCAGCCTGGCCTTGAACACTTTGAGAGACAAAAATATTTCAACAGAACTCTGATTCCTTCCCTTACAGAACAAGAGCTGCTTTAAAAAAAAAAAAAAAAAATTACTGCTGGACCTTGTTGAGAGCTTCTAAGTCAATTTAAGGATTCCAAGTTGTGCATTTATGAGTGAGGAGAGCCTTTTAAATGGAGTCGTCTTGTTGGCAGTGCAGGCCTTATCACAAGAAAGCAATAACAGAAAGAGGAGAAGATGCACAAATGCTGAAAGGTTTGTTCCTTTCATACAAACATATCCAGACTTGCTTTCTGACTTAGGTCACAAACCAGGCTGGAACTGTGAGCTCATTCTGGTCCTTAGGAAAGGTTTGGCGACAGCGGGTGTGACTTGGTATGCGTGGCTGGCAACTGGAGCGAGGAGGGACCAGCGCTGGGACAGGCCAGCTATGGGCAGGGCACGGCCAAGGGCTGGATGTCAACCTGTAATTAAAGTGTCTGCCTGCAGCCTGCTAGGGTGGTGGCTGCAGCTTTTGTGAGCATGGAATATGTGGGATGGAATTAATAGGGTGAAAGTAACTTGTGAGGGAAGGGTATGCTGTAACTGCTGCTGTCTTCAGGAGTGGAAACTGAGGATCAGCCCTTTCAATTCAAGTTAAATGGATTTCTGAGCTATAAAATCCTTGTCTATTAAAACCTACTTGCTTATGCGTTACTTGCAGATGAAAGTCCCTTAGAATTGTAAACTTCCTCCTCATCTGTTCAAAACCTGTTACTTAATGATGTGATTTCATTAACTGTAGTCTAGCTGATGTCTTTTGTGGTGGTCCTCTAGGAGGCAGTTGTTTAGATTGGTCTTTACTATGATCTTAACATGAAACATTTCTTTGAAATATACATTCAACGAAGCTGAGGTTGTGGACTCTAACCTGTGGGAATCATTAAATCAGGTCACAGAGATTGCTGTAAAGTTACTTGCCTTCTTCCTGTTGAGCAAGCAAAACTGTCCAATGTTCTTTATATGGGTTTGACCCAGGCAACTCATAGATTAGTTGTAAGCCTGAGCACTTGTCCGTCTTGTTCTGGTTGTTTCATTATGACACCTGGACCATCTCTTTCTTAAAACTTGTTTGATGTTCACCAGGCTACTTTGAACTCACGTCTCAACTGAGCAAAATACCAGCTCCTGGAGCGTGATGTGGAGTTTCATCTGTGTAAAGTGCTTTCAGGCTGTGGAGTGATAGGGGCAGTAGAAGGCAAAGCATCTTCATCATCTTGGGCCAGCCGGCATCCTTCATGTATTTCATGTGAGGCTTTCTCTGTGTGCTAACTACGCTGTCCTACACTGAGAACGTGCATCTCCATTTGTTTATCTTACGCACAAGTAGCAATTTGACAGGCTGCTAGGTTAGTGCAAGTGAAACTGAAGTCTAAGCCCTGATTATATTTTTATTATTATTTTATTTAAAAAAAATTTTTTTTAGAAGAAAGCTAGAGAAGTTTCCAAGTGACCAAAGTGATGCTTTTTTGTAGTGTTACAGTGCCACAGCAGTCTATCAGGAGACTGTATTTGGCTCTCCCTGTCCAAAAAATGAAAAAGCCTTGACATAAAGCAAAAAAGAGGAAAACTGTGGAAAATGTGCTTAAGTAATTGCTGTAGGTTTTGTGTAGTGACACCAAAATGCTTGAGATGATTAAGGGTATTTGTGGTATAGTCATGGGCTAGAGACTAAGAACTGAAGCTAAATAAACATTTTGGACCCGCTTTTCAGTTCATGCGTGTAGATTTATAACAACTGATAAATTTGCTGTGGGGCTATGCAAGATCAAAGTAAACGTTGTTTATGATATTTCAGGGATGAGAGGAAAGGAACACTACAGAAGACATAATCTGCTTGTCCCATTCTTTAGTGTTTGTAACATTACAGACCATGTTGGATACTCTGTTGCTTTCATTTCTAGCCCAATCTGCAGTCTGTTGCCCGGGTCCTGCAGAATAAAGGAGAAAATATGACTGCGTGTTTACACTGGGACTAAAAGATTAAAAAAATAAACATGCGGAGGCGTAATTATCTATTATTTTTCTTGATCCTATATAGCTCTGCTTTTTTTCCTGATTAATTCCAACATCACAGTGAATAGCTTTTCTTCTAATATTTATATTTTATTGCTTGTGAATAAAGCACACTTCTCTTTCAACTGAAGGGCAAGAACTGAATATTGGGAAACAGATAGGGAATTAGGCCAGTTTTGCCTCATATTCTTTTTTCAAACTCTTGGATTTTTTTTTATGTTTTTATTTTAATTGAAAGAAATCAATTTCTTGTTTGTTTGTTTTATTTAAATCACTACCCAATACTCCATGCAGCACAGACTGATGTCAAAGCTAGTAGATTAACACAAACCCCCAGTCTTCCAGTTACTTTTAGACAGCTCATTCATCTTTAACTTTGATTCCACTTGGACGATCCGCTGATGATCCTGCAGCTTCTTTTAACATGAGTACCGGTACACAGAGGGGTGTCTTCTGCCTGGATGCATGCATACCTCCTGCAGAAACACCATGCCTGCGCATGTCCACATGAGTGTTGACTTCAGAGGTGTCTTTTTGGAGTGTTTTATTCTGTGTTGAATTTGGGAAGAAAGGTAATGTGAGCCATGAGAAACATTAATAGACTGGTGCATGCTGTAAATTTGTCCTCAGAAGAGCTCATCTGTTTCTGCATCACAAATGGCTGAGAGGTTTCCTTTTTATTTCTTTTTCAGTTTTTGTGTAATTTCCTGAGATAATACTACAGTTCTAACCAAAATGTTAGGGATGTATGTATCTTGTAATAATATAAGAGATAATGTATAATGAAATGTACTTCCCCTGTGGGGGTGATATAATTTCTGGTTAATTGCACATGGAATTTCTGCTCTTTGGTTTGAATGTTATCTTCCCTCTGCCTGCCACCCCGTTTTGTACTCAACTTGCACTGGCAGTTTTGTTTAGTCTAGAGATCATAAATATCACTCCAGAGTTGAAATGATACAGTTCTATTATGGTCTTCGTATGGTTTCTAGGACTTTTAAGTTGTTATATCAAATTTATAAGGTGTCTTTGGATATTTTCACTAAAGTGGTAGCTTAACTTAGAGTTGGGGGGAAGAAGATGGAAAACTATAATAGTAGGCAACCAAGACATAATATCTTTATTAGTTGTTTTTAATAAACCATTTCATTCTATTGTCAATATATATAGACTTCTAAAGCTTGTCTATGAGCTATTTTTTTTTTTTCCAAGAAGTATTACAAAAAGTTCTCCTATGCTTTGGCAGTATACGTGGAAATTTTGGCTTAAGTGAGTATCAGTTTTGTTAGAGTTTATAGATACTTGAGGGTGATGACAGTAAAATCATCAAGTAGGAAATTAGTCAGAATTGTTGTCAATGAACGGCTACTGAAAGCAAGCTCGGAATCCATGTGAGAAGTGCTGCTTACCTTAAAGTTTAACCTTGCTGGAGCCAAAAGAATAATTTCCATTAGCTTTGGGGTTTTGATTGGTATCCAGAATAGGTTTGTGAATTTCTTAGTTCTGAATAATGCTTCTACCTGGTGCAGTGTAGGTAGAAGAGAAAGGCAGAAAGAGAAGAAAAGTGATCAGAGTTGTGAACTAGGTGCAGGGGAGGGGGGGGGAATACAGTGTGTTTATTTAGCAGAGTGTTTCATGGGGGAATAAAGCAGCGGCTTATGGATTTTAGTCTGTGATTCCTTACAATAGCAAGGGAATGATTTTTGCTTATCAGAAAAGCCTGGATTCTTTCTGAAGCGGTTGCCTGGGCTCTTCGGCTGAAATCACTTGGATTGAGGCCATGTGTTTGTCAATGTAGTTTTGTTTTAGATTTTGTAATAAACTTGAGGGCTTTACACCTTGAGGTGAGAGAAGCTTTGATGACCGTTCATTCCATGGAAAACTGGGATGTCTTGTCGTGTGTGCTGGGGGCAGGGGGGATTTAAAGCATCTATATGCTGAGGTAGTTTTGTAGCTGTGCTAGTGAGTGTGGTGTGGGTGACTGGTGTGTTCTTGTTGTTATTATTCTTTGAAAAACGTGTGTCCTTCCCCCTCTGTCACCTCCCCCCCAATTCTCTCAGGGCAATGCCAGATGCAGAGTCTCTTATTAAAGCCACTTGAGGAAGATTCATGTTTAACACTACATTTCCCAATGGAAAGCAATGCTGGAATTGTTTTTGGCACCTTTTCCCTGTGTATATAATTTTGGGTCTCATATTTTTGCTGCAGACATGTGGAATTGCAGCTTTCGTCATAGGTTATTTTGTGGGATGATGTTATGCGCTGTACATCAATAGATTGGGGAGGGAACAGTTTTGCGTTGTTTTTAAACAGTCGTGGTGACCTGTGACCTGCTGGAATTGAGTGATAAAACTCTGAATTTTCTTCTACCTTGACAGCAGTTCAGAATATCATTTTCCTTTTTATAGTCTGATGATGTATATGTAAGGCTGTGCGATTGTGGTTTTTCATGTTCACTGCAGAAAGCCAGAGCTTTCCTAAGGCAAGCACAATTTATAAATTGAAATGAATATAATTTCTTAGCATGAAGGTAACTCTTCCCATATAGCCAAGACTTAGATAATGCATATGTTATGGAAGAAGATACTAAATTGGCAGAGGGCATTTGGCCTACCACCATCTGCAGAGCCTGCACTCCAATTTTCTGCTGTTGCCATGGGCTGCAGACTCAGACAGGAAATCATGGTAGGATGGGAAAGGGTCCAAAATATACACAGCTAGTATAAGGTTTGCAGTTAAAAGAGAGTCAGAGAACAGGCTATCTGTTCTACTGAACAGGCAGTGCAAAGTAAAACTGGCTTGTGTGTGCGCGCGTGTGTACGCACTTTAAATGTCTTTTTATATTTTATATGTTCATTTTTTAAAAGCTTGAATTTTTTCCATGTAGAGTAACGTGTATAACTTCAAATGATCCATTTATATATGAGGGGCCTGATTCAACCCTCACTTAACTGGCCACACTGGTCTGAAAGAAGAGTAAAGCAGTGGAGAATCGTGCCCTTGACACACGTGAAGTGGCCACGCAGAGTTTTGTGTTGGCATGTCAAACAGAAGAGCAGACCCCTGTCCCCACTTCTTACGCCGGCCTCGCCACCACTTTGGGATTTGGATTTGGTTTTGGGAAACAAAGCCTGGGTTCTGTGTACTTGTCAAACATACAGAGTTGAGAGCATCGCCATAGGAGGCTCTGTGTATGGTCTGTCAAGAGACAGGGATGCAGGAGGTGTTTAGAAAGCGATCCATCTCTGCTTACCAGCACTGGGTAGATCGCGGGGTCAGAGTTATCAATGTCTTTTCTTTTTACTGTAGGTTGGAACAGGGAGTACCGGGGTGACTTGGTTTGGAGAGCAAACAGTCTTCTTATCTGCCAATGAGAGAATAAGCATAATAATCGACAGGTAATGAACTGCACTGTTTGCAAAGCTTCCACTGTGTCTGAAGAGTAGTGTGCAACTGCTCCCTTGACAGATGATGGGAGAGAATAATTTCTCCATCAGCTGCTAATTTAATCTTTGTATAGAAGATGATTCTTAATTAAAAAATAACAACAACAATGAGCGTCATGCTAGTGACACTTTCTGGACTGACAGAACAGGAACTCAGCAAACTTCTTGTGGCAAAAACCTGAATTAAACTTTTTCTCACAGGTCCATCTGGGCTTTTTAATTCTGACTGAAGGGAACCATACAAGAGGGTGGCTTGTTCTCCAGGCATTTTCCAACCATAGCTTTTATTTGGCCGTAAGAACTGCTTCCTGCTTGCCTTAGTTGTGTATGTAGTCCCTTTTCAGCTGCATGGAAGAGTAGAACTGTGAACAGGAATAAGGTGAGGTCTGCGTGTTACAGTGCCAAATATTGCTGGATGCAATGGTGATGTATCTGCCAAGAAAGAGACTGAAGCTACCAATTAATCCAATTTAGAAATCAAATAACTTAGGTAGCATTTAACCCTGGGGCTGGGATCAGTGAATGAGGCAGTCTATTTCATGACCCTGTATCTTCCAGTAACTGCTGCTTTTTTGTGTGTAATATAATCTCAAAAAGACTTGGTGATTTTTATTTTTCATTCTAAATAAAATCTGACTGGAGACACTTCAAATTGCGAACAGTCTCAGCCAAGCCATCTGCCCGAGTCTTCAGCAGCGCATTGTATTTCTGAAAAGCGTTCTAGCGAAACATCATAATTCTGAAAAGTTTGAGCTGATTCTACATTAATAGAGGTGATCCAAAAAGCTGCTGCTGATTTACATGTGAACACTGCCAAGTATTTCTCTGATGAGAGTACATAACAAAGAAGTGCTCGAGTGATTGAGTAAGGCTGATTTGAACAATCTGTTGTGGATTATAGCGCTTTCTGATATTCCTCAATTGTGAGAAGCTGCTGTCACTTGTATTTTCAGTCTGTGTTTTGCTTAGAGGTACACAATCTTTTGTTGTCAAGTCCCTTGAGCCAGTTGTGGGGGGACGTACAATATTTCTTGCTTAAACGTATTCATGAATCTTGCATGGGCTGGCTTCACTGGACTTCGTCACCTGTAGGGATTTCTAGAAGACGACAGAAAAGTTGTATTTGGTTTGTCTTAATTAAGGGTTAATAGACAAATTCTAATTTGACTTCTGGGTCTGAATATGGATGTGAATTCAGAATCGGTTGGTTTCCTAACCTTGCTGTTTCCTTAACTGTTACTAAGGAATTTGCTCAGTGAATATCTGAGAAAAAATGTATAATATTTGTTGCATAGGACTGGTTCATCTGAGGACGCTTTTCTGTTGTCCAGGGGCAACAGGTTACTTTCTGTGCTTGTTACGTGATGAACAACGTGAGCTTTAAAAGTCTCGTGTGGGAGTGATTTCTCCTACTTTTTATTATTTGCTGTTGAAGAGAAATGAAGCAGTTTATATAAAGCAGCTGCTTATTTTGGAACAGAATCAGCATAACATGTTAAAGAACCCATTAATCACTTAGTTTGACCTTAATTTATTATTGCATCTATTGTTCATTTCAGAATGCCAGCCACGCTAAGAAATATGTGTTGTATTCACATCTGCAGGTTAAGAGCATCAAATTAAGTTATAATAGGGAGCAAAACCAAAATGGATTCCTGTTGAAGTATTGGCTGTCGTTTTACTACTGATTTTTAGGAGTAGAAGGCAGCCGTATAAATACCTGCACAAATAAAGAACTGTTGTGAACCCTCATCTTGCTCCATGGTTGACATGTGAAAGTTTTTGTTCTGGAGTAGTGGCTTCTTATCTCTGTTGAATCCTTGCCAACACAAAAGCTCTCGCTTTCCTGCAAGTCTTTCAGGAGGGAGAAAAGAGAAATAAACCAACTTCTCCATCTCCTCTCCACTTAAAAAATCCAACGCTCATTTTATGAGAGAATTTATTCTGTATTTAGACTTGGTTTTCCTTGGTGCAGTGCCTTTCTTATATATCCCCTGTGTAGTCCTAATGGTATCAGAAGAGCTTACTACATTATAATCATGTTGTTGCAGAGATTTGAGTACTGTGAGTAAATGGATTGACCATTAAAACCTAGATTTGTTTTGAGATGGAGGAAGGGGTCAGTAGATGACCTTTCAAAAAGATTGAATGATTTGGTGAGAAACCTGCTTTATGGTTGCACAGGAGCATAATAAGGTTGTCTATTCCTGCAAACCTAAATGCAATCATAAACACAGTATCAAGCTTTCATTCAGCTTTTAAGGAAGATACTCAGCCAGCATTTTCATTTTATTGGGAGGGTGCAGTCAGGTTTGTGGTCTTCTTTAATATATAGTAGTTCACAAAACTGGCAGCCTTAATTGGATGTAACAGTTAGTAGAAGCATATGAGGTGAACCAGAATGAGATCTCTTGGGGTCTGAATTGTGTCTTCTGTTAAAATACGCATGGCTTGGCGCAGTGAGTAGCTGAGTTCGAGAACAACGTAGTAATAATTTTGTTTGACTAATGGCATTCGTGTAGCTATGCTAATGAGCTGCATTCTGCTGTCTATCCTACAGATTGTGGACTGGGCTCTGAGCTTATTTTACATCTGTAATGGCTTCTGTCTGCAGTAGAGCTTGTCTCAATGCACAGTGATGTAATGGATCAGAATCTGACCTTATCGTGCTGCTTTCCCACAACTGTTGTGCAGCAATCGCACAGCTGTTCACAGATTATTCTTTTTTTTTTTTCCCAATTGGCTGCTTTGGGAGACATTATTCTTTGGCCTCAACTTCCTAATGCAAGTAGTCAGCCACTCTTTGGTAACAATTTTCAGACAGAACAGGCAGTGGTGTTGAAGGCATTAAGCATTGCTTAAGTATTTGGTTCTGCTCAAAATGTTCAGGCCTTTAATGAATATTAGGTTTATTTTTATGGGCAGTGAATTATGTGCTTCCTTCCTCCCTTTGCCCCTACCTTTTCCTCAGCTTATGACAAGCTAGGACAAAAGCAGCACTTAAGAAAGGAATGAAGTGTTTCATATAGATATATCTTGTAGGCATTTTTTTCATTAATGTCATGTTACGTTCAGCATCCCCACTGACATCAGGGAAGTTGCACGGGCTAGCAGTTCTCCTCCTAGTGTTTTTCCAGATTTTGGGGCTTTTTTAAAGTATCTTTGATTCATTCATTGTGAAAGTATTGTGAGCTTATGAATTAGACCCAAGAAAGGGTGGGAGGAGGAACCTAGATGAATGCTTCAGGATCTGGAAATCTTGACTGTGCTACGTAACTACTTGGTCTCATTAGAATCACTGAAATGCTGGTTAGGAGGAGCTCCTGGAGGTCATCTAGTCCAATTTCCCACCTGTAGCTGGACTCCTGCCAGAACTAGATCAGGTAAGCGATGGCTTTGCCTCTCTAAATCTTGAAAACATCTATGTGGTAGATCCCACAGCCTCTCGGAGCAACCTGCTCGCTCTTTAGTGAAGAAGTTTCTCCAAATGTCCAGCTGGAGCCTCCCAAGCCACAGTTTGTGGCCTGTGCCCTTGGTGCACCATCTGGTGCTCCTGAGAAGAATTTGACTCCATAACTTTTGTAGCTACCCTTCCAATAGTTGTAGGCTTTTTTTTAAATTGGTCCTTAAAGTCTTCATAGCCAGCCTACACAAGCCCAGCTCCCTCACCCTCTCCTTGAAGGCTACGCTCTGTAGGTCCCTAACCACTTTAGGCAGAGACCAACTGCTGGTCTCTCTGCAGTTTATCCGCATCCCTCTTGCAGTGGGGAGCCTAAAACAGTGTTACCACAAACTTGCTGAGGCTGTTTATGAAGATACTAAACAATACGGACCCCAGTATCAGCTCCTGCGTCCTCTGCTCGTTATCATTCTGCCAAATGAGTACTGTATATATAACATATAGTACTGTATATTACGTGGTCTACCATCATCTGTGCCTCACCTTGAGTGTGAAAAGGCCTTTCTGGCTAGAAGCTGCTGTTGAATTCTGCCCAGGCAGAGTGCAGGGAAGCAGTGGCAGAGCTCCAGAGATGAAAAGGCAGTGTGTGGCAAGGAGGAGGCAGCAATCAGGAGTCTCTCTCCAAAGCGGTTGGCAATCCCAGGTCTTCTGACTCCTATCTGGTTTCTGAAGACTTGGCTTCACTGTGAGACTGAGCTGTTGTATAACATTTTGGTCATGTGATTTTTCTCTCTCTTTGCATCTCTGTTTTTAATTCATGTGTTAAATGAAGCTAATGATGCCTCTAACCTTTTGGAGAGTATCTAAAGTTCAGTGAATGAAAGAACTTCACAAACAAGTACATTACATCGCCTTGTGACCATGCATTCATACTTAGCTGTCAGTGGCCGTCATGTCCCCTGTCACTTACAGAATGCCTTGCATTGTATATTAGCATCACAAGATCTTGGATGATTTGCCATGCTGTTGTACTGGAGAAACAGCCGGAAGCCCTGTCCTCGGACCATGCTTGCCCTGGCTTTGATGCTAACACTTTATTAGGCATCATCTTTGGGCCAGAGAACTCACAGTGCAGTTGGACAGAAACAAGCGTGGGAGGATGAAGTGTCATATGACAGCCCTGTGGCAAAAGCAAGAATGAGCCCAGACTGATTGGGTCCAGGCTTACTGCTCGCAACCGCTGCTGCAGTCCCTGCTGGCGAGGGACACGTCCTGGTGTTGCTGAAGTCCCAGACTTGACAGACTGTAGTGAGCCAGATTGTGGCTTTGTACGTGGTGAGCAAGTATGGGAAAGGAGAGGTTTCAAATGCAGAATTTTCTTTCTGCCAGAGCATGAAACTGAGACATCACTTGCTCTCAGGGAGTCTCCAGAGAGAAATGACTTCATCACTAGAGAGTGAGTTTCTTGCTACCACAAGCAGTGTAGCCATCTGTGCAGTCAAAAGTATTTCTGATGTTTTAAAATAAAAACAAAAAACCCCACCAAAAAACCCAACAAAAACAAACTAATAAAAAAAATCCCTAAAGTCTTCTGTGTGGCAGTCAAATATTACTGCATGCTTCTTGCAAACTCCTTTAGCTCTCTCAGCTGGGTTAGAGCTATGTTGTCAGTGCTATTGCAGTGTTTGAGAATATCAGTATTTTCACTGTCCAGACACCTCTTCAGAGTCAAGAGTTTGAGGTCTGAGGTGAGATCTGCTTCTGCCTGAGATCTAGTCTCAGGTTTCAGTGGTTTGGGTTTTTTTTCTTGTTTTCCTCCCCCTGCTCCTTTCCTGTCCCCCCACAACCAGTGTTAAAGGCACAACCTGCCTGTTCATTTTAAGCTTAGGAGATGGGAAAGTAGGATCTGTTGGTTGTAGCAGACTGCAGACTTCAATTTGTTGTCATTCTTTATCACTTCTTAAGTTGCAGTCGCTTACATGAATGCTGCCTATATGTACTTGGAAGATCAGGTCACTCTGCTCTATGCAAGTGGAGAACCGAGAAGCAAATATTTTAGTTTCTCTGCATGCTGCATCATGATGTGGAGCATTGAAGAACCAAAGACTCATTCAATACTTCTTTGGAAAATGTGGCTCTAAAGACTAGCTGCCCCTTCTTCCTTACACCAGCTGTCCAGGAAAACAGGTACAGGATTATGTCTTAGCCTTACATGACCCTTAAAAACAGAACATCACCTACAAAAATTAACAGACTAATAATATATAGGTAAGCAGTTGATGAGAATTTTATACCAATTAAAATAACAATGCTGGTGACTGTGCGAGTTTTAGTGTAGCCACACTGCTTTTCTTCCATCTTTCATTTATTTTGCGTCTAGGTTATAAAAATTCTGAAGAGAGAGTGGCGTGGAGACCAGGATGCTGGAAATTGCTCTGTTTTGACTTTGTTCAGCTCTTGAAGGCCTCTTAAAGTAATTAGTAAAAATAACTGATCAGACTTGTCACTTTCTCTTCCGTGAAAATGTTGAGATTATGCTGAAATGTTCCTCAAAGAGGCTGGATCCCATTAGCCAGCAGTATCAGTTCTGGTTGTGGAGTCCCCTCTGAGGCTGGCAGTACTGATGGAAAGGGCAGAGACATCTTTTTGACATACTTAACAAACTCTGGAAATGTCAGCACATATAATCCTGACTAATACATTTTATTTACCAATGAGGTATAGACTGTAAATACTTTTATACCCCAGAAAATGGTGTTCTCCTGTCCTGAATAGTGTAAGTAAATTGAGTTTGCTAGTAGCAAGAGGAAACTTGCTCCCTACATACAAGTTCATGTCTGTCTTTCTCTAATTGAAGTAAACCCTCTGTGAAATTGCTACCCAGAAATGACCTCACTAAGGTTGTTTGCTCAAGCTCTTGGCAATCAGTTTTGAATACTCTGCAGTAGCCAGAAAGCAGCAAAAACCCCTATGAGCTGGAGAATGAATGAGGTGGTGTTGTCCGTTATACCAAAATGCTCTATAGTTCTTCTCTGCTTTTGGTTCAAAAAATTATTAAATTAGTATTCTAATGTTGCATTTATTAGTTACGCCCTGCCATGTGAAATCCAAAGAAATGGCTCTATATAGAACAGTAAAGCGCCAGAGGTTAACTGTGCTTCAGTATTTCATATCAACCCAAGTAACCGTAGTGAGCTACTTAAATACAAACATTAGGAAAAAAATCCTGCACTATTCTAAGTCTGTTGCCAGTGAGTCTTTGAATTTAGGTAATTTCATGCATGCGGAGGTAGACTTTATTTTTCCTTCATCAGCTAAAATAACAATAAAGCTGAACTTGGTGTATTTATTTAATGAAACACAGGATCCTTGCCCTGATGGTTTTAATCAGTACCCTCGCTATGTGGTAATTAGGGGTTCTCTCCCATGGTTCTGTTTTTACTTAACTTTCAGAATGTGTAGCCAGTTTAAGTTTCCAGAGATACTTGCAACTAATGTTGCCTCATTTACATGCAGATTATCCAGAGGGGACTCTTAAACACACACTCACGTTACAGAAATGCAGACGTTTTCAGCACTTTCTTATTCAGTGAACGGTGTTCTTGAGTAAAATGTTATCTTTTGTGAGTAGCTAATTCATTCCACTCTGCGGATGTGACCAGCTCTTTCATTTCTTGCACACAAAGATTCAGAAGCTGAAGATGGCTGAGAGCCAGGATTGCCTTCTCTCCCTGTGCTGCTGGATACAGCTCTGCTCATTTAAAAGTACATACCTGAAATCAGGTTCAGGCTGTAAATTTGCCACAGAGAAGCCCTATACACAATACAGGTCAAGAAATGGGCCATTGCTTTCTCTGGCTAGACAAAGCACAGCCGTGGAAAAGAGGTTGCAGCGGGCTTCTTGCCTTTATACTTAACACCTAACTCCCTAAAAGTGACCTGAGAAATGTTCATGTTTGTGTCTCTAACTGTACAGCTGGGTACCATTTGCTCCTGGCAGTTACGGAATCACTGGACATGTGAGGAAGTAGAACAAATATATAGCACTTAAAGCTCTCTGAAACAGCTTCCCTGCATAATATGTGATGTTAAAATACTAGGTGGCAGTTTGGTCCGATATAGAAGTTTTATTGGTATGAGTTTGGGTCAGCCACGTTATTCAGGAAGCCACTACTGGGTTTTTCAGTCGTCTGAAATGTGTGCTAGTAAAACCCTTTTATACTGCAAAACAACCTCATGCAAACTCCCTGTATGACTCCGTCATCTGTGTCCTGGGAGATGTTTGTGATGTGAGAGTCTTGGCTGCTGGTTTGTGCAGGTATACTGCTTGTAAAACCGGACAGAGAGAGGGAGCTTCTCCCAGTCTCTCCCGGTCCCAGGCTTTAGCAAAGGGATTACAGAGAAACCACCTTTGCATTACGCTGGAACCTATTAATTAAACCTTTCTTATTGCAGAACTGAGTCCTGCTGGTAACTCCTTTCCCATCATGAGCATTAAGAGGGAACTTGTTGGGTTTTATCCAGCACACTCTGTATTTAAAACTACTGTAGAATCAGAAGCATGTCTCATTGTGGGTATTTGGTGCCTCTTTTCTATGAGCAGAAAAATGAAAAATCCTTCCCCAAAACACAACCATTGAAGGGATGAAACTGAGACAGTGGCACCTGAGTTTTGCACTGTGAAGGAAAAAATGTTCTCTTTTATTTTGTACTGTGTGTGTCTCGGAATAATTTAATCTGAGAGATTGTATTTGCAACCAAAATGTTTTCAACAAGTCAGTAGCTGGGGTGATTTGGGGCCAGGACAGGAGGTGGCTAGCCTGGACAACTGGCACGTGAGCATCACTTCCTAAATGTGGGTGTGCACCCAACTGGTTTTAAAGGTCTCTGAGACCACGACTGTGACTAGGATAATCTCCCCCCTCCCATTCTTTAGGAATACTTGTAATTGTGAAAATGCCCTCATAGCAGAAATGCAGTGTTAGGATGAAGATATGTTGTGTTCTGATTGCAGTGGGATCTCTTGTTATTTGTCTGAGAAGCTGGTTAGATTCCTAGCTAAATAGGTCTTTCCAGGCTTGTTCACCCACTTCTTTGATCTGGCTTGGCACTTTTCTCTTTCATTCTGTTGTAGTTTTTTCTTTGCAGCTCAGCTGCTCTTAATCATAACAGCTTATGAATTTGGGTACGTACTTTAGCTCTGACTTTGAAAATGAGGAGCTTCATCTTTACAGTTTTATCATAAAAAACAAAATTAAGAAATTGGTAATAAAATGTGCTTTAAATCTTTTCAATAGGAAAGCATATTACAATGCGTTGTGAGAAACCTGTTTAACTGGTACAAGTAACAGTCTACTAACAGCAGCTTAACTTTAAACCTATGCTTACTAAACACAAAAAACCCATACACTTATAACAAATTTAATTTTCTTTCATGAATAAAATACAGATACATAAGTTCTTTTAAAAATAAGGTTTGCTCTTACATGTCGTGGAAAAGATGATGTGTGAATTCAGGCTGCAGTTTGAAAACCCATAAGGAGTTAGAGATTGCAAAAAACATTGCTCAAAATTCTTCCCCTTCTTCATAATCCTTGCCCCAGAAAAGGGAAGGATGACTGAGAATGAGAATTATTATGAGCGCACAGTGGGGAACCCAGCACTGAAAGGATTTACTGTTCCACTGTAGCGCCATACCAGTACCACGCCGGAGTCGCTGTAGTGAGTTCTGTGGCAGCATCCCATGAGGAGCACAGAACTGAGAGTGGGGACTTAGGGGTGTCTCCTGCTTTCCAAATGAAGGATCAGATAGTATTCCTGCTTTTATGTTGTCTGAATGGCCGGTTGGTAATACTTAATCGTTGGATGCAATCAAAATATTTGCAAATCTCTCTGGATTTGGCCACATGATTCCTATGTAAATGTAATAGTATGCGGAAGGCTGCAGGTGAATAAATGTGATGAGCTATAGCCGAGGCTTGAAAACATGGGACCTGCGTTCACTGCTAGGGCTGTTCTGTTGGAAAAGGGAAAAGGAAAACAGATTCATTTNGCAGATCCCTTTATGAAAATAAAAACATATTACAGGATAGCTTTGCTTGTACTGGAGTCACCATTTCTTTTTTTCCTAGTGAGGCTTGACTTCATTTAATTTGAATATTGCTGCTAATACTACAGTGCCATACCTGTTGCATTGATGTGACACAGAAAATTCAACTGAACTGTCCAAGGCCACCTTTCAAGTCAGTGTTAGAATTGGGATGGGATTCTCCATATTCTGGCTGTTCTAAGTTCTGAGCTTTTGTGCTCTCCCTGCATCCTCTGCTGTCCAGCTTTAATTTTAGAGCTTGTGATTATGGAGAGCAAGTTGATCTCGGCACAGCACCAGTCGACGATGAGATTCCTTAACAGTGATTTTTATACCATGAGCATCAGGTCTTCAATCAACAAAAACTGCAAGACCTTAACTGCAGTAAAAATCACTGGTGTTTGGAGTACTTTCTGCAACTGCTTTTAACAGCTTGCTTGTTTGATATTTTCTCTCTAGCCTTGTAGATTGGGACAGTCACAGAGAGCAGTGAAAAGACAAGTAGCTAGTTAACTCGAAGGATTTACATTCTGCTCAGCTGTGACATTCTGTCAGAAATAAATTTAGTGTATCATGATGAAATATTTTAAGGAATACTTCTCACTGCGCAGTCACCCACATTTGAGTAACGTTTCCATGTTGTAGAAAAGCAAACCACTGTACATGCTCATTACAGAAACATGTTTGTGCAGCTCACCATAGATCGCATCCAGCAACAACCTACACATACCCGTCTGGTGACAAATGATTGCTCAGCCCAGCAGCGATCTGACTTCTGTTTTACGATAAGCTCAGGTGGTTTCCGTATTGCAAATTATGGGAAGGTCTCTTTCTCTTTCTTTCTGAAGCACGTAGTCATCTATTTTTGGATTTGGTTTGTATCACATTCATGATGACTCTTGCTGGGTACGTCAGAAAGCTTGTCATCATTCTTTTTTTGAATATTATACAGCTGAGTAGTATTAGAGCATACCATACACATGAGGAAACCCTCTCTCTTTTCCCTTTCAGTTATACTGAAAAGCTCTATTAGTTCACTATGTGTTTGTACAGTTCACTAAAGCATTGTAGGCAGTGTAATAAGAGGTGGAGAAGCTCTTGTGAAGAAGATGACACACAGGAGTTTCGGTATGCTGCTTCTGCTTCACACCCTGCTTACAAAATATTGTAAGGACTTAAGCCAGGAGCTATAAAGCTTATTGTTATTATAATAAATAACTTGCAATTTTTATAAAGTACCTTTTGTTAGTGTTTTCCAAATGCTAAGTAAGCCTTGTAGCACCTTATTAAGGCAGAAAAATATTGTAAATTCAAAATAAAAAAGGAAAATCTGAAACGTGTGCTGAAGTGATTTGTTTGAAGTCACACAAAAACCAAAGTGGCAAAACTGGGAAGAAAATCCCAAAATGTGTCTCAGTTGATATTGTGGTGCTAGCTAATGGACACGTGTGCTGTTAGTTTAGCGCTTCTGCCATCTCATCAAGAATTGAAATAGAAGTGTCCTGAATGTCTCTGCACTCTCTGGCCAGTGCAGCACCTGGTATGAAATTATAGCAAAATGGAGAAGTTTTCAGAGCAGCCCCAGGACTGCATGAATTTACAGCCCACAAACAGTGGAGGGGGCGGACACAACACAGCAAAGCATCTTCAGCCTTTCGGTATATCTCCGGACAAAAAATGGGATGCAGTCTTTGTGAAACTCCTTCTGATATTAAGTAGTTATTAGAGGGTGGTCTGCTTGAGACTTGTGGACAAAAGGTTGTGCTAGGCTTAGACCCATAGTCTTAACTGTTTATTTTAAGAAATTACTATGATTAGAGGTCTTGCAGTCAATTCTGCTGGAGAGATGTTGCTGCGGCTGAGTGAATGGAGAATGAGGGTCGCCTTCTCAGAGTGACCAAATTCTCAGTGCATGATGCATGAATTGGTTACAAAACTCCTTTCCATGTTGAAAGTGAAATCTCAGTCTATTTCCATTTGGTTCTTCCCAGAAGAGAATTTTTCTTTACTGCCCTATGGTAGATGCTGAAGATGAAGAGGGTTGCATCTGCTACTGCGTTTTTCTCTTTTTATTCCTGCTGCATGTGTGGGGCTGCATAAAGAGTACATTACTGTCTATTTTCGAAAAATTTTACCAAAAAAACCCCATGGCCCAATGCATGAAACTGATCCTTTTTTTGCGTTTATGGATCCTTTTAGGACTGGAACACAATTTAGTGTTACGTTAAATAAGAACCGTTTTAGCTTAGGTAAGAACAGGTTCTGTCAATCAGTTATGAATCATATTTCTTGTTTTAATTACAAATATCAAAATCCAAAGGCCTGAGGAAGTTTACGAGCATAACTTGTATATAAAACAAAAAAGTTGTGATTTATTACTTTCAGATGAGGCTTTGACTTCGTAAAATGGGTCTGATGTTTATCTTAGTTACAGTAGTGTATCTAAAATGAACATCTGGACTCATATCTCTTATCTACAATGGAACCTGTTTTAAGCAATGGTCTTTCAGACCAATTAAAATTAGTTGCTTACTAAACTTGGTTATTTAAGGTAAAAATCAAGTGCTGCATGGAAATTTAGGCTCATTCTGTAAATGTGTGCGACCATACATTTACCTGGTTTAGTAAACTTGTTACAACAGTCTTAAATTAAACATTTTAAAGAAGAGATTTCACGTAAGATGTGCTAAACCTCTGGAAATGTTATTGATTTATGAGTGGCTGAACTTCCTTATTGCTAAATTTGTTCGAAGATCTCTCTTCCTCTGGAGAAAAATGATTCCCTATCACTTTGAATTGTTGGTCTTACTGGTTATGCGTACGCTGTGTGATGGATTTACTCTCCGGTGTGCCTTGCAGATCTGGTCTGACACCTTCCTGATGTTCCTACCACAAGGCAGGACAGGACTTGGGTGTGCCTCTCTCCACCTCCTCCCCAATTTACTGGGTTGCCTGGGCACCTAGGTTTTCTTCTAAGGAAAACGGGAGTTTCCAGTAGACTTACGGCTGCATAGCTGGGAAATAAGACTGCAGGGAGTCCCCGGAGTGGTCCTGTTTTGTAGGTCAGGCATGATTGATGATGAAGACCAAGCAGGGCCATGCCACAATAGGGTAGTGGTTACACCAGAGATGTGCAAAATTTCCCATGTCTTTAGGTAGGTATGGTGTTTTGACATGTAGATTCATAGTTTCACCTTACTTCTACAAGGAAATGAGGCAATTGTTCATAAAAGGTATTTTTCAAGTAGATGCCAATAAATAATAGGAAGAATGTAATGAAAGGTAATTGTCTCCTATGGGGAAAAAAGTTTCATTTTCATCACTGCAAATTGAAACCATATTGTAGGTGGCTGCTTGCAACAGAGGCCAAACTTGGCTCTTTATATTGCCTCTGAGAACTGAGGTGGGTTCATCCTTTCCCAAGAAGGGTTCTGGAGTGCAAATTATGCCCTTCCAACGTGGGTGGCAACTGCATCGTGTTGTGTTTATGCTGCTGTTGATGGGTTGGTATCCCAAAGCAAGCAACACCTGTGTTTAGGTGCAGGAGGATAGAACTTGGTAAATACAATCTCCTCCTTCTCATATGCCTATGATCCAGACTGTTGTGGTCTGTTTCTTTGTGACTGGTAGTCTATATCTGGTGGAATGTTTTCCTATTGAAAATTTCAGGTGTGGTGGGGTTTTTTTTCAGCAGATATAAGCTGAGTGACTTAAAAAAAACCTAGTCAAGTCAAAGTAATAACACAAGGCGACTTGCACAGGTACTACCATTCCTTTTCTGTGTTGGAGGAGTTATTCTAAGGTAACATACTGTGGTGTTAGTATACAAGGTCTGTTAGCATAGATAAAATACAGCGATTAGCATAAACACATTCTCCTTTGCATTGTATTCTTGAACTGCTAACAGAACAGCAAAGCGAAAAAGGCTTAATCTGTGCCCTAAGAACTGATGATCTGGCTCTGTCTGTACACAGCATGAGAAGGAACAGAACTGTTGAGAAAGAGGTTATCATTGCTTCGTAGTAATGTTTCAAAGTGGAAACACTCTTGAAACTGAAACTTGAAGAGTTGGGTGGTAGTGGAACCAAAACCAAACACTTGCAATAAACGAAGTTAACTGCACCATTCAGTTGAACCTTGCTCTGCAGTTAATGAGCAGAATGTTGTTCCTGTAACTTGAATTGTGTTTTATTTTGGAGGATTATTTATTAAAATGTGCATCACTGTTCAGATTTTATGGGGATTTCAACACTAAGTAAATGGTGGTAAAAGTTCAGTAAGTCTGTCTTGAAACTGTGTAAGTGGAGCTGCTCTGCATTTGTTAGGGCTGTCCCAAGAAAGAAAATAGCACATAGACAGTTGTCTACGTTTATGCCATCACTGGCTGATGAATGCTAATGCTTACACAGCATAAGCCCTGAAATATAGCTCAGCTCTGCAGTTGAGAAAAAAAAGATTATCTTTCAGAATATTCTTAATACCACTGAACAAAGAGAAAAGATCAAAGACAACCAATCAACCCCATTTTTTGTTTTATTCAATTGATTTCCAAAGGCCCCTGTTACTATAGTAACTCCAGTAGGTCCTTTAATTACAAAATTTGTAAAAACGCATCAATTATTCAGAACTGCTAGGGGGGAAAAACAGTGGCACAAATGCTTAAAAAAAAAAATAGAAAATTTGCAAACAAACTACTGCAAACAAAGCTTGACAGACCTCCCATTAAGCATGACAGGGAATAACACACCATCAGCATGAACACATTGGGTTCAAGTTCCCGGAAAGCAATCCCCTGTTAGAGGGTTCCCCTTTGGCTAAAGAGAAAAAAATCCCCATCGCTGTCCAAATAAAGCATTCCCCTCTCCACAGATACAGATGGTAGAGCTTATTCTTTATAGACCCTAAATTTAATTACAGTGTATTTGAGCGGAGCAGTTGTGTTATCACATTAATTAGCAGTTTAGAGAACTGTTCGCTACTGGAAGTGTTGAATACCAGTGTGTGTTGCAGGTACTAGCTCTATCAAAGAGGAATCATTTAGCAATAATGAGCACCTTTCAAATAATAATTGCATTTAAAATAGATGCTGTCATCTTTTATCATCAGGTATGTTTCCAAAATGGGTTTATACTCCAAACAGACTTATATTGACAGTACCAGAGTAGAAGAATTCGAGGCATATCATGTGAGCAATTTCTAAATGCCATCTCTTGACTTGAATATGTGCTGAGTTGATGTGTTTGGCTGACCTGATGTAGCTGTGAGAAACATTGCATTCTCTGACACCGCAGGGGAACGCAGTAGTGAAATTTTGGTTGTGAATCTTTTACTTTTTAAGAATGGGACACTTTTAATGACTGATATTTGGGATCTCTCTTTCTCTGTATCTTTATTTTTTCCCCTCTGCAAGGAAGTACATATCACTTTTGTCTGTTGTATTCCTTACTCCAGTATGTCACACATCCCAAACTTTATTTCATCTTCTGACCAAGATTTTAATTGTATCTCCAGGTAGTCAGTTTACCTCTGGATCTAACTTGAGTTTTAGCCCAAATCTAAATGGCTGTGTCTGTACTAAATTACTACACTCTGTGCATTGACCCCCCTTGCTTGCTTGGCTGTGTTGGGAGCAGAGACTGCTGCTTTTGGAAGCTCTTGCTTTCCAGACCTCCATTTTTTTTAAATTTTTCTGTTTACGTGCTCCCTACTTGCCCCCTGTATGTCAAAACCTGCTTGCTTATATGGCATGGTCAGGGCTTAATCCTGCTTTTCACGCTGCCTTATTCCATTCCTGCAGGATTTGGATCTGCTCAAGTGATAGGAAATACAGTGATGGGGGCCGAGGGGGTCTAGATTCTGTTGAACCTGCTGTGCAAGTGCAGGACAAAAAGGTGATTTTAAATAAGCATCAAAAAGCTCGATTATTCTTGAAGAAACAAGTTAGTATCCAGTGTTAGAAGTCATAATAATAAGGAATTGCTAATGCTGTATAAAAAATAATGCGTGTGGATACCGTTCTGACTGTGCTAATTAGCTCTTACCTCTCAGCCTCTTCGTTAACCCCTGAGAGTTCTACTACCAACGCTTTATCAGGGTAGCACTGTGGCTTAAAGTGCACATGTGGTTGTAAAGCACGATTGGGTCACAAGCAGGTTTGGTAAGGTTTGTTTTTATCTTTGGAAGTCTGGCCCTACTCTGCTACATGCGAAGATGCACGCTTTGGGTAGAAGCACCACAGGAACCTCCGGCATATCAATGGGAGGGGAAGTTTTATTCTTCCTTGGTCATATAGCAAGCACTATAGTCTTGGAACAAGACTAGAAGACAAGACTAGAAGGTCTTGGAACAATCCCCCTCACACTGTCTTCCTTCAGCCAATTATATTAATGAAAATAAAATAATTTGCGGGTCTTCCAGAATCTGAGTTACATGAAGTTTGTCAGATCAATCTTCGCTTCATAAAACAACAAGCAAAACTAAGTTACTACTACTGTAAGAGTATTATTGGTTTTATTCTTTTCCTACTAGTGTAGTTCATGTTGCTAGAAAGAACATACTATTCCTACTATTAACTGAATAATAAGGGGTGTTTCTGTTAACCCCCCAGAATGTTTTGGTGTGTGCTATATTACTTGGCCTCGATGAAAACACACCAAAAGTTTTTGAAAAAGCCCTCTAAGACTGGTGTGTTTACACAGTGTCAGCAGGTTACAAAATGGTTCCTTTGAGATACTTGCACAAACATCACCCTGATACCGTATGCTTTTTCACATTTTTCAAACTCTGGGATTATGTAAACCCAAGGAGTTGTGGTTAACAAAGCTTCAGTGTTGGTGATTCCTGGGAAAGAATTTGTCCCTCCTTAAACATCTTGTATTTTAATATAAGCCGTGAATAGATTGTGTAAGTACTGAGCAGATGATAACTTTTTTCACCTGGTGCATAATCCATGCCAATGTAAAAGGGATCGTAAATAGTCCAGCTGATCTATTACTGTACATGGTAACATGAGTTTCCTGAATACATCTTGGTTTCCAGGATGGGGGTCTCCAGTGTTGAGAATATTAATGAATCTGTCCTCGTCAATGGTTTTGCAGTCTTCAACCCCACATGCAAATTTTAACTGTGCGGACCTGTACCATAGAGAGGCCAGAGCAAAATATCATCCTGCAGTAATGCTGCTCATTTTTAGTGATCACAGGTGATCAAAGCCTGGGTTAGAAGCTTCATTTGAGAACCTTTTGCTGTCATTAAGGTAGGTCTGTTGGCGTTTCCAAAGTGGTAAGCTTTACAGCTGCAGAAGTACTGTTCTGAGAACAGAAACCTTACAGCAGCAGAGCCACTCTAACGCGGAGGCTAACGAGCTCGAGGCAGCATGGAAATGCTCGCTTGCAAAGTGGTACCTTTATGTTCAGGAGGGTGGCCACAGCTACCTGCAGAGGTTTCACAGGACAGTCTGATTCCTCCCTTCAGAAGAAGAAATTTAATGATTAATACTTCCAGTTGAAGGATAGAGTTGTAACCTGATGGACTGAAAAGAAATAAGAGTAAAATTTATATTGCTGTTGAGTATATATTTTTTTAAGAAAGGAAAATGTACCATCCCTTAAAAGTCTTGAACATGCACACACAGAAAAGAATCGCTGTCTAAGCTGTCTTAAACCATTAGCTGCGTGAGATCCTGTTGCCTGAATTTGTGTTGAAAAAATAGTGACCAGTTTCCAAAGGCTCCTAAGCAAATGAGGCTCCCCTAGTTAATCACAGGGGGGTGGGAAGTAAGGCACATTTCAGAAGCTGATTCGAGGTGAAAAGTAATTTTTTCAGTAGGCAACATTTCTTAATGAATAGACAACATTGACCTGAGGCTTAAAAGTAATATTCATAAAGGTTAATCTTAACTTGAAGTATTTTTCCATCAGCTCCGTGCTTTGAACCATCCCGTAGAGAACCTTCCATTTTAGACTTAGTTCTTTTATTGGTTTGCAGACCATTTCAGTGCGTGAAGTGGAGCTAACGATGCTAAGGTTCATGACCCATAACTGTGACAAGCCCTTGTTTTTCCTTTGTCTTTAAAAATTGGAGGTTTTTTTCCACTAAGAAGTTTTTGAATGAGGCTTGTAATTTGGTTGCTCGTGATGAAAGTTGCAGGCAAGAAAAGAGCAAATGTCATCTATAACATCGCAATATATCAAGAACAGTGGAAACAACTGTTTGAATTGTAACTTTTTACAGTTAAAAGTAGCATGTCTGTTGTGTCTAATAGCACAACCTCCTTAGGTTCAAAACTGCCACAGATGATGAAGTTTCCATTAAAGGATAATAAACTCTATATGTCAATGTGACAAAAGAACTCTCTTATCTCTTTGGAATAAGAATGCTCTTTGAAGAGCTTCATAAAAGACTGCAGTATGAAATAAGTCTAATGGATGGTTATTTTGAATTTCTATAAAGTATGTCAACCCGAAGGCTAAAGGGATTATCTGTGAAGTAACAAAATGTGAAAGATGAATGCTTTCCTTCTATGTAGCGAATGACATCCCTTTAGAAAGGACAGGTATAAATTGTTCTTCCCCAGCAGTGGTTCAAATTGGGAATGACTCCTTGAAATTAGTGGAACCTTTCAGATCCAAGGGATCTAGCTACAGTTGAAGGCTAATTCTGTTTTAGGTTGAATGTAGATCTTGAGTGTAAATAAGTAATCATAATCCTGATCTGGTGTACGGTTATCTACCTCCAGAATTGGAACACCTTCTTTCTTTTAGCTTTGCTTATGTTTTTTGGTGAATTAAAGTGACCGGGACCAAAGATAAACTAGAATAGCCATATCCACACATGAATTTACTTAAGAATTGCTTTCCCCGAACTTACTAAATGTTTGCAAACCTGAAATCGGAGGTAGGTTGGATCTCAATATTTAAATCAGTTATAGTCATAGTTAATGTTTATGGATTACTTTTCACGATTACTTTTTCTTTTTAATTCATGAGCCAGCTAAATACTAAGCTCTTACTCAAAGGCAGAGATCCAGTCGTAGTGAGGCTGCGGAGAGTGCTGTTTTGCTCACCAGCAGCCATATACACAAACTGAGTGCATATCTAACCAAAAAAGAGTAATTATTTTACTGCTTTTGAGATCTAGTGCATTAACCATTTGATGACTAGGTACATATTGTTGCTTTGTCTTTTTTTCCAGGATTAATTCTAGAGTATTACTTTTTGAATTGAGAAACTGAAAATTAAAGAGTAGATTTTTTTTTTAAGTTTATTTTTAACTAGCAAGGGAGAAACTGTTTCCATTTCATCATATTCCTTGTGTGCCAAAAGTGTAAAAGTCCCCTTAAGAGTAAACAATTTGGCCAGTGAGCAGTATTAAATAACTGTGACAAATGGCTAAGCTGTGTGCCTGTTAGTAACCGGCCAACAGTAAATAGCTCTTTATCTGAGCACTGGCATATTGTACATAATGAAGATGATGAGAGGAAAATTTTTACCCTGCTCATAGAAAGGCAATAGAAACAAAAAAAAAAAACCCAACCCCAAAACAACAAGCTTTGGAAATAATTGCCGCAGCACTATGCTTTTATGAAGTATATAGCCACTGAAATCAAAAGGAATGTAAAACTTTCCTCAGGCTAAACGGCTTCTGTCATCTCTGCCCAGAGCCTCTGCCTCTTTGCTGACAGCTCCAGAGCTCCCTTATCTTCTAATCACCTTAGCAAAAAGCAGGCTTGGTTCCGGGGATGAGAGGCTTCAGCACAGAATAATGTGGCCTCTGGAGATGAGCAGAAGGGGAACAGAGATGGGTGGCACTGGCAGACAGCCAAAATTCAAGTTATTAAAACATTTGGATGCTTTTGGTGCCATTTCATTCATTAAATGCCAGGACTCTGGGGAAAAAATAAAAGGGGATGTGGGCAAAAGCTCCTGGAACTCAGGTTTACAAGCCCCTATCATTCCCAATCATGTTTGGCAAATGGCAGAATAAAATTAATGATGCCAAATTATCCTTCTGTGCAGTATGTGATAGCTTAACTATTTTAGCTATTTCAGTGTTGTAAATGATAAAATTGATAGCACACTAATGTGATCCTTTCAGGCTTCTCGTTTATATTAATGAGTTTTAGTCATCTAAGGCAAACTGATAACTACTGATTAATAGCTCAGCAACTTTCAAACTGGCATCAAAGGCTGATCTCTCCCTTTTTTTCTTTCTTTTTTTTTTTTAACTCCTTGATGGCTTATGAGTTAAGACAGTTAACAATTAACTCTAAGCTTAATTGAAATCCAGATGTTAAATTCTTGATGGAAGTTAATTTAATTCTGATCATGGCTATAACTGATTTCAGTCTGATTTTTTTTTTTTAAAGTAGCTTTGAACTTGAAAAACAAGAGTGTGATTTGTTTCACGATTTTTTTTTTTATTAGCGTTTGCAGTCTGTTGAAGAGGGCTTGTTAAACTAATATTGAACAAAGATAAATTATCATAGGAGCATCAAATAGTTACTAGCAAAAGCAATTAAACCCCTCAGAAGAACTCAAAATTATCAAGAAAAGGCAAACTGCTTTTCTTAACTCTTCAATCTGTTTTTAATTTCTATATATTTGTATAAAGAACAGATACCACATTTTCCGGACAGTATGTAATGGTAGAGACTAGAATAAGAGTTACAGGTATGCGCATGTGAGAAGTCAAATAACCGTTACTTGAGTGGAAGGGTTTGGAAGAAAAATTGGGAGTGAAATAACAAAAGCAAAGTCAGTCTCTGAACAAGACTGGTTTTTTTCTATGTGGGCAGCTGCTTACAGGTGAAATCTTTGAAGGTTTGATTGTACAGTATTCAGTCTGTAGGGTTTCTGTCGCTACTGTGCATACAGGATTGTCCAAACCTGTTAGAATGGGCAGTGCAAATAAGACGTATTAATATGGGTTATACTACATTAATACCTACGTTAGGCTTCAAAACATTCCACTTTTGAAGCAGAGGCTTTCAAAAGCCGAGCAGGCGACAGCTTCCTAGAGTGTTTGTACAATTATTATTACAAATGCTCTGCATTTTTCCTGGACTGCTTACTAAAAATTAAGTCAAGCAGCTGAAGTTCTTGCCCTGACACTCAGATAATCCAGGTCAGCTTCTGCTTTTCAAACAACTGCCTTCACTCTTTTCCAGGAGGAATATTGCTACAGTTTTCTAAATAAGCCATTCCTCCAAATAAAGAAACCTGATATGCTGAGAAATTTTGGCGTAGAGATCAGAAACGCCATTCGCTAATCAGTATTGCTTTAGAACGTACAGGGATGTTGATGTTTCCTCTTGGTGCCTGGTATTTGAGCTTTAAGGCTGTCCCGCAAATGGCTTCACACATTTGATGTGCACAATGATGGGACCTAGACTTGCAAAAAAAGCAATCTCACTGGAGAAAGGGGAAGAAAAAGAAAAAAAAGGGTACACGTTTAGTCTTCACTTCAGATCAAGATATTTTACAGTCACTAGATTTTCCAAACAACATCTGCTAGAAAGATAAATCCATTGTAGTGGAAATGAAATGCATATTTTAAATTCAGACAGTTTTGTATTGTATTGTCAGTGATGTAGAGGAAAAATAAATGTGAAAGCCATTTAAAAAGCTTGTGTAAAACTTGCATGTGTGCTAAAGAATGTTGCCCTTTAGAATTAGACCCCAAATCAGACTTTCTTGTGAGATTGACTGGTTTGTTTTTCATCTTTAGAGTTCTTTTCATCTTTAGAAACTGAGCTTAGAAAAAGAATTTTAATATTCTGGAACAGAATTGTACATCTGAACAATGAGCATCTGCTACAGTTTGAGGTTCCTTCTTCACTTGTAAGAGTGCTCCAGTCCGGAGTGTGCTGAAGGTTGGCGTGCTTGACAAGATGTGGCTCCGGCTGTAGCCATCGGACTGGCGGTTAGGGACTTGGGACACTTGCTGCAGCATCCCCACCAAATTTCTAGCCCAGCTTTCCAAAACTGCACAAAACTACCATCTTTACCAACTGACCTTTTGCTCAGTTTTGAAGAGGCCAACCCAAGTTTTAAATTATCCCCGAACTCAAGCGGGGCAGATTTTGTTTGTCCAGAAGCCAGGTTAGTCTCCTGGAAAACGTTAAGTGAAGATCTGCCTNGTTGGCGTGCTTGACAAGATGTGGCTCCGGCTGTAGCCATCGGACTGGCGGTTAGGGACTTGGGACACTTGCTGCAGCATCCCCACCAAATTTCTAGCCCAGCTTTCCAAAACTGCACAAAACTACCATCTTTACCAACTGACCTTTTGCTCAGTTTTGAAGAGGCCAACCCAAGTTTTAAATTATCCCCGAACTCAAGCGGGGCAGGTTTTGTTTGTCCAGAAGCCAGGTTAGTCTCCTGGAAAACGTTAAGTGAAGATCTGCCTGGCAGAAATAAGATAACAACAAAGTGAATTCTTAAAGTCCCAATTTTCTCCTTAGAACTGGCATAAGATGTGGATACAAAAATAAAAATGAGAAATGAATAGATGATAGAATAAAATAGTTTTAATGCTAATGAAAGGATCACTAATATACGGAACTTAATATAAATTACTGAAGCCTTTCAAATCCAACTAAGTTAGAAGGGCAAAAAATACTTTATATATTGTTTAAATATTGAAGGTAGTCCTGGAATAATAGAGTTCTAATTTGCAGGAGCAAGGACTCTTCTTTCAATCTTCCAAAGTCCTAAACTAGCTGTCCAAAGTTAAGAGCCTGTTTTTAAAAGCAGAACATAACAAACCAAAAAAACCCCAGTTTTGGTTAGGTTTGTTTTCTGGTATTTTTAGCCCACACTGTTTAAGCTGTTGTTCTCATCTGTAAAGAATGGAAGGAAGGATGGGTTTTTTTTGCCTTTCTTTTGTTTTAAGGAACGTTCTTCTGCTCACTTAATACTAAAACTCTGAGAGATGTGCTTGAGAATCACAAAAACTCCCCGAGTGGCAAGTACTGATAAAACTACTGTACTGGAGCCTTGACTTCATATTGAAGGCTGTTCAGAGCTTCCATAGCCCTAGTAATAATTATTAATAATTCGGGTAAATTTTGGTTTAAATGAGTATTAGCTTACAGGAGAAGGTAAGACACTATTTTTACAGTATGTGGACCATCAAGAATGTGTGTTTCATCAAGAATGTCTCATGATTGTGTTCTGGATACAGTTTTCCTCTATTTCTCCACTGTGAGCTTTGTGCCAACCTCTGTAACCGCTTACATACGAACACTGTTCTAGCAAAATACTTAACATAATTTAGCTTTTTTCAGATGGGAAGAAGAGGAAGTCAGCCACATATGAACAGCTACTGCTTCACAGTTGTCCAGAGATACCATTCAGTATTCTGTGAGTCTCAGAACACAGCTAGGAGACAGCATCGTCGAAAATTCAGGGTGCAGTTTTATGTTACGCTGAGTTCAGTCTAAGTTTAGGCTGCCAGTGAAATGAGATCCTGTTCTCCCTGGGCCAGCCATGTGCTTCCACTGTTTGTGTTTGCTCTGGCAGCTCTGTGACTGTGGGCAAGTTGGATCAGTTTGCTGACTTAATGGAAAACTTGCTTTCAAAACTAAAAGCAAGTTTTCCATTGGATTGGATTGGTGACCTGAGACAACAGACTGCATAATCCCATGCAAGGTTGAGCGTGAGAATATGTACCTCATAGGGGAAAAAGAAAATAGGACTGCACCTTTCAACAGCAGCCAGCATAATACGAAACTGTGACCTTAGGTTACAAACTCTGATTCCATCTAGTTTAAAAATACAGAATACTTAGGATCTTTTTAAAACATCCGTTAGCACCTACAGGGTGAGATCCTGATTCTGTATTATTGGATGTGAACTACCCTGCATGGTAATAGCACTGCATGTCAAAACACTGAAATGGGTGGAATTTGAATAGGCAAATATAACACCGTTGGTATCACAGACTCGCTCCTTGCCAATGCATTACCTGCAGTACTGAGCATCTCTTACCTCATGGGTATTTCCTAGAGAAAAAGGAGATAAACATGAAAATTCCCTGCAGTATAACCTCTTATCAGAGGGTGTGGAACAAGTCTTGAAATACCTTTATTTGACTCAGACAAGCAGGAAGAAGCCTGTTACAGCCCAGGTTAGTGTTCTGGGTGAATGCTTCTCTTTTCAAGTCGGTGACTGACTTAACCAGCAGGAAATGACAATTTCCAAGATGAAAACAAATGCTTTATCCTCTCAACTCCTGTGGACTAATCTAATCTTTCTGCTTCATAATACATGAAGTTGTAGATGGAGATACTCCCCCTCCCCTCCCCCGCTAGAAGCTTTATGCAAGATCTCGTCTCATTCTGATCCACTTTGTTTCCATTCACTTTGAATTCACATTCACAGGAGTAACTCCGTTTGAAGTCAAGGCATTTATAGAGCATAATATTACCCTTTAGCTTTATTTGTGGAAGTAGTCCCTACAGGTAACCTGATGGGATATGCACTGTGGAATCAAACCTTAAGGCAGTGAAAGTTATTGTTGTTTGGACTGAGTTGTATTTATGGTGGGAACAGATACTGCAACGATAGTATGTAGTAACAAACATGTTACAGTACTTAAAATTGGGGACTGTCGTAAATACTCTCTGTACTACTCTCCTGCCCCTTGGCAGTGGAAAGTAGAATAAAGAAATTAATTTTCCACATTCAGAAGAGCAATAGGTCTATCATGGACCTGTGAGCAGAGCCAGTCTGGTGTGGCTCCCCATAGGAATTCTTACCACTGGAAGGAGTAAAGCCGCACTTAGCAGACCTTTGTACATTTTTAGGAGACCTGTTAGAGAAATTCACTCTGCTTTGTGCATTCAAGAGCTGGCACTCTACAGATCAATGTTCTTTATTACAGTAGCTAATAAAAAGAGCTTTATCAGGTTACCTTGCTTTGTGGCTGGTTCTTACATCTGTCTCTGTTAAGCATTTCCCCATTTACTGCAAGGGCAGCCCGGTCCTGTGGCTGCGAGGGCAGCTGTGCAGCAACACGAGTGTAGAGGTGTCGCACAAACAGGAGTTTGCATTAAACAATCTAGCAAGAGCTTGCCAGTAAATTCTCTCCTCCCAGCTATTCAAATGAGGCTGCAAATTTTTCGTGCCAGAGCACTCATTTTAAGTGGCCCGAGCACTTACATCGTGATAAAAATTGTGAAAATCATGCTATCAAATATGATCTGACTGTCTATTGGAAATCAGAATGTATAAGCCTAACTTGGTGTATAAAGCATGTCTTTGCAAAAATATTTTACAGCCGTGGTAAAAACCCTTACGCTTACCTGCTTGCTTCTGTTCAGTTACAGAATCAGGGGATAACACTAATAAACTGCCTCTCGTGGCTTCATTAATGTGCACAAGCACATTTTTTTGAAGCTGCATTTTAATGTTAGTATAGATCGTTATTAACACACAAGGAACAAATACGAAAGCCAAGCTCCAGGCTTTTTTATGAAAATTGTAAATGGAGAGAAATCGGAGTCACAATAGTGTAAGCAAGAACAGAGTCTGCGCTTTGACTCTTGAAAGAGAATAGGAAATTCAGATGGATAATTCTTTTTGGTCCTTTGCACGCACCAAAAGATTGGGAGTATTGCTTACCAGTACTGAATTTTACTGTAACATTCGGAAAAATCTTAATTATTGCATAGAACTCTAGTTTTCCCTAGCATGCCTGTTTCCTAAGCCTTTTCCCTTACAATTACTAGATTTCTTAATTTTCAGTTTTCAGGTCCGATCAATGAAAAGGATAGGAAGTATAAAAGTTGCTTTGATTTCTTTCAGTATAACCTCTAGCCAGAAATACATGATATTGCAAAACAGGAAGAAAAAAAATGAGAGAGAAACGTGAAAGCTATTGGTGTTCTGAGTGGAAGCCCTACTCCCTGAAGGATAGAGCTATTTCATGTTCCCCTTTTCAAATGGAGCATTACAGCATATAATGCAGCAATTATTTTGTTGGGTAGGTGTTTCATTACCAACCTGGGCCTTGGAGGTGATGGGAGAAAATTTGTCTTGACCTTCCAGGGAAGCCATAAAAGAGAAATGATGTCTAAATAATAAATGTCTAGGAGAAATGTGAAATGCCTAACGGTGTTGCAGTTAGCTTTCGTGACATCTGTGCTTTGTAGTATAAAGAGCTGGTATATGGATCATTTCAAAAGCAGGAATATCTTCTATTGTTCCTTTGCATTTTTGACCTTCCTTCTTCTCCTGGTTCAATCCCTCTCAAACAGGGTTTAATTTTTTTTCTGCAGGATGCGTGTTTTCCTGGTTGTCCCTTAGGGCTGGAGCAAACCACAAAAAGCAGATTTGGAAAAAAACTTTGATTCTAAAGTGAGGCGGATGGGATCAGGTTTTTAATCACTATACTTTGCTGTATGTGCAGCATTTGGTAGCCACACAAGAACGAATCTTGCCTTCTCCCTTTGATGATCCTATGACAGCAGGATGATAATAGTGCAGAAGGGAACGTGCAGGAGGAGTAGTTGCTATGACATGTGGCCCTGCTTTGCATCGCTGCTCAGGGGCAGGAGTGCAGGTCGTTCTTTATTCTGGGTGTTGTAGGGTGTTTTTCTTCCTTCATTTTCCAAATTTAGATTTAATAGTTTTCAGGACCAGTGGTTGAGGTTGTTGTCCTCAACCTAAGTTCCTAAGTTCCAAAACTTATAATTCTGTAGTTGTGTTTTTAGTTCCTTGTTGAATAATCATAATGCTTTCTATGCTTCTGCTCAGTTGCTTTGGGAAAGGTTGATTTCCTCTCTGATCTACGATAAAAATTATTTCAATGGAAAAATAAATTGCCCTAGAATAAATAGTCCATTAAATGATCTCATTTTTTCCTTCTAAACAGGTATGAGCGTTGCCAGGTGTTGTTTTTCTTATTTTTATATTCCTCTAGATCTAATAGAGATGGAGATTCTCTTTTGCCAAGCAGTTGTAGTGCCCCCAAAGAACTGCTGATCTGGACAGATAAATGATCGTTATGTTGAACTTTATTAACGTGACTAAGAACCCCTGTGTAATAATATCCATCATGCCAGAGCGTAGGAGTAACTTCTGATTGTATCTGGCTTGAGTGATCTGCCTCATTCACTGTGAAGTTTTAAATCCTCAACAGTTTCAGATACCAATTGATCAGCTGTTTTTCTCTGGGTGCTTGACAGTCTTTGTTTTACTCCTAACTGAAGTGGTTCTGTTCCTGGCTCAGATTCTCGGGTAGAAGCAATCCTTTAGAGACGTATATGCAGAACAACTTATCCACTGCTTTATTGTATCCTTACTTGTGTCAACTAGGTCTCTCAGACTCTGTAAGGTTTGGAGTAATCCTTCTGGATACAACAGGTTTACAGTGATTAGAAAAAGCGCAAAGGAGAGCGTGTAGGCAGGTCTTCGTTGAATAAAGCAAAACTCAACAGCCAGGAACTTAAGCTGTAGCATCTGAAGCGCAGTATCTGTGTGAGGCAGGGGCTCCCAGCTGCTGAGCTGCTCCCTCTTGCAATGATAAGAAATTACCGATAAGGAAATAAGCAGGATCTTGCCTCTTTTTTGAAGTTAGTTTTTAACTTTATATTCCCTTCGGGAAAGAAAAATCTAATCTGATCCGTTGGTCTCAAAATGTTGCCTGCGCTAATTCTGGCTTGGAGTCTAAGGAAGCACAAATGATGCTAAACACTGTCCAAGAGACTCTCCTTCACACACAAGCTAGCCACGACCCTTCACATCATGCTTGTTGTGTTTCTGAGGTTACCCTCCTCCAAACACAGCTGTACTTCTCCCCTCTTCCCCCTCCGTTTTCAATCTCGCTTTTGAATAGTTAGGAGTCTGGTGGCTTCCCTCTCAGCACAGTGCCAAACCTGTTGCATTTGTGCAAACCGAGTGCCCTTTGCCTGAACCGACCTCAGGGACCTTCCCTAAACCCTCTTTCCATTCTTGAGACTTGGGCAGATGCTATTCTCCTTCCTTCTAGGCTCTCTTTCTTCACTGACTTCTCTTCTACCTGTTCATAGCTCCTTTCCACATACTTGCAAATACCAGTGAATTGGATTATTGCCGCTTTATTTTGGTCTTTGTCTCTTCCGTAGTAAAGCCTTTTGCCAATAAGGAGCCCTTGGTAAATGTTTATGTGAAACAGGCCCGTTATAAAAAAACTTCTGGTAACTGTCGTGTCCCTCTAGGTGTACGTGGACATTGATGATGTGCTTCTGTGACTTCAGCCATAGCTGGCACTGCTCAGTATTGGACCGTACGCCCAATAGCATGCTGTCTGAGTCTTCTTGTCTTTTTATTGAGGAAATAGGTATCTAGAGGGATTTAATGAGTATTTGGGTTTTTGTAGGTTTTGGATGACTCAGTGTAATATACATGTCTGGGGGGAGTGAGAGTGCGTCATATTATCTGTAAAAGAAGAAACGTGATGAGTGGAGAGGACAAAAAGCATGATTTGTCTCTGAGTGTTTGTTACTACTATAAACCTAGAAAAATACCCAAGGAGTGGCTGTAGCTTTAACTCAGCTGACAGTTGGTTTTGATCATAGGGAAATGTGCCAGTTCTTCTCAGGGCTTCTAGAGAGCCTTGATACCATTTTGACATCATGATGACTGTATATAAGAACGCTTAACAAGACTGTCAGTACGGTGTCAAATATATATGTACATAGACGTACAGATACAAAAAAGATTTTAAACTTTTCTCGTGATCCTTTAGCTCACGACAGATATGTCTTGCTTTACTGTGTCTCAGGGGAACAGTGTCACTGCTGGAATGTTTTCTCTGCTCTTTTTTACTGCCTATCAGTCCCTTAGTTTTTGCCATAAAGAGGTGGTTTAAAAAAAAAAAAAGTCTACCAAGTCTGTGTTTAGATGATCACATTTATGCGTGTTTCCTGTCAGCAGATAGTTGAGATAAGCAAAAGCACGTTCCAAATAGTAAGCTGGAAGGAGCAATCATCGTTGCCCTTCAGCACTGTAATAGCAGTATGGATCATGGCAGCAGCCTATTATGTAGGTTTTTTGCTTGTTTGTTTGTTTTCTTTAATCAAATTGACAATGCAAATACCATAGAATCATAGAATGGTTAGAGCTGGAAGGGACCTTAAAGCTTATCTAGTTCCACTCCCCTGCCCTGGGCAGGGACACCTCCCACCAGCCCAGGTTGCTCCAAGCCCCATCCAACCTGACCTTGAACACCTCCAGGGATGGGGCAGCCACGGCTTCTCTGGGCAACCTGGGTCAGTGCCTCACCATCCTCAGAGTAAAACATTTTTGCCTAGTATCTAATCTAAATCTTCCCTCTTCCAGTTTCAAACCGTTACCCCTCATCCTGTTGCTACACTCCCTGATAAAGAGTCCCTCCCTCCTCCATGTCAAGTGACTTCCCATAACTCTTTGCATGAAGTCAGGAGAAGGTTCAATCTGTACATATATGTGCTTTATTAACAACAACAATCCTGATAACCAAGCCATGCGGTTTCCTTCATTTCCTAAAATTTAAGTCCCCATTTTTTGAGGCTACTCGATATGGGATCTGTGTAACGTATGTACCGTGAATGGGAAGATGTTTAAGATAGAAAGATGTTACTCAAGTTTAATACTGATTTGCACAGAGCTTAAGAAGAATTAGTTAAACAGTCACTTCCCCCAAAATTACTTGCAGATAGTAGGAAGAAATGCCATAATAGCTGTGAACATGCTTTCTCTGAAGCTCTCTAAGTAGGTAATGTGGAAGTTAATATTGGGAGCCAGACCGTCAAATACACTGTGAATAGTTAAAAGCTGTCTCTGTCATGATAGAAGAGACACCAAAGCTCAGCTGGGCTGACAGCCTTGTTATGCTGAACTACTGAAAGAAGTTGAAACTGTCTTGGTGTACGTTTTCAGTCCTTTTTGTCAAAATGCATTGCTGCTAAGTTTTAATGTTAGAGAGCTATCTTGTCGCTCTCTTCACTGACGGTCGTGGACTCAGGTGCTGAGCCCATTTTGTTCTACTTAGGTGAGTATCCTGGAGCGTACGTGAGTTGTAGTCTATGTTTTGAACAAGAATTGCAGTTTCACCCTGGAAGAGAGAGTGAATAGAGTCCATCCATACCTGAGAGGGATGCGTGAAGCCAGTGGGGGCAAAAATGCAATTGCAGGGAGACTGGAGTGCAGATGGGACCACTTGGTCTCACCTCTGGGATTTGGCTGCCCTGCTAGTAAATATTTTGGATTTGCATGAATTTCCCGAGTTCATCTGAGAAATGCAGTAGTGATTGCAAAGCCCCCATGTAATTCTGAGGAAAGAATTCTCCCTCTTGTGCCCTGCGCAGACCTTCAAATGCCATTTTGGCACAAACTACGATCCAAGATTTTTTCCTAACAGATAAAAGTGCTGGTCGCGTGCAGGATTGCTATTATGAGTTTGTCTCACCTGTAAGTCTAATCAGCACTGTACTGGATTTAAGCATCTGTTATGAATTAAGCTGTTTCATGCAGACAAGCCCCCTGACTTTGGCTTCTATTGTTACTGTTTTTCTGGGCTTTGTGTGCATCTCTGTTTGTTGATGGTAAGTGCCCTCCACAGCATATGGCTGCTGAAGCATGGTGTCAGCACAAAAGCCACCCTGGAGGATAAGATAAAAAAGATTCTGTGTGGGCAACTACATAGGAACAATCTTCAAAGGAGTGATATGAAGAGCATCCCTTGAGACTTAACTCTCCTGATCAGCTAAACAAACGTGGGACCAGTTAATCTTTCTGGCCCACTGGTGAGTTCACAGTGTCTTTCAGAAGTTTCTGACTGAATGCAAGTCAGAATCCTTGAAAGAAGCGTTAGATGTATCCTACCTAGCATGCTTGCTGGTGATTTGTGGTTAAAACTTCAGCTGATGCTACAACAAAAAGTATTACTGCCTCAGACGGGAAGCGCTCAGTAGTTGAAGCGTGGCTTCTGTTTATAGGAACCTGATGGCCTGGTAAAGGCCAGTTAATCTCTGGGATGCCAGCCAACGTAATTTCTGGATTTATGTCATGTTGCCTGTTAGCACTCTAGCAGGCTTGTCTGTCGGGGCTGGTGCTTCCCCTTCAGAGGGGTTAATTTTGTCTCACTTTCTGAACACAAGGGAATAAAACTTCGCCTCTTTATTCTTTTGTTCCCCTTCCATTGCCCATGTTAATTCAATTTGACAGCCTGGCGAATAGGATTTGTCAAATACTGTAACCTTAAGCAACACAGATATTGAAAACTGTGCTTTATATTTATATAAACCAGATGTGAGAACCAATAAAATGCTCAGATGAAATGAAATGTCAGGCTTTGTGGGGAAAGAAAGGGAGAAATACTATTTGCCACTTAGATTTCCACATGGCATAAAGCACAGAGCAGGGTTCAATCAATTCTATTAGTCTCCAAGAATAGAAGTAGTTTTTGTCATTTCAGTGCTGGTAGCTAATAGTAAATATGATTGATGCGTAAATGCAGAATCTCACAAGACTTGTTAAGTAAAAACAGCTTAGTGTTTGGGCAGTGAAAAGGCGAGTCCTGGTAAGTATTTATGGCTAAGTTGCTAAGCTCAGAATAGGAAAGTCTAATTGAGCAAATCCTGTAGTATCATGTATGAAATTTGTTTGATTACCTCTCCCTTCCCATCAACAGAAGGCACCCCTCAAAGAGATAACATTTCTCTCTCTCAGTAGTACTAACAAAAAAGCTACCCATTTAATGATTTTAGGTCCACAGGAATTAGCCAGTTGGAACAAGACAAAGGACTCCAAAACAGTGAGTGGAAGAAAGCTTTTTCACTTGTTCTACGAAATATATTCTCAAATTATGTGTATAAAACAAGTTCTGTTTCTGCAATATTTGTTCTTCTGTATGTAGGAAGAACCTGAAAGATGCATAATAATTATCTTAAACTAATTTTCAGCTAAATCTCTTCACTCCCTCTGATGACCTTTCTTTGGCAGAAGGGAAGAAATACTGAGTACCACTAAGCAGTATTTATCAAACAGTTCATTCCCCAAAAGTGCATTTTAGTTTTAGCTAAAAATGGGTATTCATCAAATTCAGAGTATAGGCCTAATAAGTAGGATTAAAATTTGAAAAAAATTAAATGTTTCCATTTGATATTTAAAAGGCAAAGATTTTAATGTCACTATGAATTGTCACTTTGAATTTGCCTGCATTTAATATGAAAGCTGAAGAAATTTTCAATCAAAACAAAACAATTTTTCACACTTTAAAAATAATTTTATAGTAATCCAGAAGTTGCATGCATAGCTCAAACAGTAAGTAAATGCTGGTGTTGAGAACACTAACTTGATTTGTCTGTACTGTATTGTTGTGGTATGACAAAATAAAGTTGGACTGCTCTTAGACTTATTTCCATTCTCCACTGTATGAATTAGGGATTAGAAATTGGGGGGGTTATGAATTAGGTTAGAAATTGAACTATATTTAAACCACCACACTCAATTCCACTCTCAGAAAAAACACTTTTTATATTTGAATACAGTTAGACCTGAATTGAGACCATCTCTGTGTTTTGATCACACAAAATCAAAACATGTATGATAAGATTTTGCAAATCCAACCCAATTACTGGCATTGCGTGTCTATAAATGATGATTTGCTTACGTCAAAAGCTGTAGGAAAAACTCTGAGGTTTACTGGGAAGAAAGTACTATGAGAAAATGCATGTCTTAGAAATTTTTCCTCGTCCTAAGACACCAAATTAGAACAGGTAGGTGCCTAATGGCAGGGCAGTTAATAAAATTAACTGCTCATGTTGGAGCCTTGTATTTTGTAAACCAAGTCATGTGAAGTTTGGGCGTTAATTAAGAGAGTGGGCCACAGCAGACCTTAGCTCAGTTACTCGGTTTTTCATTGACTTTCTGCATTGTCTTAGCACAGAATTACCTCTTATTCTGTATTATTTTATTTTACCTTAGGAAGGCTAATAGGCTATGATGTTGAAAGAGCTTCTTCAGGCTGATGTAAAGGCAAAGCTTTTATCAAAGATAGTTGTTGCAATGCAAGTTTGGTGCAAAGCCTGCAGTTTCTGCTGGAGTCTCCGGGTATCCCACCCTTTCCAGGCCATGCCTTGGGTGCATTTTGTATGCAGCCAGCTTAGAAATTCAGGCTGATATTACTACTAAAAGGGCAAAATTTCAGCAGATAAAATTTCATAGCCCTGGATATTTTCCAAGAGAAGTACCCTGTTAGAAATGCAAGATGCCATAGCTGTGTTTTGCTCCCTAAGTTGTTCTGTCCAAAGTCTTGTCTGTGCTGTCATAGAGAAGTTTTTGCATCAATCACAGCTAATTCAGATGGAGGCAGCGCTGCTGAAAGATGTCAGTGAAGGCAGATCCACATTGAAGAATTCCGTGGTTTTTAAACAATGCAGTATCTGTCTGGATTCTGGCTCTTTGAAACCTTAGTATAACCTAAGTAGTAGAAGTGCCATTTAAAAAACTCAGTCCATTCAGCCGATCATATGATCTGGCCTCTTGGGTTTGTTTGATTCATTCATTAGCTGTGTAATCCATTCGTTTCTGCTGGGGTTCCATAAATCACACGCTTGCCAGAGTGGAGAGGGTTATTTGAAAGGATGGAAGAACCATTAAGTAGAAATGAGAGTACGTGTAAAATGTTCACCCTACATAGCTGGGGGGAATGAGCACTGGCCTCTCTACAGCATGGAGCGGAAAGACCAGCAAAACCTCAGCCATTTCCCCTGTTTCTGGTTAACGTAATAAACATGGTCCTGGGCTATTCCCAGCAGGGACATACTGCAGCTTCCAAAGCTGGCGATAGCTTTCTTCTGTCATGCTCAGCCGTGGCTTTGTATGTTTTTCCTCCAAATTACAACATGGTTTTAATCTAAACAGACATCAGTTCTGTATGCCAAGCACATCAAATATATATTGCAAGGATAACAGAATGGAAGAAAGTAACACGGCTCACAAAGTGACCGTGTGATAGTACAGGGAAGAGGAGGGGGAACTGGAGGAAAGGGCTGAGCGGGGAACGGACCCCCTAACTCAAAGCAACTAATGGAAAAAGCGGTCAATGAATAGAGGTATTGTATGCAACTTTGTGAAAGAGATTCCCCAGGGAAAGGTTAGGTTCCAGGATAAATGAAATCTCCCCTCAAATGGCATTCTGCCCTGTCCAGATACAGGCACGACGATTACCTGTTAAGAAACAGAATTGAAAGTATTTATTGCTTCTGTTCTAATTTACATGATACAATTGTCTGATTTTTGCCTTGATTGCGAGGGCTGTGTCATCAAGAGATTCTGTTCTGCTTTTCTGAAAGATATTTTCTAGGATCTCTCAAGAACCTCCTCCAACTTTATTTTTTTTCTTCTAGCTTTTTATACTTAAAGTTGGTGGAAGGTATAGGCTTTTTCCACAGTCATTGCAAAACTCTAGACAGAGAACAGAGTCAACACTGTGTAAGTCTCCATAGCTTGGTGTCTCTCCACCTTCTGGGGGTACCAGATGACTTTTGGGAAGAGGGTGGTAATGGAGAAGTGCTGGCGTTGGAAGCCTTAGGATTATTTGTCTTGTGTGAGCTCACAAACTAGTACAGACAGGGGATATACAAATATCCCCACTGCTTAATAAGGTGGCTGTCATGAAGAGTACATGCGACTGAGGAGGGAATTGCGACCTGCTCCAAGGCCAGAAAGCTGTATCATGTCATGATGTCGTTCTTGTGACATAGTTGTAAGCTCTGTTTCTTTGATAGTTGTGTTTGGGGTGGTTTGTTTGTTTAAGTGATTGCTGCTATAATTAGAAAGTTACAGGACCGTTTCAGTATCCACTACAAAAAAAAAGTCGGGTTTGGCTCCTGTGACAGTGAGAAGTTTTAAAAACATGGAGTGTAATCTAAAAATACAAAAACCTGGAATTTACCAAATCTCGCTTAGAATAATACCTCGGGATTTTTTTTTTCTATTTATTTTTTGCTCGTGGTTTTTCAACTCCTGAGTGCGACCAATATTTGCAGTAAAGAATTATATGCTATCCTGAGCATGGTGCACCAGGCACGGGTTTTAGCTGTGTTTGGTTCAGCATTGGTGTTTACATTGTCATCGTTCTTTGGAAACTCAGGCAAGTGCTAGACAAAATGCACTCATGCCTTAGGGACTGCTTCAGGTTATTCAAATCCTATTTAGTTATCAAGCATATAAGTCATCTACTTAGTAGATCAAAGGTATTAAACCAGAATTGTATGCAATTGTCACTAATATGGTGATATAGGACTGTGATACTTGTATCATTTTTAGAAAATTCTGCTGAACTTTTTCCAAAAAGACCGATTACAGAAGTAGTCTGGCAGGGAAACAGGCACCAAAAAAGAGCCATGTGAGTGAGAGTGCAAAGGAAGCAAACTATGTGTAGAAGGTATAGAAATGGCTTTTAAAAAAAAAATAATCAAGCTGAAACATGTTCTCTTTAGTATATGGTCTCACTCTACAGCTGCTACTTTTCCAGGCAGGCATGCAACAGTTTCATTGCGGCACTCCCTACGGACTTGGCATTGCTTAGGCTGTCAAGACCAACAACAACACAGTGCTGCTGAAACATATGAAGCACGACTTGAATGGTGCCAACACTTTATAATGTTACAGAGTTTCTACCCAAATAGAAGGATCCTGCTCTGAACTGCTTTATGTGCAGTTCTTTTTACAAATCTACACCTCTGACTTCTAGTTTTTTGAGAAACGTATTTCTCTCGCGCTGTGGCTTTTCAGGGATGTTGCACATTCTCAGTCTTATGCTTTGATGTACTGTATTTTGACAGTTGCTTCAAAGCTAAAGTGGATTGGGCTCCAGAGGGTTGTAGATTCAGACTACAATTTCAGACGGATGGGAACGAGGGAGGGAAGTCAAGTATCATAACAGTGTCTGAACCCTGGGAAGCAAAATGGTACTCAGTAGCAGAGCCAATATGATAATATAAGAGCAGAGTGCTCGAAGCAGAATTACATGACAGTTGGGGCTAAGTCACTTCTTTCTGAAAATCTTCTCTCTGGAGCTCCTTGGGTTTGTTTTATAGAGCAATGGAAATGATCTAAACTCAAGGCTAAGGGGAAAATGCCGAATTTCAGACGCTCTTCTCACACTGACTCTCCCCTTGTGGCCACAGGTAAAATGTTTTGTTTCCAATCTGTAAAACAGGTCAGACGCTTGCTTCCCCTTCTCAGAGAGGTGGTGTGGGAATTAGTTTCCATTTACGAGGTATTTTAATGTGCTGTCATTCTTTATGGTTCAGAATGGACTTTAACCATAGAGATTTTTCTCCGTGGCTCAGAAAAGACCACACCTACCACATTGCTCTCAGCTTTGTTCATTGGAGTCTCCAGAAAAAAAGCTAACAAATTGGCATGAGCTCAGAGGAGAGCAACCCAAACAACTCAGGGACTGGCTGGAGGGGTTAAATTAATAATGCAAGATTAAGAGAGATAAATATATGTAGTTTGGTGAAAGCTGTTCCCCTGGAGTTAATTATGCCATATTATTTTAAAGATGTAAATGTTGAAGGATTTGCTTAGTGTGCTCCAGAGAGGTAATTGGCAGAGAAAAGAGGAAGCAAAAAGGAACTTCAAGTTGAATACCAAGGGAAAAGAATTTCCTGACAGTGGATCTGTTGCTTCGTCAACCAGACTTGCAGGGAAGTGGTGCAAGCCCCACTATTTGAAACGTGAAAGTCTCCTCAAGTCCTGAACTGAGATAAAGATGAAACCTAATGATTCTTGTCTGTTCCAATTACTGTAATTTGAGAGAGTCAGATACCATTATTGATATAGCAGTAATGCCCAGGAGCTCAAAACAGAGCTGCATGCTGTAGAAACACATGAACAAGCTTTTCCTATGTGTTATAAAATCTGTAGAGTAATTTGGATCTAGACCGACTCAGAAGTTAGTCTTGAAAGGGCTGCAGCCAACACTGGTGTGGATGCTCTGCCCTTTTCTGTTCCTCTCCCAGCAGAGGCGCAAGGGCAGGCTGCTGGCAAGACCAACGCGTCCAGCACAGCAGAGCTGCCCGTGGCGCACCCGAGAGGGCAGTGGCAAACACCTCCCACTGACTCATCCTCTGTGCCCAGACAGCAGCAGCGTGTGCCTTTTCAGTTCACAAACACAAAACTACAGTCCCAAGCTTCCAAGGTCTTCCTGATCTGGAACTGTAAGAACAACTATGGGAATGTTCAGAAACTACAGTGAAAACTTACGTAGGAAAACTCATGAAACGGTAGTTTAACTTCCCAGTTAGTAGTGAACATCCTTTCCCTTTCTTAGATGTTTTTGTTTCTCTCAGATTCCAGCTGTTCCTATGCCGCAGCATATATCAAGAGCTGACCTGAATATTTGAGGAAGGGTAGCTGTGGTGCCCTGGAGTTTCCTTGCAGGCAAATATACCTAGTAGGGTATATTAATCCATGTTTAGCGCTGTGCTATTGCAATTACTGTGCTTCCAGTGATTAGACTAACTTGTTGAGACTTATCACAAGCATCTCTGCAATGCTCAGCAGTCAGCTAAATATTTTTCCTAGAAAACAGCATCAGCAAAAATCAGTATTTCTGTCAGTTAAATAAGAGACACCTGAAATCAAACTGCTCTGATGGTGCAGTTTATTTAGATCAGGCAAATCCCGAACTCTGGTCTGTAGAGTTAAGGAAGAAGTCAACCTTGATCGCAGCTTTTAACTTGCCAGGCACTGGGGTTGATCAGAGAACTGGATCAAGTGTCCTTTGTAAACAAAACAGTACATTCAAAACCACATGTGAGAAGTTATAGCTATGAAGCCTTAATCATATTGCATGGGAAATGCCTAAGTTATTCGTTTAGCTAGGAGCATTTAAATTTCTGAAAAAAAGAAAGTCTGAAGCTAGTACTTCAACGCAAAATCCTGTTTTCTTTTTACATCTGTGATTATAAGCATACATGAGGTCTTATAAATAATGCTTTTGCCGAGCTTCATTACCTATGCTGCTGAACCCTGCTGGATTTTATTCCCGACCTGTAATACAATGATAGTCCAGGAATGGAAGCCCAGTTCCAGTCCCTTCCCTGGTGGCATTTCATTGCTCATCTACAGCTTTCTGCCATACCAAGCCTCAGCCCTAGCAGATCAACTCTTAATGTCTTGGTCCATGATTTATGTTTAGCTGTGCATTATATTTACAACAGCGCATGAAGTGTTAGGGCATCTCAGATGGAGGTTCTACAAAGGGAGCTAAAGTCCAGAGAGATGCAGGTATGAAATTTCAACCTTTTCATAACATCTTTTTTTAGAATGCTTCTGTTTTGGGGTATTAACTTTGAGATAACTAGTTTTTAGCAAGCAATCCCAGTGGAATGAAAACAGTGAAATTATTAGTGTTGCTGAAACTCCAAGAATCCCCTGCTGCTCCTGCGCTGGGTAACTCCAATACACGAACACGTACAGGCAGCATTTTTATCAGGATGTGTGCTGCCAAGCAATTAGCTAAATGTGAAAAAAGATGTGATCTGGAGTTGGGTGCATTTGCTCTACCCTTTCAAAAAAAAAAAAAAACCAAACCAAAAACATGCCATATAAAAGCTTCCAGAATAGTGTTGTCAGTATTCTGGTTAATTAATTGACTAACAATTTGAGAAGCTGTAGTATTTTTAGTTTTCTTGAACTCTTCACTTCAGATTCACTGCTCACCAGGAGAAAGTCTGCTGTAGGCCCTATGCACATTAAAGCCAAGGTGACAATTCTATTCCCAGGACCAGTTCTGGAAGCTGGGGCAGAGTAGCTGATCTGTCCGGGCTGTTTTAGCTTTCCTTATCTGCTCCCTGCCATCTGTCCGTCAGAACTGTGCTCTCTGCATCCCGTCACTGACACTCTTCCAAAGAGAAATGCTGTGATAATGAGTAGTAACTTGGCTGCCCCATTCATTAGATATATTGTGACTTAATGATAACATTAATTGAATTGGCTGAATAAGTGCTTTTTGGGCGGGATGCCAGTGTTTCTGGGAGTTTGTGTAACAGCCGTGCTTCTGAGGAAGTGAATGAGATATGAATCCGTCTTACAGTAGGCACAGATTCGGTGTCTGTTCCGGTGGTTCCCATCATCTTACGGCTCTGAAGTGATATGTATACCAGTATAGGGCTGGCTGTAGTTTGATGCTCGTGTGCACTGGGTTGGTTTTTTTTTTGTCACAGTGATGATGATTGGAATTAGCACTTTGCAGATGCTGTTCCCTGCCCTGGTGGCATGTTCTTCACCAACCACACTCTCTCTTTGGCTCCTGATCGCTGTATGTTCCTGGCCTTGGCCCAGAGAGGTCAGTGGTTCTTTCCTCTACCTCTTTCTTTACCTTCTGCCCTCTTCAGGTCTCTGGCATAAGGGCGATCAGAAGGCAGAATAACTTTTTTGGTATCTTTCAGGGATTCCTAGCAGCAGTTTTGTCATTCTTCCTTTCCATTTACTAGTCCTGTGTGTCATTCCCAGCTCCTCCTCAGGGCTTTTGTCAGGGAGTACCGCACCGCTTTGGGTACAGGGCTCAGCCTTTGAGACTCCCACCGCATCCATAAAGGCAGGGTAAACTATAGTAGTTACTGTGCTGATATTACCATCGTTAAAGGTAAAGGATAACATCTTCTGATCCGAATTAATGCACAGTGTATGTGTGTTACCAAAATCTGAGTTCTTTCATTCTTTAATCATTATTTTAATTCAAGGACAGGTATGCATAATAGGGGCCATTTTAATTCTTACTGCTTCAGTTGATTAGATGTTCCTTTGCCTTAACTAAAAACCTTATACAGCAGCAACAAGTGTGTATGTAGCCAGAGAGCCAGGGGCGGTCTTTTTAAGTATTCTGTTGTGTTCTGAACACGGATATTTTTTTCCCCCCTTTTTTCCCCTCCTGTCAAACTTTGAGCTTCAGCAAGCTGCTTCTAACTACTAACATATGTCTGGGGGTGGGGAAAGAGATGCAGGAAGGAATACTCCAAGGAGTACAGTAGCATTTCTGCATTCAGTAAGTTAGTCATCAGCTACTTCAGTTGTAACACAAAAAATAAAATGAATGATCTGTAAAGGAGCTGTAAATCTGAGAGAGCAAGCTTGCGCTGTTCGTGTAGTGATCACACAGAAGATCATAACTGTAGTTTTTACCTGGTGTTTTCATTATGAGGATCTCAAAGCACTTAGGCTCTTTGAAGTAGCGAGATGTTTATTGCCTCTACTCTACAAATGAAAACAGTCAAAGGTACATCTTGAATTTCTTGATTCACAGCAGCCATTTACAGTTTTCAATGTGAGATGCTGTACAGAAGGAGTTCTGAAAATTCAGCAAGTGGTGATTGAGTGGGAGATGAAACCATGTCTGAGGTGGAGGAGAAGAGCTTGCTTTTTAATTTGTGCTTTGAAACCCAATATCATCTTAACTTTTGTCTTCAAAGTCACACTCCCATCTGTCCACAATCAGCACTTGCCTGCTCTAGCAAGACAGGGGCTGTTCTCACTTGAACTTTTTGAAATCTCTCCATTGAACCTGCCCTGATGGTGATCCCAGTTGGTTATCAGAGTTTTTCTTTTAGTGCTTTGGTCTTTTACTGTCCAAACCTGGGGGCCATCTCACCACCTCATTTTCCTACCTCTGCCTTGGAACACTTGAGAAGATTCTTTCTATCTTTACCCTCCCAAGATAAGTACTTTTTTTTTCCCCCCTGTTTTAAATATGACAGACATATGTCTATTTAATTTAAGTCCTTAAGGAGCATAAAGTTGTGCATTAATTGCTGTCTCCTGAGTATTTCTTGGGAAGGCGGGTAGCTGTAGAAATAAGAGCACTAACAGTTGTCTTTTAAATTGAATTACTGTAATGCATGGTATGTGTGCGGTCAGTATCTCCATTAATTTTTGGTCTCATCTTATATTCGAGGTGCCCATAAAACCTCTGACTATTGCTGGGAGTGAGCCAAGTGAAACAATGGCTATAAGGAGTAGAAGCACATCTTCCACATAATTGCAGTCACGTTTGGGGTCCACTTGTACTGCAGAATTTAGTTTTCTGCTTCTGTGCATTCCTTTGTTGTTATCACCTGCGTTTCAGCTCTGCGCAGGAGCTGTACTGAGCTGAGACTTTGGTTCAAGTCTCATCTTGAACACACGCTCTGTCTTTTTTCTTTTTTCCTTTCCTTTGTGTTTGCGCAGACTAAAAACTTTGGTTACAAATCTCAGTGAACAAGTCCTTTGAGCTACGCCAATTGTTTCTGGAAGCTAATTATTGTGTGTTAGTAAATGAACCAGGTAGAAAGAATGTTAAATATATCAGACTTGCAGCAACAAGTCTCCTGTCAAAAGGAAAAATACTAACCTCTCCCTAAACTGATGAGATAGCAGCAATTACAGCCACCAGCTGGCAGGAAGGTGAGAAACAGAGTAAACCAGGAACAGGACCAGAGTTGTAAGTATTATACAATGAGCTTCTTCATGTAGAAGAAAGTTTCTGAAAAGCAGAGACCAAGGCTGTTTCCCGTACCACACACGTGGTTCTGTGCTGCTGGTACTGTAAGGAAAGCCTCTTGTCTTTTCTTTTTCTTTTTTTCTTCTTTTTTTTTTTTCCTCCCTCCCCCCCCCAGCCCTTCCCTCACCCCTTCCAGACCTGGTAAATGCTGGAGTGGAACAGGAATTTGAATGCTGACTCAGAGGCATCAGCACGTATTCTGTCCTGGTTGGTTTGATTCCTGCTTTTCCAGCTATAGCAGGATTTCTACAAATGAAGTTTCAGGCTCTCAAATACATCCACTTGCCCAGGGGGGAATAATAAAATCCAGAACGGCGCAATTCAAAACATTCCTGATTCCAAACCAATCCCCTGAGTCACTCAGTGCAGGGGACGCAATTTAAGAGTGAGCTCAGTTCAAAACAAACCTGGAGTTCATTATCAATTTTGGGCTGATTTAATCTCACAGCCTTTTTATTATTCCTTTCTGGGACTCTCTGAGGTGAAAGTTGTTGTATCTTCCGCTGTAGAGAGAAAGTGCCTCAGGTCGGAGCCGTGTGGCATAGCCTACTCACGTTTGGCTGACGAACTCCAGGACTTTGCAGTCCAAAAAGGAAGCTTATGCTAAAAGTAGGGCATGGACAAACACTTTGCCACGAGTCAGTGTGCTCCCTGTGCCTCACTTTATCATAAAGTGGATGTGATAAACCATGAAGTGCATATTTTTAAATTAAATACATCCTGTGTCCCCCCTATTTTTTTTTCCCCCTGCATCTGTACCGTGCTACGTGGGGTGGCCGCTGTGTTAAGCAGACACTGTGCCGAGGTAACAGATGCTGAGGCTGTATCAGGTGTCTGCAAAGTTCTCTCCTCTCAGAGTCTGGCCTTGTAAGAGTATAGCTAATAGTGAATCGATCTCAGGTGTCAACGGCTGCACTGCATAATTAATTATAACTTTATATGGCAGAGAGAGAAACAGAGTAATGCCATCTGTGTGTGTTAATGGTAATAAATGGATCTGTTTACTAAGGATCTATGTCACAGTTCAATTTTTTTTTTCCAATCTTTCCACTGGTTTATCATTTCATCCAGACTTTTCCATTAATTAATTACGTGGTAATTAATCCTTGTTGCTGTTCATGTATCTGTTCCATCTGAGTAAATTTGTCTTACCTAGGTGACTCGGAACAAAGGCATTTATGAACCTGTCTGTGCAAAAAGTGATCCCAACTAAACCGTACTTTTCATCCTATGAGTATCGGTCACTTCTGGTCCTCTGAAGTACATATACCTCTGTTTTGCAATAATATGTCTTTACCTTTGCACGTATGCTGTGAATTTTTCAGTGCATGCCTTGTCCAGCCTGGCTGGGGTATTCTTGGTATCAGGGAGAGGTGGGTGCTGCGGAGGTGGTACGGCACCTGCCCTGTGGCCGGAGTGACGGGGGCAGGTAGGGTTCCTCCATCTGCAGTATAGACTCTGGAAAAAACAGGGGGCAAAGCTCTCATTCCTGCTGGCACTGGGTGTTCTTCTTGGCTCAGAGTTTGTGCCAGATTCCCATGTACATGGTTGCAGGTGAGATGCGGTCTGCTGATACGGCGTGGTTCTTGCATGCGAGCAGCGGGTGACGGACATTGTTATGGGGGCTTAGGCCCTGAACTGCGGGCCTGTGAATTTGGAGGCTGGGAGATACCGTGATGTTTGGATTACGCTGGTTCTTGGGAATGTGGTCTCTCTTTGCTAAGACCTCTCCCTCCATGGACAGTGAACGTCTTCGAGATGCACTCCATGCTTTTCATAAATTGGGACAATGGCTAAAATCCAAAACTATTTCAGTTACAAGCTACAAAACTGTCCGTGCTTTCCAGTTGTAACCTAAGGATGTCATTCAATCTTGAGACTCTCCAGCTGCACAGTAACCGTGAAAGCTCAGGTGAGAGTTTTATTTTCAATACAGCGGGGAAGTGTATGTATTATTCATGAGGCAAAATGTAATGCAGTAAGCAGGTATTTGTGTTTTCATTCAGGTCAGTTATTTGCCTCTCAAAAAACCTAGCAAGTAATAGGTTGGGTTTCCCCTCCTTTGCTGATTACACTTTATTGTCTTTCCTCATACCCTTCTTATCTATTCTTAATTCTCTATAGAAATGCTTCACTGAACATGTCAGATGTTTAGTATTCTGGTGTTCTCTGCATGGGCTCAGACATTTTAAGCAGTTGCTTTAGAAGTCCTATAAATTGATTTACTAAATATGAGTAATCTTATCTTAAACTGTTCTGCTTTATCAAAACACGGGAATTGTAAAGAAAAGTTCTCGGTTCAAATTTGAGCATGAATCATAAATTGCTTCTGAGGATATCTGAGTTTTGGTTGTTTCTAGTGCGAATGCTGCATAGTTAAATTTTGATCTGATTTAAAGCCCTGGCAAGCCTTTGATGTCGGTGAGGTTATGCAAGGCTGGCTCTGCAAGCCTCTCCCCGTTTCCTCCTACGAACACAGCCCAGACTCTCAGTCTCTTCAAGATGAGCAAATGGTTTACTGGGAAATTCACTTGGTTTCACCAAGGTTTTCCCAAGTTGTGATGTGTAAGTAAGGCAGAAATGAATGTATGCCATCAAAAGCAAAGTCTGATGTGTTAACCTGACCGTAGCTGGCCTGGGAGCGTAGCGCTGGCTGAATGCCCAGTGCGTCAAAGACGGGTGTGTGTAGGGATGCTTTTGTCTCCCTGTTGAACAGTGAGGTAGAGGGATTCTCCCAGTTTTGAGAGGAAAGAAAAGTGCAAGCTTAACTTATTCTTATTTTGTCTGGCCAGTGACAATTACCAAACTGTGTTGCACGTTATTACTGTTGTTTCTTTAAGGTAAGAGATCTGGAGGTGGCTGAAGCTTTAATAAGCATGTCTGCAGATAATGGCATGTACTGCATAGCTCAACTATGGCCTGTGCTTTTTTGCGAAGGCTTTCATCTGCCGGAATGGAGGCTGAGCCTTACTCTCTGTTTGCTCATACTCATGTCAGTACGTAAGTTGCATAAGTCAGTGGCGTCGTAGCATCCTGCACGCAAGAGGAGAAACAGGTCTTTTATTCCTTTGTTAGGTATGGAAGTCTTCTCAACGTTGCCGCCTGGGCAGTCCTGTTGTTGCAGAGAGCTGCCTTCAGTATGGCGATTCAGTGCAATTAATAGGGCTACTTAAATATGTCCATGGTTCCATGTGGCAGTTTAGGCAGAATGTTTAATAGTCCGGTGTGCTCTGTTGTTACAGTGGAGAAAGGACCGTCGGTAGGTTAGCTACATATGGCAGCCACTGTTGAAAAGATGAGCTGTTACATGCTGTAAGCAGGACCAGCCCATCATAAGCTTTCTACCGGATCCAAAGCTCACCTCGGGGTGCTGTTTCTATACATCAAGACCCACAGTGCAAGGCATTTTCTGTGGGAAAGAGCTTTCAGTCTGAGATAAGCTCTGATAAGCAGCTATGACGACAACCATGGAAGAAGAAATAAGTAAAAAAAGGTGGATGGAGATGGCCTAAGAAGACAAGAGGGGCTGCATGTACAGAGAAGTGGACTGCTCAGCTTGGTAGAACAGCTCAGCTACTGCTGTCAATCGGAACTGGTCCTGCCTTTTCCCAAGCTGTGCCCCTGGCAGGTGTATATCCCTTGACTCACCAGTGCTTGTACTGACAATGTGTGGTCAGTACCACAAATCCAACTCCAGTTTGTGCCACAACCTCTCATAGGGAAAGGTAGGACTGCTGTAAAGAGCGTAACAATTTGGGATTTGTTTGCTTTTGTAGCTTCTGGACATGGCCTTTCCTGTAGGTCTCCTGTGACTCTTGAATGCTCAGATAAGAGAGCCTGAGGCCCCAGGGGGCTGCGGATCACACTAGCCTTATAGTAGGGGCTAACAGGGGTAGAGTGTGTATGTGGTTTTGCTTGTAAAAAGAAGTAGAGCATGTTTTTAAAGAACATATTTCCTTTCTGCCTCCCCTCAGTGTGTACAGATGTTATTTTGGAGAAAACTGTGTAACTACACTGGTTTGCAAAAATCGTAGACTATGCTGTTTCCTAAAACCTGCTTCTCGATCTCGTGCATCTGTGCATGTAGACACTCTTGTAACTCAGAAGGGCTGTTCTTGTAGGTTCCACTATGAGATTTATTTTCTGGGACTTACTGGAAACATTATCAGAGAAAACTTATAGCTAGTGACCCAGCTACGTTGTGTTTTTCTGTCTGTTTTTTATTATGCTTGTGGTTTTCACTAGATTTGCTTCAGCTGTGATTTATTTTAATCTTCTGCTCTGGCATTTACTGTTTAAGCTTGCATATTCCTTGCATTTTGTTGAGTGTCACTTCTTCCCTCTTCTCTGAGTTGTGGGATTATTTTGAGATGACATCCAGGCCTTTGTCTTTCTCCTGAGTGCGCGGCACTGGTTGTCCAGATCTCGATCAGAGCTGGATTCCAAGTCGCTTCAGCATGTCCTGCGTGACTCGGAGTTTTTGCTGCCTTTTTCTGTTACTGTTATTTTTCTGAACCTGAAAAAGTACCAAAATCCAGGGTCTTCTGGCTTTGAATAATGTTTCATATACTGATCACACACTGATTTTAGCAATTAATGCTTGAAAGCTAAGGAGAAATTGGGAGAGAGAATGCCTTTTGAGGCTGTTGAAAGGATTAGCCAGAGCAAAGGCTGAAAACAACAAATATTTTGGGCTAAAACTGCCCCATAAATGCCGAATAGCACAAGTGCTGTGTCCGTCTCAATTCTCACGTGTGGGTTCTCTATCTGAATGCCCACAGTGGAATCCGTACACTCTGCAGGTTGTACGCAGGAGTGGGGCTTTTACAGGTTTCCTCTGCAAGGTCGACCTGCGCTGAGCAGGGTGGAAACAGCTCGAGCTTCCAAAGAGCAAAGGGCTGAGCCACTTGGGCTGACAAAAAATGCTGCTTTTCCAGGGAGCTGGAAGTCCTACTTTGAAGATGACGTTTACACAGAAAATATTAAGAGAAATCCTCAAACCTGTCTTCTCCAGGGACTTTTGTTTGGTGAAAAACAGGTAGAAAACTGGTAATTTTAGCTAGCATTTGGGGGTTTACTTAATGTAGTAAATAACAGTTTGGTGGCATTCAAAGGCATCTGAGACGACCTTTAAACTTTTTTTACTCAATTCATTGTGTACAAGTTCTGGGGCAAGTTTTCATCTGTGGGGTGAAGTAGGAGTCAAAGTTTTCTCTATAGATTTGAGGTGGTTCTGTTGTCTGAGAGAGATAAAATGTGACTGTTAAAGAGCCCACAATGTCTTTCATTTTTCCTTTGTTCAATATATCTGTTAGGGGCTTCCATTTTGTCAGTACTGTGGGCTTTTTCTAGTTCTCATATGAGCTCAGCGCAGTTGCCTACAAGACCTGCGGTCCAACACTGTGAGTATTGTTTGGGCAGGAACTTCTCATTTGATTACCATATGATTCACAGTCTTGCTGTGATACCAGCTTATGTCATACGTGTCCTGCTCCCACGCCCACAGAGCTCGCATAAATCCTCTACTTTGCTTATATTTGTTTTGTTTCTTTTGTAGTAAAAAGGGTGGCTGGAAACCTCAGTTGTGGAAAGCAAGCGTGGTCAACTATGACAAGGTTTTCTGGCTTTCCTTCCTCACTTCCTCCGCATATGTCTTTCCTTCCTAAGCCAGGATCTGATTACACTATATCCCTGCTCTCTTCCCTGGCCACTAACACAATCCCAGTTATTAATACAAGCCTTGTGTGTGTTCTGTACCTTCCTGCAGTCTCCTCTACAAAACTTGTGCAAAAGATGCCATCCCTTCTGCCAGCACTTGGAAAGCACCCAAAGCTAAGTGGGCTGATGTTACCTTAGTGGCTTAGTCTGCCTGTTCATTTTAAACAGCCCATGCCACTCTTGGATCCAAGCTTAACGGTTTTATCCTCAGTCATTCCTGTGCAGGAGGGAGGGGGTAGTGTCTCATGGAAATTAAACATTAAGGCTGTCTGCTGTGGCCTCTTATCCTGGGGCTTGAGCTTGTGTATGTTGCCTGCTTACAGAGTCTTTTTGGTTGGAAGAGACCTTTAAGATCATCAGGTCCAACCATAACCTAACACTGCCAAGTCCACCACTAAACTGTGTCCCTAAGTGCCACATCTACATGTCTTTTAAATACCTCCAGGGATGGCGACTCAACCACTTCCCTGGGCAGCCTGTTCCAGGGCTTGATAACCCTTTCGGTGAAGAAATTATTCCTAATATCCAATCTAAACCTCCCCTGCTAGTTGGATAGGATCCTGCTGCTTATCTTCAGCGAGCCAGCTGGCGGTCATTGAGGGCAACTTTGAACCGAAGCTGTAGCCCTGGGGATGGTATTGGCGCAACTGGCACAAGGGACCTGGCCAGGGACTGTGAGGCTGTTACTGGGGATGCTCTGGATATGGCCGGTGTCACTTGTCGAAGGTCCAAGGGGAGACTGACCTCTGTGTCTGACTGCTGTTTTTCAGCTGAGTGTTAAATGTAAAGAAACCAACCCAAGCCCTTGGTGAACTGCAGGATGCCGCATCAGTAGGCAGCAGCGTGCCCAGCGTGGGCTGTAGTCTGCTTCATCAGCCAGACGGCTGGCACCCGTAAGGAGATCCAGATTTAGACGTCTGGTAGTAGACTTCAGGATAGTACAGATATACCGGTGACCCACTGTGAATTCCCGTTGAAATTTGACGGGTTTATTATGTCAAATGAAACTGTGTAATCATTTAAACCATTTTATTGTTTGCAAGGCTCTGTCCCTAAGCAGAAGAGCAGAGGAGCTAAGTGTTAGGCAGAAAAATGTGACTGGTAAACCACAAAAACTGGAAAAAGAATTTTGAGTGTGAATAACCCTTTCCCTCCCCTTTCCATGAGGATTTAGTTTGATGCAATCTAATGAGGAAAATACAGCAAGAGCTTTTTTAGTAGGAGTTTTTTTCCCCTGATTCTTTGGTAGCCGTAGTACTTTATTTTAGCCCTCTAATTTGGTGTTACCAGACTCCCAGGTAGGCTTTTGTTGCCTTAAGAAACTTGAAGAGCACCACTCTCACCCCGGCGTTCATTTTTTACAAGGTGTGAAACAGTTTCTTGAAGATCTCTCTGTTTCTATTTGCTGCCTTAATAGTTCTGAACTACGCAGCCCTGTAGGATTTAGTTGGTGAAAGACTGTACGAGAACGTGATTTGGATTTCCTTGGCCAGTACGGCGCAGAAGATAGTCCAGTGAAGCTGATGTAAAATTGCTTTGAGTTGAGAGTGGTACGAAGTAGAATGAGTATAGTGCTGTGCCGCTTTTGCTGCTTGTGTCTGACATCTTGGGAAAGCAGCAGGTTAAAATCAAAGCCTCCAAAATAAAGCATCAGGAAAGAGATATGGGCATTCCCTGTGCCAGGCAGAGCAAGTCTGACATCTCTGCTCCAAAATGTTTGCTATGACAGAGGAACCAGTAACGGTGTGAAGCTGCAGGAAGTCAGTTACTGTTTCATAAGTAGCTCTGATTTTTCATAATTTCCCCGCTATAGTATGGCAAGTGATCTTTCAAATATTGTAATTATTTTGGAGCACTGCAAATGCTGAAATGAGGGTTGCCTCCTTGCCACTTCCTCAGCCCTGGCTTCCCGTGGGGTGAGCTGCAGCTTGTGCTGTAGGTCTTCTGTTTGATTTTGTTTTTAAACAGATAGCTACCCAGACTTCGTACGTGTCAGGATAAGCTGGTTGCAATGATAGGTTGTAAAACAAATTTAATAATAATAAGAAAAAAGTTATTTCAGGCTAGTTCATGTGGTGTGATTTATGTGTGTTCCTAAATCACTCCGCTTCCATGGTGCAGGATCAAACACATGATGTTGAATAGTAAAATGAACAAGGAATGTTTATTTAAAAAAAAAAAAATAGACTGCAGCAGCAATTGCATTCTAGTTGGTCGGGAGAATGTATGAATGTTGAAAAGAGATTAAAGAGGCATTAGGGTGAGCCAAGATGTTACGCTTTTTAAAAGAGTGGGGAGGGGAAATTCATGCGTTTCGCAGTCTGGCTGTGCGCCTGCCAGCCCTTAGTCATGGCCTCGTGAAAGGGAGCGGAGAACCTGAACTGACCATTTACTCGCCTCTTATTTTTGGAAGGAGTTGGTTTGGAATTTTAAAAAAAAAAAAAAAAAGGGTCTGTTTTACATGACGAAATAAGGCATTTTTCTTTGGCTAGTATGTGAGAAAGGACGGCTCTGCCTGTCACAGGCTTGGATGCAGTTCGGGTTTGCTGTGCCAGAGCCCCCCAAGGGGACGGAGCGGCAGGTCCCAACGGGGGCCGTGTCATTAACGTCAGCTGACGTTGAAGTTGCTCAGAACCAGGCAGGGAATGTGGAAAGAAATAACTTCCATTTAAAGATGACAGTTTAAGTCATGACCAAAGTAATGCAGAGAGAATAAGTGTCGTTTCAGTAGGGATAGGTTCCGTGCAAGAGGTGACAGTGGAGAACGTCAGCGTAGCTCTATCGTCTGAATAGCTGTCACTATGGGCTGGTCAGGCGGTGGTGGGGAAAGGCTTTTTCCTCCTCTAAAAAGTTAAATGGATCACATGCTCTGGCTGGAAGCCGTGTGGATCCATTACTCATTGCAGAATTATGGTAAACTGTCCTCTCTGGAGCCTCTCCTTTCCTCTCCGCGCACCCGCAGGAACCCGTTCTCCCGTCGGACACTGACTCGTTCTTCATCCACCTGTGGCCCTTCTTCCAGGACACTCATTTCCCTATTTTGCCTGGCTCATCTGGTGTTTGAAGGCAGTATAAATATGAAACCGAAAAAGTCTTCGGTCAGAGAGAAGCTGTGCTGCAGAAATGAGCCTCGTGTGTAACGAATATATTCTCCCGTATTGAAAGTGCAAATATGTCATAAAAATGCCCCTATTATTCCCCAGTTCCTAGGTGTGGGAAAGGGGGCATGGAGTAAAAGGTCCCAAAGACCCCGAACAAAACACCCAACTGGGGGTATAATCCGAGAAGTGTAATGCCCCGTTTCTGTGTCTGGAACAACATCCTCCTGTAGTCTCCCTTGTGACGGACCGAGCCTTGCGCTCACCTCTTCCTGCACGACTCGAAGTTTCAAACAAAGTGACGCCTTTTATAAAGCGCAAAGCGAAGAAGGCTGTTGAAGCTGTGTGTCTTTTAGTCTAACCACAACAGACTGATTTATTTTTTTATTCATTTTTTTTTCCCTCCCTAGTCAGATACTGGCAATAAAGAGATTTTTTCCTATGTGTGTAACTGGTGATATTATAAGTCGTTTGCCTGCTCCCACTGGCATGCCCGGACTTGCCTTTCATCTCCATTCAGCCTTTTAAAGGCCCCGGGGGAGCGCAGATAGATTTTTAACCTTATCTCATAATTTGTTGTAGAAGAGCTTTTTTTTTGCTGAATTAATTGGTTTTGAAAATGTTTTCTATCAATATAAAAAAATTGCATTTTCCTCAGGACACAGATGTTGCCACAAATGCAGAGGGCAATGCTCAGCCCCTGTGCTTACATGGTGGGTCGGGACAGAACACTTCTGGGCTGTTCCCTTGCTCTGCCGGGGGTCTGCATAGGTTGAGAATTAGGGGCTTAATTGTGAATACCAGAAATCTGTAATTGCAGCAACAGCTGCCTTGCCGTAGACAATGAACTGCTTGCTTTTCAGGTTAATATTTGTATTGAAAAAGCCGCTAACTTTGTCATGACTGTACCTGTTTGCTGAGTGTTGGTTTGGGTTTTTTTCCCCAAGAATACTTAGGAGGAAAAACAGAATTATGAAGTAGCCTTGCTTTGAGGCTGATAGATAGTATTACGTTTTATACAGAACACTATGTTTGATACGAAGCAGCAAACTAACGCTTGCCCTTTTGTCTCAGTGGATCATGGATTTAGTGTTTGCAACGATAGGATCTTGTCCCTGTAAAGACTGAGAGCTTTTGTCTGCCGTACCGCTTCCTTCCTCCGCATCTCGGAGCCTTTTCCAAGCATCTCTGAGGCATCGTAAGTGGGAAGCTGTATTGTTAACTGTTTAACAGATGAGAAAACTGAGGGAAATGCCTTAGTCACATGATTTAGTGGCAGACTGGAATAAATTCAATATTTCTGCTGCTGAGTCCCATGAGCTATGTACTAAACCTACTGTTGCCTTTACAGCCTACTAAGTCTTTTCCCACCATAACCTCTGTTTCGGCACAGTCTTACGGTTTGTAATGCTGCCTCAAAATAGTTTTGCTTCTGAGAATAGAGAAGTTTTTCTTCAAAATACCTACCCTCCCCCAGATTTTTATTTTTAATCATCCCCCGCTGAAAAACTCCACATCAATCTGATCTCAGCTTGTCCTTCCAGCAGGAGAGAGGGTTTGCATCGGCCCCATCCAGAGCTGGGAATGTCAGCGCCTCTCTGGGTTATTTAAGATACATCCACAATGTAATAAATCTGATGCTGTCATTCTAATGGTACAATAACTTGGAAATGAAAGAAGTCAGCTGGGGGAATATGTGTGCACTGGAAAAATCATCCAGAATACTGTGCTGGAACAGGGCTTTGGATATTGTTGTGGAAAAATCTTGGAAGCCGTTAGTCTGGTGCACAGAAGCATGAAGCAAAACAGTGAGGCTTGTTTAACGAAGGGAGAGAATATGAGAGGTGGCAGACTCGATGCATCCGTTCCTTCTAGACTCTTTCATTCCTTTTTTGTGGTGGTGCGGGTCGTGTTGGCACTGTCCCTTAGGAGAAAGTGAGTATAAAGGAAGCAAGCCAGAGGGTAACCAAAACAATACTGAAGTAGACTCTAGCACTGAAATGATTTATTTTTTTGTTGTACCTCCTAGCTGAAGACACTGAATAAACTATATCCGTGTGGAAATGCCTTGAGCTTTTATGCTGTCAACCAGGTACCATGTCCTGCATTGCATAAAACTGCTCGGTGGAGAAGTATTTCATCTGGAGACTGCACAGGTGCCCTGTGTTCACCAGTCACTATGCAAACAGGAGAAGAATTATTGATAACAATTCTCTTCTCCCACCCTTTTCCCTGGAGCGTGTCCGACTTCCAGAACACTGGGTTTCCTGCTCCAGCACAGCACTGGGGAACAATGCTGGGCAAGGGCTTTGACGCCCCTGCCTCCATTTCTCCAGCTGAAAAACAAATATAGTGATATCGATCTTTTCTTTGTCCAGGAGTTGGTGTGGCTGAAGAAAGGGGATATGCAGGGTATTGTCTAAAACTTCCACTGCAGTTGCTGACCTGCTTTAAAAGGAGGAAGGACTAAGTTGATTCAAATACATAAATCAATGTTCCTGCAAAGAGTGGTTTAGGTCTATTCATTACATCCCAGAAGAAAGGGTAGGAGGAATTCTTGGTTTGTTTTTTCAGCCTCTCAGACAAGAAGAGATTCAGAGAGACCTCTTCCTTCCTACCTAAGAAATGCAGAGTTGGAAGCAGTCCCTAAAGGTCCCAGTTAGACCTGAACCTCAGAACTTGAACCATGGTTGAAAAAGGAGTTGATGATGATGTCTTCAGTGATGGCTAAATTTGAATCAAAATTTGACAAATATACCATCTATATAGTGGGCCCATGTGTTCCATCACAGGTTTTCATGATAGTTTGAAATCCAGTCCTCAGGTTTCAGGCAGTGTACAGGTGTAGGTAAAAAACCATTTTCCTTCTCGGTGCTTGGTGTAGAGACGAAAAATGCTAATATATCTAAAGTGCACTTCCTTTAATTATAAAATAAAAAATTTGGGAATAAAATCTGATGCAACAAATGCACTTACCTTTTATTTGTGGAGAAGACATTTGGCAGCAGAATTCAAAAAGCCAACATAGCATCTTTGAGATAGATGACCTCTGTTTGCCCTGTAAAATGTCCTGCGTTCTGCTTTTCATTAACTATTTGCTTATGAGAGTTATATACTGTACAGATAAAAAAATATATAAAATGTGGACTATGGTACGATTTAGACCTAACACAGAGCTTGGGGATGATGTGATCAAGCTTCTAAGAGCTGGGCTCTTTGTGGTTTGATGCAACAGAGTTCTTACTTAAGTCGATGCATGAGATCACTGAAATCAGTGAAGGCACAACAGCTTCTGTAATTATGGCTGAAATCCTTTGTCACGCATACTTAGGAGTTGTATTTTTCCACCTGGGGATGCCCTTGGTATTGATGGAGGTATCTGATAGGGAGGAAACTTGCTGATGACTTGGAGGGAGCCTCTTCATCCTGGGCAGATATTTGACGGTTTAATGAAAACTTTAGCTCAGATACTGAATGCTTTTGGTTCTGTGTTTTATCCTGGAACTTCCCCCAGCCCAAAAGGATTAAGGGATGATTATATTTTTTTTCCCAGAATGTTAGCTCTGGTGGGAGATTAATGGGAGATTACTGGAGCTGTTTAAGAGGATTCACCATTGTAAAAACTGAATATTCAGAAGCTGAAGCTCATTTTGGGTCTTCTTTCAGCAGAATGCTCCAGTGTGTACGGGGTGGGGAGAGCTGGAGAAGGTAGAAAAAGTCTTTCCAAAAAAAATCCCTTTTACATTTGCCTAAAGATATTCTTTATGAAGAGGTAATGTATTACCAAATAGAATTTATGTATGGACAGAAAGAAATGTTAAAGAAAAAAGTCTCGCACAGAGGGTGTCAAGAAGTTTCACGGAAATCTGTGTTCCCACGTCCTGACGTTTGCACTATAAGAAGGAACAAAAGCTGCATGTGTGTGAGCAGAGAATTTCCTATTTTTTTTCCTCGGTTGCAGAAGCTTTTTTTCCTTTTTCTGCAATGTAACAGTAATGTTTGTACTTCCGCAGCGTTTACCCAGAATTGCAACACATTTTAAGATGACCAATTAGTCAACGCATCAGTGTGAGTAACGTCAAGGGTACTCAGAGATCACATTTTCCCTAACTGCTCTGTAACAGCAGCCTTCAGGGCTGAATATGGCAGCTGTTAAAAAGCACACAGCAGCAACTTTGCACAACAGGTTAGGCCAGGAAATGGAGAAAATTTTAAACTACGCCTGCCACAAGTGGGTTAAAGCAGTTGGAAAGATATTGTTCCTGTTAAACTGTATGAGTATGTTTCATTAAAATTTCAGCTTTCAGAAAACAAGTGACATGAGCTTGAACAGTTGTACCTCTGAGAACGTGGTATGCAAAGTCAGTTTATTTATTGGTAAATAAAGTAATCGTTCAAAGTTGGGGAAAAGCAGCCTGTGGGTTATGTCTGATTCTGTAGCATTTGTCTCCTCAGCAGGTGTTGCAGAGTCACAAGCATGAAAGCTCGCTTGTGAATCCTGTGTCTGCACAATTACACGAAAGTTTCGACTTTTATTTGAAGGTGATGGTACAGGAATAAGCTTCAGATTGTGTCCTCAGGAACTGAAACACTGTAGGAACATCTGCCTAGCTGAAGAGTCTGAAATGATTGCTCTCTCCTAAGCTTTTTAGGCCAATGCTAAGACCCTCAGAGCATCATCAACATGCTTTGGTGGTGGTGATGGACCGCACATGGCCTGTCTTGTCAGTAGATGCGCTGGCTGGCCTGGCACAAGCACCGTGGTAATGAGCATAGCCTCTTCCATGCTTCCTACCTCACTGAGCATTTTTATGGGGGGAGAGAGAGGGGGAATCCTGAGCAGGCCAGGGCTGTGATGAGCTGTGGCACTAGGAAGTGCTTTGGACATGCCAAATGCACAAGTCCAGCCCTGACTTCTGAGCATTCCCCAGACTGGTTCATAAGAACAGCCAAACACTTTGTATGTCTGCGGGATAGTAGTTTTCCTTTCTTAATGGGTAGGACAGCATTGCTGTGTGTGGGCAGCTACTGGATTTTGGTTTCCTTTCACCCCAGCAGGGGCTATATTTCCTTTTTCCGGGAAGCGCTGCCTAGGAACTACCTTGTTTAATGTATAAGAAAGCTCTTCTAGGTACTTCAAGATAAAAGGCATCCATAACACTGCCTCAGAATTAATGATGTCATGCCAGCTCCATGAGACAGTTTATGAGTCTTGGCTTCTTAGACTCTCATAAAATAGGTAATTTATCAGTTGTGCTAAATGAGAGAAATCACCCTCCAGCTGAAGTCGGGACCAGGCATGCTTTGATTGCATTGGTAGAGGAAGAGAACATTGTTAGATGAGCTGTCATATTGTAACTAAGTCAGTGCTGTATTTTATTTTGGAGTGAAATTGTCTAAATATTGAACAAGTGTTCTCTAATTATGATCTTTAAAATACTTGAGCATCAACTGACCTTTTTTGCATGTGTTGTGTTTTCCTTTTTTAAACACAGCGCCACACACAGAATTCCTTGGCACACTGGCCCTATACTTAAGTCTAATGTCATCAGTACCAATGGCTCTATGGCTTTTGGATTGGAGCTACGTTGCATTCATCCATCTTTAAGCATGAACCAAGAAAGCTCATGGCTGAGAATGGCAAATTATGGAAGTGTTAGTGAGAGATGCTCACTGTCCTGAGAATCTGAAGATATTTTAAAAGCCAACACCACTTCTCCCCGTCTCCCCCAACAAAAACAAACAAACAAACCAAAAACAACCAAAAACAACCAGAGGATTAAAGAGAAGAAATGTCTTTAGTTCTGGTTACAGGTAGGAAGTTTAGAGGCAGAGGTCCGTAGCAGAGCTAGAGAGAGAACCCAGACCTCCTGCAAAACCGTTTCTCCCTGCCTGTTGTACCAAGCAACTCGCTAATTCGGGAGTAATATTGTTCCAGTTCTCAGGCTATCTAGGCTGATGTAATATTTTGGCTGCAATCAGGTGGATCATAATAAATTTTCTGGAACCATTTCCAGTTCTCTGTTTCTTTTCTTATAAACAACTTCTTGCACTTGGCAAATTCAATTTGCCTCAGAACGCCAAAACTGGATGTTTTCTACTGATTTCTAAAAGTAAGTCTTTTACTATTTTTTCTAAAAGCAGAAGAGATAAGTTTAAGGGGTCTTACCTAATTTATGATTTTCAGTATTTCAGCAGTTTCTATTGTTTCTACAAGATGTGGTGGCAGTGTAAGGGGGTGGTTTTGTGGCAACTTAAGCCAAACTAAATTGGGGTTACTGCAGTCTCACCCATCCCCTTTTGCCCCCAAACATGTTCCCACTGCCCCTTTTATGCCTGCGATTGCATTTATGTATTTATACAGTGCTTATGCTGAGGCAAGGAATTGATGTGACCAAAGCTGAGCTTACTGAGAGAGAGGGGATAAGGAAAAAAAATGTTCCTCTGTTTCTTGAAGCATCTTGTGATAGAACTGCACAAATGCCAATTCTGACAAAAGCAGAAGCCAGGAACACAAAGCTCGGGTCAAAGCAGAGAGGCAGGAGCGTGGCTGCTCTAATACTGGAGGTAGTTCAGTGGAAGTTTAAAACAACGTAGGTGGTGTAATGAGAGTATGAAACCTTCAGCTCATTTTTAATGCCCTAGGTCTCTTTGAGGTACTGCCTCTTATCTGTGTCAGTCTGCGTGGAATGGGTAATGTGGAGACAGACGGGTGCAATCTGGCCTGAAGCACGCTACAAGGATGATCTTTCATCAGGTCAGCTCTTCAGAGAGGATGAGGGGTGATTCAGTCTCCAGACAAAGATAACAGGTTAGACGAGCGCCAGTCACCTCACCTGCGGCGTGGGTTGATGCCAGAGCTGTGATTTGAGTGTCCCGTCCTGTTTGCACGGCAGATCCAGAGCTAGCTCTGAGCACCGCCGAGGGATGAAAACCTTGTTTTTACTGACTCAAGTGTCCAGGCACCTCATCTAAGACATAACACAGCGGCTCATCTTGCAAACACAAAAGCAAGAGAAACATTGCTCTTTTCTTTTTTTTGACAATTTTGGACAAGTAATAGACAACTATTGCATCTGGGAAATGAGAACAGTAGAGGCTGTAGTAGCTGCAGGACTCTGACGTATTTCCTGCTCTCAAAACTGCAGCTTTAGCCACCTGTCAGTGACACCACAGATTTTTAAACACTATATAATATAGCTCTAGCTACTGCATATGGCCAAAACTGAGAGGTTTGGGCTTGACTCCCACTAAATTTTTCTCGGTGCATACCTACTTTTTTTTTTCCTGTCTTCTGTTTTTGGTAAAGCTGCAGTTGCCAGATTTGATCCAAACTTCTGCTTTTTGCTGCTGGCTTTGTGTAGTTTTATACTCTAGTAACATCCCTGGGTACCGACAAAGCTTTTCCATCCGGTCCTTGGCTAAGTGAGTGCTACCTGTGACCTGCTGGTTTACTGGTAAAAACGGGATTACAGGGAGAAACTCAAAGAGAAGAGTGGAAGAAATCTCTCTCCTACACTCTAGAGATAGTTTGGTGGACACTGTAGTGACATTTCTCAAGGTGAGATGAAGGAGATGGATTGCTTACACCTGAGTGAGACACCCAGCAAAATACAAATAGAGTAACAGTGCTGCTGGAGGTCAGGATTCCTCCCGCCTTTACACAGCACGGAGATTTCCACATTAGTTGCTGTCAGCATGGAGACCCCTTGACATTATTAGGTCGAAGAAAGGTGCTAATCCATCACAGAAAATGGCTCAGCACTTGATTTATATGCATTTATCTTTGCTCTGCACAAATGCTTTGTTCCTTATCCTTCTTTGAATCGGGCCAGCCTAATATATTGGCATCTCAATCATCATTTGGCTCCTACTGAGATGAAGAAGCAGTGGTCGGGCCTGCAGGGCCGTAACAGTAAATCAATGATTTATTAGTAAGAATAGGGCAGGAAGGTGAAGAGGATCTTGAAGAAAATAGGTAGTTAGGAGACTGTAGCATTTTTCTGTTCGTGTTTGATTGTTCGGCCCTGAAGAATTGTAAAGCAGCAAAACCAAAACACAACCGAGTATCCTCAGGTTTCAAAGCACAGTATTAAAAAATTGATTCCTTTATCTTTGTATCTTATTGTGGTGGTCTTGTAATTAGCCCGTGAAGGTACATGTGGAAACTGAATGACTTTGCCCAGATAGCTACAGTGGATATCAGGTTCCATCGGGATTAGGAAGAAGCATGTCCAGCTCTGCTGGATCCCCCTTTGTTTATTGTGCCACTTTGCAGGGAATGAGGTGAGTGGGAGGGAGACAAATGATGTTGGGGTTAAAGGATATAGAGCGTTATAAATTCCTCAAGACCCTGACCATTTTTTAGGAAAAACAGAGTATTTCCAAAATAAGAAAGTAGAAGTGACTCTTATTGGACTGTTTTCCTGCACTCTCCTATTCTTTCACTAATACCTTCATCAGAGAATTTTTGGGGGTTTTTAACTCTTCCTTTCCCGCCATCCTTCTCCGTGTATCCATTTCCAGCCTCTCTGAGTCTCCTGTGTGCTACTTTCCCTTCCCAGTTGCTGTGGCATTTTTTTTTGGGAAAAAGATGGGTCTAAATAAAAAAATTCAACTCAAAATAAGTTTGCGTTGTGGAGCACCTGGGTTTCAGACCCGAGTGATGTGTCCTGTCTCCTATTCCAATCTTTACTCCTATCTGCATTTTGAAATTTCCTAAATGGAGCTGCAGTGCAGCTTTACCAGCTTGTCCTGTTTTAAGAGAACAGTCTCTTATTGGAATTGTCACTTCAATAATTTGGTGAAAGGAACGGCATGCCATCTGAGGAAAAAAGTATCCTTAGATAGTTGAGCCTCCCCAAATCTGCATCTGCCATAGTTCTAGCGTTTGCTTTCCTCCATGACAAATTTGAAAAGCCTTCTAAGACATTTTTTCTTGGCAATAGTCAAAGCTATTAATGTTACTAGGATATAGTGGTTGCATACAAACAGCTGGATCCAAAAAGTGATTACTGATGTGGTATGGGATTATTTATGTGGTATGGACCCTTGCTTTTCAAGTATTTCCATGCTGTGCATTTCTGCTACACAGCAGTAGAGATGCTGCATGGTGCCATAGGAGAGAAAATTGCAATGTAGAGCGACATAGTCTGGGTTCATCAGAGATCCAACAACAAAAAAATATGAGTTTTATCTTATAGCCTAATGAATACAGAAGTTCTATAGACAGAAGTAATGCTGTGATCATTTATTTAAAAAAAAAAAAAAGGAATTTTTTTCCAGCTATGTTTTTTTTGTCAATGAAAGGATCTTCCTCTGAGAGGCAGTTTTCCTTTATTTTCTGAAGAATTGTAGGAAGGTTCCCTGTAATCTCAATCTTCACCACCAGCATGTGAGATGCTGCCATAGGCATATCTTCAGGTTTAGGAGCGGGTTTGTTCGTTGTTGGAAATGGGTGCTAACTGAAAAGGCGGAGAGGAATGCAAAATAATAATAGCTCCCTGCTTTTTTGTTTGCAGTCAGCTTGTGTCCTTCCTCAGGTCATCTTCTCTAGTAAGTGGGTTGCCGTGGTCCTGCTGGTTGAATAACCCCTGACTATGACCATGGGCAAGTTATTTTAGTGCACTATAATTCAAGATTACTTGAAAGACAAATGCTTTCCTAATTTTGAATGGTATTTAGAAGAGCGGGCTGCACAATTACGGATAAGCAGGTAGGCGCTCCAGAGTTTGTGTCCTCCACCTCAGGTCCTGCAGAATTTGCCGGCAGTGATGGGGAAGGGGCTGAGCTGCTTTTCCGGCTAAAGTGCAAGAAATGCCACTTTGTTTTGCAGTTAGCAGTGAGGGTTCCATAGCATTTAAAGAAAATTATTTTGGTTCTCTCTCTGGCAGAAATTGTGGGCACAAAATCACGACGTTATTTTTGCTTATTGTCTGTGAGAACAACCACTTCTGTATTTGGAGCACTGGCTGTGCTCTTGCCAAAGCTCTTCTGGCACGTGTGTGCTCGCTCTCTGAGCTACACAGTGTTATTCCTCCTGGGGACACTGTCAGCATCTCTGTGTTTGCACAGTATTGTAGAGCAACGAGAACCTGTCTCGCTCTAAAAAATACTTTTTACTTCTGCCATAAGACAATTCTTCCCGTTTTTTCATCGTCTTGTTTAAAGGAGGTCACCTCTACAAATAATTGTGTTCCAAGTGTCAAGAAAATAATTGCGTGCTATGAAGTGGTGTAATTGTAAACTTGTGTGCAAGAAAGCTTTAAGAAGATAGCACACTGGCAAAAATCGACTGGGTTGAATGGTTGAATCCATTACAGATGTGGTGCATAGGTGTAATAAAGATACCAAAATGTATTTTCCCTGTTTAAAAACAAAATAAAATAGAAGTTTGAGATTCCAATTTTCATCCTCTACACAGATGCCATGTTAAATACTGAAACATGTGGTAGTGTTTGCAGATTCTTCAAAGAACCATGCCCATCCACTCTGAGCACTGTAAATGTTGCTGCTTTTTATGCTTATGCAAAAAAGACGCTGTTCTAGAATAAAAATGTAGGCAACCTGTTTTTTCTTCTGAGCTATTTAGACTTATAAAACAATGCTGGGGATCCGTTAATCTGAGTGGTTTCCTGACTAAGTATTTAGATCTTAATGTAAATGGCTATAAATAATATATTGGCAACAGCATTCCTTTGAAAATAAATTTCAAAGAGGTACTGTTTGAAAAGTGAATACTTGCTTAGGGCAGTTATATTTAGAGCTCTAATGTACAAGTTATGCTTTTTATACAAACTATAAATGGCTACAACCGAGAGACTTAGACTTAGAAATGCGCTTGGCACTTATGCAATGAGAGAGACAGGCCAGAGCCTTGTAGTGAAGTTGTTGGGTTGGGTTTTTTGGCTAGTTTTACAAATATTGCCAAATTCTTATGGTGTTGCTACCCCTAAAGGGTACATTCAAAAATAGATATTGTATCTACTCTTGTTTGTAACTCGTGTTGAGCTTTGAAAGGCTGAATCCTGGAAAGAGTACAAGCATGATGATGATGATGAGTATGTGATGGGGGGGATAAGAAAGAAGAATGCAGATGCAGAAGTAGAGAGTAAAATAGGAGCTAGAAGCCAGAGCAAGTGGCATACAGCGTGGAAGAAATCCAAGCGTGAATGTAGATGGTATGAAATGGTCCTTTAGTACCACACATAATGTGAGAAATAAGCTAAGGTGTTGCAAAGATCGAGGGCAAAATTCAGCAGTTGGTGAATAAGTGGAATTCCTCAACTCCACTTCAGAGTCTTTAAACAAATTAGTCATTGTTGAAAAGCTCTCCGGGATGCTTTGGTGTGAGGAAACGGAAAGTTGCAAAATGCTATCATTAGTAAGAGAATGATTTGCTGTATTGTGGGGGAAGAAGCTGCCAAATACTTCCAAGTGTTTGTTTGAGGAAAGAAAAATTAAGAGGAATAGCTTCTGTTCTGAGATAAATTGTTCCTGGTCTTTAGCGCTATCAAAATACTCCTAGAGAGTAAACCCTATCTAATGGTGCATGTCAAACACAAACGTTGTTATCTGTGTGGTGGGGGGTTGTGTTTATCCTTGTCCCAAAAACTTGCACTCACTAAAGCTAATATTGGGCTGCAGGCAGTTTTGGGGTAAGAATGACAGAGCTTGTGATTCAAGAACTACTCATGCACGCAAATGTTGGTGTGAGCAATTTACTATAGCTACGCTGACAACAATATTGGAGATTAAACTCTTGATATCAAATCTACAATATACTGTGTTTGGGTTTGTTTTTTTTTGTGTGACCTACCCATGATACACCCGCCCGAAGTTTTGTGTTGTCTGGCCAGTGACTCAAGACCTGAATCATTTTGGTCTGCAGACACGGTCTGCATGGCATCATCCTCGCGAGGCTCCAGACCTTCCCCTCTTGGGGTCAGACTTTATGGTCTCAGGACTGGGCTGTGTTTCACTTAGATAAAATTTCAATTTTATATTGAGTGAGACGTGCATATTTCACCCTGACAAAAATCACAGCTGCGCAGCTGTGAATCAGAGGGCCGGTGTTGCTGACAGCTAATGGAGACAATCCTTGAGTCGTCTAAAAAAGACCAGTCCTTTAGGAGCAGTAGTTGGATTACTCTTGAGTTCCTATTTCCTCATGGCTTTTTAAAAATAAGTATAGAAGAAACAGCTCTAATGATGCTCTGATATTTTCAGCCATTAACTGATGTAACTCCAGTCTTGATATTTATTATTAAGTGACTGCAGTTTCTAAAATTTTATTTTAACACCATGTTTGCTACAGCCAGGAGAGTCTGACCAGGGTAGATTTTACCAGGCAAGGGCTCACCTGTATAAAGAAGTTGATGGGCAGGGGTCATGTAGAGTATGCTCTTTCAAAAGATTACTCTGGAATAGCTGAGACGGGATTGCATGGGATTATTCTGGAGGACTGCCCTGGTCCGAATCTCCATCTAGACGTTCCCTAAGAAAAGGAACTGGGAGTGACGGAGGATATAAATTTACTATCCTCTTTTTGTGTTTGGCAAGCGTACAGATCATGGGATGTATAAATAGAAGAATTGAACGCAGGCAAAGAGAGGTCATTATGGCATGTACAAAGAGCTTAGTCAGACCACATCTGGAGAACTGGGCATGATTCAAAGACCATATTTCAGGAAGGACAGTGAACAATAAGGAATGGATCAGAAGAGGGTATTCTAGAGGGTATGAGGGCTCTAGCTGGTGCCTGCAGTTGCTGCAGTCCCACTGGTTACTCCAAATGAAGCTGTTTTTACTGTAAAAGCACCTAAATTGGAGACTTCTAAAGAATTCCAAGGCAATGGAGAAAGTGATATAAACCTTTTCTCCCTAAGCTTTCTAATCCCCACCATAATGCCACTCTTTGCCTGTTGTGTGTCTCTCTCGCTCTTTTTTTTTTTAAATAGGTTTGTTTTTTAGCTTTCATGTGTTGTTTCTTTTATATATATATATATAGTTTCTTCTTCATAATTTCTTATGGTATTTATGCTGCGTTTGTCAGAATAACTGTCCTGATAATTTATCCACATCAGAATCTGTATTAGGCCTAAATCCATTTTGCCTTTCTTAACCCTCTCAGTTGGGTAAAGCTTCTCTTCTTGTATCATAAGCTCCATTGAGGTGGAATTACACGTTATGACAATATTGTATCCTTTCATCTCAGAAGTAGCTGTGTCTCGGAGAGCTTTGTGATTGTTGAAGGTAAAAAGGGCTATGTAAATGAAAGATGGACTGTTGTTAAGGGACAAAAAATGTGCTATTGACACATACGGGAAATGGGGACTCTGCTGAAATGTTGAGTAGCGTGAAGGAGTAAGATGAGAATGAGAAATGAAGCAAGAACACTGCTTCTGTCGTACCACTCTTAACAGGAATGAAGCAATATCCCCATTTTCCAGATAAGTGACCTGGGACACAGACTGAGTAAAACAGTCAGGTTTTACACAGCTAGTTAATGCTGCCTTCTGCCTGTTGGACCACAGTTATTTTTTGGCACAGGATTCTGGTTTTGTATTTCTTTCACAGTGTTCGTGATCTATTTATACCATGCCTCATAAAACTTTCTGTCTGTTTTTTCAGTGATATTTATAGCCCAATATGAGGTTTTGTCTTTAATGCGCCTTACTGGATCCTGAAAATAAGAGTCCTAGAACTGTAGGTGGCTTTATCTCTCTAACATTACAGTCTAGCGTAGGTCTTTGTCTGTCCTCAGACCCCGTGTAGAAGATCCAGTGCCTGGAAATGTGCAAAATTGTAAAGGATCAGCCTAGTTTTAGGGACATACTCTTTGACATACTAGCACGCACACTCCTTTTCAAAAGTAGTTGTAGTCATAGCACTAGCACATAGCACATTTACAGTTTATATTTATAGATCGTTCTCTCAAATGTCTTTTATTATGACATATAAAATAGGTAGCATCGTTCTACAAACCTAGACTAAAGCTTCACAGTCATGCCATTTATTTCAAATCTCTTTGGGTTGTGAGAGCAATGGCTTCCTTCGTGTTGGCCGGTTTCACACAGGCAAGGTCTGATGGCACAGGGGTTCTGAACAGGGAGATCTGGGCTTTGCAAAGAGCTGGTTCTGGTGCGTGAGCTTGGTAGTTGCTGCTTCTCCTTTTGGCTCCGAAATGGAGCCAAATGGAAATGAGAACAATCACCATCTCATAAAAGCACTGATACCTTTTATCTTGTAAAGTAGGCTGCTGCTGCTAAAGATAAAATTTGCTATGTTTTTGGCAGTCATTAAAATATAAGTCAAGGATATGTTCCCTTGGGCTTATGTTCAATTAAGCACTTGAGGCCAAGCCAGGTTAGTGGTTGTCCAGAAGACCGCAGGGATATGGAAGTGGATTAATGACTCAATAAATACTGACTCAGTACTAAACCAAGGCCTTTCTCCTACATTTATAGTCATTTGCAATCCTGTATATCACAGCTGGATTAAAAAATAATAGTTCTTATAGATATTTCCTACCTTCTCCCCTCCAATTTCCAGCCCAATTCCACCATTTGCATAGCAAACGTTAGGCAAAGTGTGTTGAACGTTCCCCAGTGTGGGATGAAGACGGGGCACGGTTAGTTATATCGGAGTAAGGGGGCACTTAAGTGTTTGTAGTGATGGTCAGTAGGCTTCTGCTCTCTCTGTGGCAGTGGTACAGCTGCCGTTGCACTGCAGAAGCTGCTTTTGGACCATGAGGTGCTACAGTGACCTGGACCCCACAAAACAGGTAGTGGATTTTGAGAGGGCTTTAAAACTCTGGTTTGGGATATTTTGATAACTTCAGTCAAGCAGTGCCTGTTGACATTGAGCTACGTGAAAGACCAGACTGCGTGCTTTAAGACACCGCATCTCTGATAACATTGCTGAAGTCCAGGCAAACTGCATTTGTTAATTTGAAGGCCACATTGTCTGTATGAGCAGTTAGACCAAGACCAGGGAGCCCCCGGAGGGCTGTGTGAATCTGACAGATCTGTCCAGAAGTGTCTGATTAGGACAGCAGCTCTTCGATGGGGAGATTCAGCTGAGCACTTGCAGAAGATTTAAAGATCTCTCTCTTCTTGAAGATCCTCCCTTTTCTGCTTTTCCTCCTGGTTTCAATTACAGTATTACTGTTTAATGTGGATGCAGATACAAGCAACTGTGTTTGATTTTTCTTACTGCTGACAGAGACAAACTGAAAGGGATGCCTGCCTGCTTTATAGCAGAAGCCACATTATTTTCCTGTATGTTAGCAATTATATGCATTGTTCCCTGATCACAAGTCTTTCTCACAATCTATAGCATGACTGTAGTTGATTATAGAGCCTGATGTGTTTAGATTCAAGTCAGTTATATCAGGAAGACTTTGGTTGCCTGTTTTTTGGGGGTGGTGGGAAGCATTTGTTTATATTCTGTCAGAATGATTCTGTCCTATTTCATAAAATAAAGGAGAGTTGAGCTTTTCTAGCGGTGGTAGTTCGGTGAGAAGAAAACAGAGCTCCAGGAATTGGCAGTAATTCTAGGTGGTGCCCTGTACTCTGAATTGATTGGCAAGAGGGAACTGCAAGGCATTGTGTTGCTCGGTAGAATGGGAAACAAAGAAGGAGGAGAGCCTTGAATGCTCCTTGCCATGAAGAATTACAGGACTTTGTGCAAGGTGACAGCCACCCTGATGTCATGGCCAAATTCTGATGTGGGAACTGCAGTTGCAATTGGATGAGGTTTTTACCGAGTCCGTTGAAATCAGTGGGATTTGGCTGTTCGCTTCATTGGAGTCAGGTCATCGCTATCTGCCTTCAAAACTTTGGCCTTCCAAATCACAGCCCCGTTCACTAGGATCAGCTATCGTTTCTGCCTCACAGAATGCTTCTTACAGAATTCATCACAAGCCAAACATTGCAAAAGTATGCTGATGCTGGAGACTAAGACCATTTTTTCTTACTTGGTTTCCTAATACATTTTTGTAGCATATTCACAGCAGTTCCGATTTGACATATGTGGCTTTTTGCAGTATTAAGGGCTTCTAGAAACAACTTCTGCCGTATAAAGACAATCCTGAATTTTCTGAGGGCTTTTGTTTCTGGTTGGCTTGGGCAAATAGATACTTGTTTCCTGTTGTTCTAATTTGTATTACCGTAGTGCTCAATAATGATTTCCTCTGTTTTAGGTGCAACACTAACACAATACACAGAGAGAATCCTTGCCCAGAGAACCTGTTTTTATTCTGGCCAAAGGGGTGAAATCAATACACATTGTATTGTCTCATAGATTTTACTCGGTTCATCAAAAAAACCCCCAAAACTACTGACACGGAAAAAGTGCCTTATGGTGTATGCCCCTGTCCTAATTCTATTCTTGATTCTTTGCCTAACCTGTCATGAATACAGGCAGTGCGTTTCTGAGCTAAGGGAGTTAGTATCCTGGGCAATTTCCGTGAGGAATCCCAGACAGCAGAATTCGTGTGCTTTCCAGACAAGTCCCCTTGGCCCTTTGCCACTCGTGAGTGGCCCCATCATAACCTCCAGACATCATGCAAGTGTTTTGAAAGTCATCAAATGGCTAATGAGTTAATCACTAGGAAGTTGTCTCCCAACATGAAAGATTTATATTAAATTAGAAAAAGCACAGAGAAAATCATTACAGCAAGGTAAAAATCATGACTAGTCCTTTTCCATGAAATTAACATGCAAACAGCATGAAGTGTGAAGGCAACGTGGGTACTTCAAAAATTACTTGAAATAAAGTTTTTAAACGTTCAAGTCTTAAAATTCAGGTAAAGGTCTGCATTTGCTTGAGTCTTCATACCAAAAGAGCAGAACTTGATGCCAGCCTCTGAATTATGACGGGACATTCAGGGTTCCTTCTAGAAGTTGCCTTGCTTGAGGACTGGACTGATTGCCCGGCTCGGGGGAATCACGCTGAGCTCTGCACAGCCCCACTGCTCACCGGAGCGATCGCGGTACCGCCAAAGCTCTCAGCAGAACTGGACGAACCTCTTAAAGAACCTCTTAAAGCAGAAAGATGTCCAGGAGTGTGTACAGACTTTTCCCTGGACCTAGCTCAGACTGTGGAAGCACTTTCAGTTGCTATTAAAAAGCATCAAATTACAGACAACAATTTCAAAATCTTTAGGCAAGCAGAATAATTTGAGTTTAAGGAACTGCTTAACTGGAATTTCACCCAGTCGTGACTGCCTTTTAAGGTCGTTGGCAGCAAATGCCCACGAACAGGTTTCGTATATTAACTGAGGTAGAATAAATATGCCTTTTTTTCCAGCTGCTATTTCAAAGGCTATGGAAATATCAGAAACAAATTGTTATCCAGCCGTGTCTTAATTGCAGCGCTACAAACGTGCTTTCAATTGGGCTGCTACAGGGTGTTGTCTCACGCCATTCTAGAGAGGTGACTTCTTAGCTCCTTGCGCTCTTGAGGTTTGATCTTAGCCACGCTCAAATTAATAGGCTCTCACTAACTTCACGTGGGCTTGGATCCCACACTTAAAATCCTGGTTAATTAAAAAAAAAATACTGGGACCAGAATGCCAGGATACAGCCAGGGATGTGTAGGAAACACAACATAGCCCACATCAGAGCAAATATTGTAAAACCAGTGGTGTGCATGCCTGAATGGTTCGTCCCTGCACAGTAATTACGTGCTGTTTCACATTGTTGTTTTGTGGGGAAAACACATTCTTGAACGTCAGGAAATAAATGGGCAGTTTTAATGTGATTTCAAACCGGGAGAGTGTTTTGACATGCATTGATTTACTTCAGTTACGGTTTTGCTTATTTAGCTAGCCGTGATTAAAACCGGCGTTGCCACAAATACGAAAATACAGAAATGCGAATGCCAGATCGAAATAGAAATTGCCCTTATGGTTTATACCAGTATAACACCTTTTGACTGCGTGCTTCTTGAGTTGGGTGGGAGGAGAGCAGGTACCACCATTTGGGGCACAAGTAGTCATCACAATGCCGTTATCTCTGTTATCAAACAACGTGTTTTTAATTGGTATTCAGTCCTGTTCCTGATTATAATACCAGTGGGCAAAGCTTGACTGCAGATGTCCTTGTGCCTGAATTTCTGATCTGAAGAGCAAAGATGATGCTTTTCCAACTCCATGCAGTTACTGGAAACATATCGAAGAGGAAATCCCAATTAGTGTGCTGCAAGGCATGATAACTGTGGGGTACGGTTCTACACTGCTGCCCATTTGGTCACGGCTCTCCGTCTGTCTCAAAAGCAGTGTTGAGAGGTATGTTTTCTCATTCCCAGGCCTGCTCGGACCTAATCAAGACCTGCCAGATGTGGGGAGCCTTTGTGAAATCTTACATGTATGTAATGAGGGCCTGATTCATACCCCACTGCCATCCCAGGGAAAATCCCCAGTGGCATCATCGGGCTTTGGCACGTGGCCAGAGTCTCGGTAACTTCCTTATTTCTCTCTCCTACATAGGGGATATTCCTCAGCTGTACCAAGGCAGATGAGAACATAAATCTTGTCCGCAACTATCTGGTATGAGTAATTTTTCCAAAAGTAAATAAATCATCCCTGTTTCCTCTCACCCACAGCACCTGGCAAACTGTTAACTGAAAAACTGAGAAAATGTTGTCTCGTTTGTGAGCCAACTTAAATCATTCTACAAATCTTTATTTTTAATTCCTTGTTAGAAAACAGAACCAATTGAAACTGGCTGGCAGAGGAAATGTGCCCCCCCTCTTTTTTTTTTCCCCCCTCTGCCTGGCTTAGTAATGTAACTGCCAGTTTCTGTTTTCGCCTCTGTAGAATTATATGCCTCTATTTGAAACTTTTGACAACTCAGTCTATTTTCATTCTCCCTCTGCCATAAATTCAATCCATATGTCTTAAAACATCCTTTCATAGCTTTAACATGGAAGAGGAAGTGGCTTAGGCTCTGTTATAGGAGGCTCCAGTGTATTTAAAGCAAGCTCCTCTCGTTTGCATGCATCGCTTCTGTTAGCTCTTAAAGCCTCTACTTCCTAATTATTCAGGTTACAGGGGGCATTGGCAGAGTTTTCTCCATTAACTAACAGTGATGTACAGTGAAGAAGCACAACGGGATAAATCATTCCCTTATCCTGAAAATATCCAGGAAGTTTTTGATGCAGCCCTTGGCGTTACCACCAAGCAGGATGCAAAGAGGATGTGAAAAGGGTTAGGAGAGATCAATTCGGCATAAAATTTCAAAAGAAAACATCAAGACAAAGAAACAAAGCTCTTGCACAATGCACTGCCGTTCAGCTGGCAGGGTTTTGTTTGACAAGAATACACAGCACCTACGTGACAGGAGGTCACTGCAACAGGAGCGAAGTATCTCCACATCTAAGGCTGAACCGGGGTCGGAAGGTGAGGGTGGGAAGGAAATGTGGGTCTAAGCTGAAATACATTGGTAAGGCTGTGCCTGGATCAAAGTTGAAAAATCAAAAATACAGGATGCAGCGGGGTAAGAGCACGGGCAGTCGTGGCTGTAAGCGTCCTCATCTGAAATCACAGAAGATTTGGGCCGGGGTATGCTACTGGAATTGCGGGATAGATCTGTAATTAAAAATATGGTAGCAGCTGAATACAACTGAAAATATGGTAGCAACGAGGGTACGGGAACACTGGCTGAGTGGACTGCAAAAGGCTTTTCAGAGTCCCTCTGCACTGTGGATGCAATGTTGCTCTGTGTTCCATCAGGTCAACTCTCCCAGCCCAGCCTCAGGCACGTGTCCACACTACCTGCATCGCATTCCCACCCTTCCCTCTCTGCCACATGGAGCAATCAAGTGGCCAAAGGGTGACAAAATTCAGCTCACTTATTTGAAGAGAAACTAAACCTGAAAGGAGGTTGTAGCAAGGTGGGGGTCAGTCTCTTCTCCCAAGAGACAGGACAAGAGGAAACGGCCTCAAGTTGCGCTGGAGAGGTTTAGGGTGGTTGTTAGGAAAAATTTCTTCACTGAAAGAGTTATCAAACATTGGCACAGGCTGCCCAGGGACGTGGTGGAGTTGCCATCCCTGGAGGTATTTAAAAGACAGGTAGACGTGGTGCTGAGAGACATGGTTTAGTGGTGGACTTGGCAGTGTTAGTTTAATGGTTGGACTTGATAATCTTAAAGGTCCCTTCCAACCTAGACGATTCTATTCAACTAATGGATTTCTGGGAGGAAAGCAGGGGAGGCAGTATTTTTTTTGGGTGTCTATGTTGCGCTGATGTGTATTGCAGCTGCAGATCTGCCATGCTCAACCAAAGCTAATGAGTGAAAAGGGTGACTGGGGGGAGGTGGATGACTGCCCCTTTCAGAGACCGCCTGTGTCTTAACGTGAAACGGTATGTCAAGTTTTTTGTAGCCTCTCCGGTCTTCGCTGCCATTCCCAGGCAATTCACCCAAATGGTCTCGAATGTGCCAACAATGCAAACGAGTTGTCGGGATATGCGTAGAAGTATGATGGGGTCCCAATAACAGCTACACAAAACTGCTTGCAAATCCATCGTTCTGCTCAGTTACTGTGCAATAAAGCTCCTGTGTGCGAGAAGATGAAATGGAAGGAGTGTGTGTGTGGTGAATGCGTGTGTGCAGTGTAATTATCTTTCTAATCTCGCAGAGGGGTGATTTATAGAGATGAAAATATAGCCAACCTTAAAACTTGTGGGCGTACTTTGGCGTATCCAAAGGTTCGCACATGTAGAAACCACCGTCTGTGCATGCAGGTTCAAAGACCTGGCATAGCCCACGGTTTTGTTTTCAGAGTTGCAAAGATAGCAGCTCCCATTTACCTTAGATGGACTTGAGATTATCTTCCACACCTCTGAAAATCAGGCCTTTATATCTAGCAATCTGCATACAGCTGTTCAAAACCAAGCTGTCTGTGCACAGCCGGGTTGTTGTATAAACAATATTAGAGACTTCACTAAAGCTTTTCATGTAGTTTTATCTCAACTGCAATTTGTTTCTAGTTTTTCAAGGCTGTAGAAACATCCACCCTTACTCCCTGGAGCCTGGTTTCACCGTTTCAGCCATTCCAGTGGTATTTACAGCACTGTTTGATTTTTATTTGAACTGTTCAAAAGACCTCAAGTCCCCCAAGAATGGTACAAACGTGTTCAAATTCTCTATCGCTCCTATCAGTAGAGACTTGCTTTTCGGCTTCTGTAACTTCACGTGTCAGAAGACTGTTCTTTGCTCTCGTCCCCAGGTGTGCTGTCCCTGCCTGCCTACTTCAGCCCCTACAACGATGGCTCTGTGTGCAGCGATGGACGGGCCGATGCTTACGCCCAGCTGGAACTCCGAACTTTAGAGCAGTCTCTGTTGGCAACTTGCGTTGGAAGCATCTCTGAACTGAGTAAGTTTCGGATGTAAGCGAACGTGGGTTTCTTTCAGGGAAGCAAGGAGAGCCATCCCTCTGCTATTGAGGTCAGTGGGAGTGTTGCCGTTGTTGACAGTGTGAGCAGTATTTGGCTAACGCTGTGTAAGATTTAATTGTTTCGTGGTGCTGTTTATGAAAATCAGGTTGTTTCATTAGACCACTTTATATTTAATTCACCTTGGAGATGTATAAGAAGCTTTTCTAGCCTTTTGGTAGTTAGCGGTGTCAGTGCCAACAGAAGATGGATGCTTTTGCCTAGATGCCTCTGGAGGTTTTCTCGTACGTTTGTGGAACACAGCAGTGGCACCTCCCTCAGATGGTGAAGAGGGTTCTCTTTGTTAGTGTTTGTGCGGTGGAAATGTCAAGGGTGCAGGATGTTCAAGGAAAAGCTTTTTGGTTACTTAAAAAACAAAAAGCCAGGGAAAAAAAAATCTGAGAGCACTTTGGTAACAAAAACTTGTTCAAAACCTTTTTTAATGCTAACCAAATGAAATGTTCCATTCCTAGACTACTCAAAAGCCCCTTTAAAGTAAACAAAAATGATTTGTGTTTTCCCGGTCTACTTTTCCCTTGCAACATTTCTGCTGGCATCACTTTCTTCGTCTCCACCATCTGAATGCTAATGAATGTCAGGGCCAGCAAGGAGTTTGCGGGTTTCACCATTTATTTTGCAACCTGCCTTAATTTGAGGTTTTCAAATTCCTTTAACACACCTCTATTTATCCTGGAACACAAGAGAACATTTGTAGCAGAGGCCTAAGATTGAATACAGCTTCCTCTCTCTCTTCCCCCGTCCCTGCTTTGGCCAACTTGGTCATTACATCTAGTGAATAGATCTCCTGATACATTTTCCTGCTCTTTTTTTTTTTTTTTTTTTTTTTTAAATGTTGCTGCACATTGCCAGAAAAGTAAAGAGAGTGAGTGTGCAAAGGAGAAGGAACGTTATTCTGAGCTGAAAATTTGAATTCCAGATGCATTTCTGCTATAACTGCGCAGGCTTCTGTGTTAGTACCAACGCTAGAGGATTCGTGATACTCTCGTAAAACGTTTGGATCCCAGAGAGTCGGGAGCTACTGAAGTGGCAAGGCAGAGACGTTAGAAGGTTTTTCCATTCTGAAGTGGGTCCTTAAATTGAATGTACTATGCAACAAACGAGTGGCACAGCTTTACCTTGCAAACTGAGATTTTTAATCCTCCATCGATCTGAACCACTAATAATGTTGTCATGTTAAGACACAGAGCAGCTTTGGGGGGTTTTCTCCCTAACCTGTGTAACATTAGAACTCCATGGGTTCAGCCGGAGGTTGTTTGGCAAATTCAGTGTATTGCTGTTAGATAGAAATGAACAAATAATTACTTCCTATGAATTTCAGAGAGAGGTGCGACTAATTCGTATGTGGGACGCCTAAGTTCAGGTCGCTTTCTCAGGAACCAGCTTTGCGATGGGGCGACTATTTCAGTTCCATCCTTTCCCAGTATTGTAACTGTAGGACACAATAGAGTAGCATTTCCTGTGAGAGTTTTAGGGGACTGTAAAACATAAAGCAACAGAGGATTCTCCCAAGGAAAAAATAGATCCTAGCTATGTATAGTAATCCATAGTAATCGTTCAGCTCACTGGTATAGTAGTCACACTGCTCGAAGATGTAGTGTCTGAAACCTTTATTGCAAAGCTCTTGAGAGTTTGTAATGCACCACAATAAAGGGAGAATAAACAGGGTGTGCCCAAAGCAAGCTTATTACACAAAGACCAACTTTATGTGACTGCATAGCTGCTGTCTTGGGGTCATTGCTCTGTGAACTTTTGAAAAATCTGCAGTCTTAAAATCCTTTCTGAGTAGAAACCGTGTAATACAGGTCGCCTTCTTCCAGTCCACCAGTACTCTGACGAAGAGGCAGGTTGGCTCGAGTTCAAAGACCAAGAGGACTGAGCAGCCCAGAAAGCTCCTGGATTGAGCTTCTTACAAGGCTCAGGGGCAAATTTCTGGCAAGCTTGTGACAGTCGGCATGATAAAGATTGGCTTTTTAATAAGAGAGTCGGGTCTTGTTATGCTGGAGAAACCTGCAGCTAGAGTGAGAATGAGAGAAGCAGACTCCTAAAAGAAGGGATTTCTGTATTGAACATAACATTGTTAATTTGTCACTAGCGTCTGAATGGGAGGGTAGAAAGTCATAACCCAATGGAAAGAAATGGGAACAATCTCTTAACAAAAAACAGTGATGCCGGTGATGAGAGTAAGATATTTGTACTTGCGTTACTGGCTTTGCGTTACTTGCCTTGTGAAAGCTATGCTCCCAGCTTGGGCAGTGGACATTTTACAAAGATATCAGTAGTTTTTGTAGGCAGGCAAGAAACTGGTATATGTGGTTGGAAAGAGGAAAAAAACAGCATTAAAACAGGATAGAAATATCACTGTAAAGCTGTTGTCCTGAGTGTATGGTGACTGAGAGAAGTTTCATTCTGTATTTTCTAACTAAAACTTGTCATTTGAAAGAAAGTTAAATTTCCCATACAACAATCTGCAAAGTGGCAGCTTGTGGACAGCTTATGCCTTTGCAGAGGAAAAAGGAATATGTGCACACAAAAGACATTTCTCTTAGCTGCGAGAGATTTTATTTAGTTCAAAAAGTGTACTTAAGAGGACTGTGGATAAATAATAAAGAGATGCTTTTGCAATCTTTCTATTTGTGCAGGTGATTTGGTTTCACGAGCAATGCACCACATGCAGTGCTTGAACACCATCCGCCCAGGAATGAGCCCCATTCGGCAAACCCGGCAGCAGCAACCCATCTCCTGGTCCCCTGATGCTCTCCACACCCTCTACTACTTCCTACGCTGTCCTCAAATGGAGTCCATGGAGAACCCCAACCTCGACCCTCCAAGAATGACCCTGAACAATGAACGGTATGTAGGGGTCGGCCAACTGTTAGCAGTCAGGGAGTGAGGCTAAGAAGGTCTCCTTTTGTCGAGTCACTGCGTGCGCATGGGCAGCTCAGGCCGCTTTGTGGGATGCTACCTATCAGGCATCAGTTATTCCTGCAGTCAAGCCAGGTTATGTTGTCAGCCTTGCCAAGTTTACAAAGCCTTGGAATTGGAACTGGAAAGTGAGCTGTTTTTTCATGCGATCTTTCCGAACGAGGCATATACTGTATGCTGCCAACAGGGCTTGTCTAGAGACGCTGCCAAAAGTACATGTGGTTGCCTAAAGCAGTAAAGACCTTACCAAAGAAAATGTTACCTTCTGAATAGCGCCAATTAACAATTGTCATCATTCTCAGGAAAAGCAATGTTGTTTGCTGTGGAGAGGTTTGAAGGGATTTATGAACATCCTTCTTAAGGATTACTTCAGTTGATGCTGTGTGTCTGATAAAGAAAGAAATTTATATAGGAAGCCAATAACTAAACAGAAAATGCAGTGGGTCTCCCTCCCTTCTGCCAGCATCATAACTGACTCTGAAAGTAGGGCCATTATTAGAGTGGGTCAGAAATTTTCCAGCGGGATGTTTTTTTTCTGTTAGAAACCTCCCTGGTTTCCTTCCTGCCCAGCTCCTTGGCAGTCTGCCTGACGGGCTGGTGGCAGCGGCGAGCTGAGGAGCCCGCAGAGCCCTGGCCACAAGTTGAGTTCCTTGATGGGTCAGGCAGCTCCTGCTCTCCTGCTCCTCAGCTCAAAGGCAGACTGATAGCTGGCTGCCTTGCGGTTGCATCCTGCAGGGAGACCCAGGCTTCTCTGGACTCATTAGGCTTCCCCAATTTGAAATGCATATCCAGTGGTGTAATTATTTCAGAAATCTTACCTAAATGGGAAATTCTGGTTTCTGATTAACTCTATCTATTTGTGCTAGCTTGCTCTTTGGATGTCTTTTAGCCTGCTGGGCATCAGACTGGTGGCTCTTCCCAAAAGCAGCCCGTGGTTGGGGAGTTTTGTAGTGTAGTGAGGTGTTGCAGCCTGGGGTGGAGGCCACGTTCACAAAACAGAAAAGCAAGGTGCTTGTTGGACAGGTGAGCAAGGAAAGGAGAACATCTCTGCAGCTTTCTAAATAGCATGGTTTCTTCTTCTCACCTTGGACTTTACTGTACTGAGCCCCAGCTTCTAAAGGTGGTATGAAATCATGGTAACATACAAGTAATTAATTCTTAAAATTAGTTCTAAAAAAACCCTACAAAAGTTAGCCCTCTCTCTCCTCTTCCTGTCCTTTCTGTATGTGTGGGGATTATGGTGCTTTTTCCTCTGCTCCATGCTGGCTAGCCTGTTTTTTTTGGTTTTCTGGGTTTTTTTTATCGAGACACTTCCTGATTGCTCTCGGACAGCACCGTCTTCAGTCTGTGCATTTCTGATGCTGCAGGTCAGCCCCATCTTGCGCAAACCTACGTTGGTCTGTACCGAGCCTGCCGGCTGATTTCAGCAGCCCTAAAGGCTTCTTGTAGCTGCGTTCACCACCATTGGAGCTGTGGCTGATGGCTTCATGGCGAGAGCTTGGCTGGTCAGGAGTGAGAAGACCTCTTGAAAGATTGAACTGTCCCTTTCTAAGGCTCTGAATTTTCAGCCCAAGCTGTAGAAAAACTTACCGGACAGAAGGCAGACTCTATAATTTCAGTGTTGGTAGGTTACTTTAGGTTAAGGGAAACTTAAAATAAGGAGAAAAATGTAAGGTTGTCACTCTTAAGCTGTCTGTTCTGCCATAATATTTTGTATGTGGCTGGTCTGTGTAGCTGCTTCCACTGGTCACTTGTTTGCGTTCTCTTGGTTGCTGAACCATCTTTCTGTACTTTACTATAGTTTGTACTGGACTGACTTCTTTGAGGTCTCAGTCTGGCGGGAGCTCAACTATTTTACAAAGTAAAAGATTGTCTTTCTGTTTGTCTGATCCTCCCCCAAAATCTTTTCAAAAAGAACAATCTGTGAGCAGAACTGTAGCATCAGAAAGAGGGAACTGATGTACACGTGTGAAGAACCAAGAGGAATTAAGTCAAGTTAAATAAAATAGGAATAAGAAGAGGCATGGCTGCGCAATTCGGAGCCCGATGGTAGCTCTGTTTTTTGGGCTCACTAATCTTAATCGAATGCCCTACCTAGTGCAAGATGATTTATTTTGCTTTTCATGTTTGCACACTGGGCAAAAAAAAGAGGTTTTATGGGGCCAGATTCTGTAAAGTTGTACCACTAGTTCCCACAGTTGTACAGCTGAAGCTGCTAAACAGCTTGTATCAGAAATGTAGATTAAGCTCTCTGGTTTGTGTTGTGTTCTTTTCAGTCCTCTCAGTATAATGATGTTACTGCAGCTACTTGTTTTGTACACTGAGGATAATAAATGAGTTAAATCAGGAGTGCAGTTATCTCTCCAATTGCTCCCAAACAATACTCTTCACATGGTTCACTGGAGTTTTTTTGGAATGCAGGCTGCAACTCTATTCTATTTTAAAATCCGCACTAGATCCTATAACAGCTGGTGTAAGGGAAATTTCTGCCATTTTTTTCTGACCAGTACTTAGCTGTAAAGGAAATTAAAGAGGATATATTAAAATGGAGCAAAAACTGACATTAGGGGGAAAAAAAGAAACAGAACCAGAGCACTATCAGTTTAAATAACTGGCTTTGAAAAGTTTATGAAACCTGGAAATAAAATTAATACTGCCTGGTATACCAGAAATGAACATCCAACCCTACCTTTCATTTGTTCCAAGATCTAATTGTATGCGTCTCACTGTATTGACCCGTGCGCACATTATTTCGCGTAGCTAGTGGGATAAATACTGCTAGCAGCGCTTTCTAGAGGATAAGTTTACTCTTTCCTTGCTTAAGAGGAGAGATGGTCGAGGCTGCGTATGCGATGCTGGACTCGTGGCATGATAGATGAGGGCACTGATTGACCTAATGTGACTTGGCAAAGCTGTGCAGCCTAGTGGTTTTTTTTTTTTTATTCTTTCCTGAGCTGTGCTAAATCAGCTGCAAACTCTGCATTGCTCTTTTGTGCATTTATGCTCTCTCTCTGGAATATGCTTGTTACGTGCCCTGCAATCCCAGGTTGTTTTCAACTGAAAAAAAAAATCTCGGTCACTAACAAGGGCAATAATGCTGACCTATTCTGAGTTTGTGCTTCAGTTTCTAGGCTGCTGTATAAATCTGTCAGTGTTGAACCCCAATCTGAAATTTAGCAAAAAGAGGCTGTTAGAGCTGCAGACTTGGTAAAATCTGATCCTGGAAGATCTGTGAGCTACGCTGATTCAGTGGAAGGAACTGCAGTTGTTGAGTACATCGAGAGACCTGACAACCTACTATCCGTCTTGCTTGGCTTTCTGTTGTCTGTGAGCTTTCTGTGTGCCACACTGCGATGCGAAGTGCTGTGAAAATCGTAACACTGTAGGGTCTGGAAGGTCTTTACTGTACTTCACTTCAACATGAAGGCAAGCATAGAATTCAAGTTCTGAAACCATGCCTAATGGAGGGTGTCATATGCCATAAGGGGCTTTAAAAAATACTAGCCAAGCTTCTGAGCATATCCTGCAGCAAACTGTAACAAGGTATGAAAACATACACGCTTGCGCTTAGGTATGCACAGGCACCCCAGTGAACAGAGCCAGTTTAAACTCATATAAGCTATGTGCCTTATCCATGCTAAACACCTTGGCAACTAAAGGACTGAGCTGGGTGAACTGTAGAGTCCTGCAGGAATGGGGGGGAGGTAGTCATCTCTCTAGAGCTTGGCAGATAGAGGAGCTTTCTGTTCTGGCCTCTGGAATGTGAATGATTTGGGATACCAATAGATTGAAACTCTGGAAGGTTTGTGGCTTGGTTTGTGGCCTGATACCTCCAGGTAAAGGCATTGAAGCAGAAGGAGGAGAGGAGGCAGAATTAGAGAGAAAGCACCCAGGTATCATAAGCAAAACATTTGAAACGTTTCCACAGTGAACACAGCTGCTTGCTGTATGACCAAGCCATGACCCACTTGGAACCCCAAAATGACCGTATTTGCTGCATGGACAGTAAACCACCTGCTGTTTGGTGTCAAATAGGCCACCTGAGGAAGTGTTTTGCAAATACAGAGTGCCACTTGTGCAATACTTTGGCAAAGGAATTAGACCCTGAGGTGAGAACAAGCTGCTTTACTCAGTAACGATACACCTGACTGCCTGAAGGCTGAGAGCTCAGCTGTGTCATCAGAGAGCACATCTGTCTTTGCTGCTGCAAGAAAGTATCTCTGCTGGGCAATAAGATTTTTAGAGCTTCTCAGAGATCATAGCCTGTACTGTGTCAGAGGTCAGACAATGTGTTTTTGGCCCATGAAGAGTGAGCAGATGTGTGGCACTCCCTCTCTCTGCTCTGTTTCTGCTCTGGGTTTTTTCCCACTGCTTATGTCAGGCTGGCTGAGCTTGGGAGCGCTCCGCAGTGTGAGATCATGTCCCAGAGTAGCAGAGCATGTTTGCTGGGATTGTTTGGGATACCATGACTTGAGAAGGGCTATCCAAAGGTAAACGAAGGTTTTTTTCTCCCTTCTTCATTTTTTCCCAAGTGGAATATACAGCTTTTGTCTTATTTTTAATGGTGTGTCAAGGCAAGAATGCTCTCTCTGATACTTATCTTAGGGACTATTTGTCTGCTCCCCATAGAGCACAAATCAAGGTCGATATTATCGTCTCATTTTACAGCTGGGTGGACTAGTCTACCCTGGGTTAACTGACTTGGCCAGGATGGTGGTTTAGCCATAACGCTAGGAATAGACACCATTGACTGCCCTCGTCCTATCTCTTTTTGGTTATCACGTACGTACAGCATTGACTGTAGAAAAGTTAACATGATCTAATGCCTAAGAATAGGGAAAAAAGTTGGATCCTGCTTCCTTGTGTAGCTGATTATCTGTGTATCTTTGGTAGGCTGAGCTTCCTCCTCTTCCAGCTACCCTATTTAAAAAAAAAAAAAATCTATAAATTGTGTTTGCCTATTGCTGACCTTGTTGGCCTGTAGAATGTTCTAAAAGTAATTCTGGGCTTGTCCAGCAGTGCATCCAGCAGTGTCAGACCTTTCTGGGCTAGCCATGTTGCACACATGCCAAGTTTTACACATTGTCTGAGTTTGCTGGTGCGTTATTTTATTCCAAATGTCAACGAGCATAAAACAATTTACATCAGCAGAAGCACACAGACTGTGCCCATCTGACTCTGTCGGTGAAAATCCAGTAAAACGCTAGTGGAATTCCAGAGCTGATGTAGGATTTGTCAGCTGCCAACAGTAAAATTTGAGGCTTGCCAATTTGATGGAAATTCACAGCTCTTCAGCTGGAAAAGCTGTGGACACTGCAAGAAGCCAACTGCAATCACACAGCGGGCCACCTCATAAGAAAAGGGAAAGCTTCATTCTGTTTTCCACGTGCAGGCGTGTAGAAGGCTTGCTTCAGATTTGCTGCTTCTCCAGAGAAGTCTGTTTTGTGATGTGGTGATAAACTGGGGGTCACTCAGTTTCTCCCTCGTCGCATGAAATCCTTCAGAAAGGCTGCTGCTCGTTCTGCTTTCAGCTGGATGGCTGCTCTTATCTGCAAGGTTCAAAAGGGACCTAAAATCTTTTCTACTTCCAACAGGAGTCCTGGGAGTCCTCCCATTACATCTGTTACCTCAGGAGATCCCGGGCCCATGGATAAGCGTGCAAACCATATTTTTCAATAGGGTCAAGCAGGAGAAACGGACTAGTGCCCACCCTCCTGTGCCACGTTAGCGGGGCAGGAGGAAGGAGCTGAGCTTTCGACTTGGGTTTTTTCTCTGCGGAGTATTTCCAGCAATGCCTGCTCTGAAACATTATTTGTTGGGAGAGGATGAGAAATGCATCTGATGCTGCCAGAAGAAAAGATTGTAGCCCTTTCACGCTATTTTTGAGTGCTGTTTGCTCAGATGTTATATTCTTCCAAAATTTGAGCTATTGATTCAAATCGTCATTAGCTAGAACATTTATGTTTTGTTTTGGGTTTGTTTTTTTTTTTTATCTCCTGGCATATAATCCAAATTTGCTCTGGCTAGCATGGAAATCGGAGATTAATTTAAATAGTTCCTGATACAGTGTCAAAATCCTGTCCAAGCATCCCTTGATTCAATGATGATGAAGTTTGCATCTTGGCTTTTGGATTCAAATACTCGTGCTCAGACCAGACTGAGTAGAGCAGTGGCCTTATGACCTCAGTTTATCTTTCATACTTTGTAAAATTCAGTCTGTCCTCAGATACATCAGAGACATGCCATTGACTTCTACCGAGAGAAAAATAATCTCCGAGTAGTTTGTGCATCTGCTTTCTTGCAGCGCTACTTTCAAGAGCCTTCTGGTGTAGTTTCCCTGTCAAGAGTCCTGCAGGGGGTGGTGCAAACAGAGATCCCTGTGCTATGGCTATTTCTAAATCCCCAGTGACCAGCTGATGACGATGAGCCTCCTCATCACATTTTCTAAATTTCATGTTTTGAAAAAGCATTACTTTGGTCTTACTTAGGGCCTTTTTACTTGGTGATCTCTAGGGTGCATCATTAGAAATAATTAGAGCCTTCAGCTCTTTCCCTCACGGTTAGCTGCTTTCTTCTCCTGTGTTCAGAAAACTCCCGGCACAACTAAATGTTCATTCTGAAATTGCTTGAGACAGCAGTGATTTGGTCACATGGATCAGATTTATATGACTATATCAATTCCTATGAAAGAGAATACTAACATCCCAGTTATTAGTGTGAATTGTCTCTGGAAAGTCTTGCTCTGTGTTTCATGGGCATCTGCCTGGCTGAAAAGGAAGGAAAACCAGGAATAACCTGCAGAGCCTGCTGCTGAGACCTGTGTTTGCTTGAGCTGCATCCTCAGCATCACTGGAAGTATCACTGCTTTCAGAGCTGGTTAAGGCTTTTCAGAACAAATCTTTTCTCCAGATGCATGTTTCCAGACTCTCACTGATCTGTCATGAGGCTTTTTTCCCCTCTACTCTTTTTAACTGCAGGTTTATGGAATTTTATTAAGTGTAATAGCTACATCATTGTCTGTCTTTTAGATTTATCTGTGGCCTAGCCATTCCTAATTCAAATTTAATGTATTTATGTCTGAATTCTTTTATTTTACAGCCATATCCCATTGTTGCCATGCTGCATCAGGAACAGAACTTGACACACTCAGTTCAATGAGCTGTGTCTTTGAAAAGGTCTGCAATAAAATAAGTTCTGGGATTTCTTGTCTGAGAGATCTTAATATCTTTCAGTTCTATCTACAGCTGCCTCGCCAGTCAAGAATAGGTATATAGAAATAATAAAAGTAGACCCTGATTCATTTGCCTTGAGAGAGAACAATGCTGTAATCATACATTCATGTTTAACAGTACTTAAATCCATTCAGAGTATCCCTAAAGCCAACGTGGTGATTATAGAAAGCTGTGCCAGTGAGCATATTCCAGTCCCACCCCCATGCAATGGTCACACTGATTTATTTTTTTTTCCCCCCAGAGCTATTTTGATGTAAATATACTGATTATAGCGAAACAGAAGGAAGCCTTACATTGAGCTGTCATTATGGTATTGCTTGTTCAGAGTGGACATAAAAATGTGCCCCTCTGTTTTAAAGAAGAAAAAGCTATTTGCTATTGATGAAAGATTAGTTTGGTAGATTTATTAGAAGGATAAGGCAGCTATAAATGGATAAGATCAGCTTTCTTCACCAACACTAAGGAGAGAAGCTGTTACCATGTATGTTTGACTGTTTCAGGTTTTGACCAGTTAATGTCAGACTTAATTGTGTTTTTGAGATACTCATTCACAAGGAAGATGGAGTGAATGGCCCTATTTCAGAGGCCAATAAGCTACAAACATATATCTATGGACTAAAATTAACGGTTCATTGGCAGTGCTCTTCCTGACCTTAGGCAGGATTGTGTATTTGCTGAGCCCATACTAAATAGTTACAATATATTGAATATCTTCTGCAGTTTTGAGAATTGCGCTCGTGTATCATTTAACAGGAGGAGTCAGTAGCTTTATCACATCTGTGGTGAGCAACTTTCACCTTCCTGCTCTTTATGGTGACATCTCAGCACATATTACAGGAGTAACACCTAGCCAGAAAAAAACAGAACCGCTTAGAAACTTCTGACTTTTTAACAGAGACAGGTCCCGTGCTAGTGGGGCTTCTTACACATGTGTGCTCCTGGTATCCGAACTGAAAGACTGGAGAGAGATCCGGGATGAAATGTTTATTTATTGCTCTGTGTCTGTGTGTCCGTGCGCGCTCTGAGCACCATAGCATCGGGTATGTGAAGTGAATTAAAACCAAGTCACAGTAAAGTCAATAGGTGACAGACAGTAGTTATGTTTGGGTTCCTGGAAATATTCCTGCCTTTGCCTGGCATCGTCTACTGAGGTATTTTTAAGTCTCGTAATTTTTTTTAATTGTTCATTTCTTTATAGTTCAAAGATTGCAAAATTGAAATGTGAGGGCTGACCTTGGCAGTGGTGAAAGGAATTAATTGCAAACCCTGAGGACCGAATTCATCCAAGTGTAACTGCTGAAACTGGCAATGCAGTCTACTCGGAATTAGATTTACCCCCCCTCCATCTTTTATGTTGTTTGTATAAACAAACACTGCTCAATTATTTTTTTTTTTAACTCTGTGTATCTCACACCTGGGACAGACGAGCCTTTCTCCCGCATTACTGGCTGTAAGCAATTTGTAGTTATTGGTGTGTTTCCAAAGCAGCCTGTACCTTTTGATCTTTCTGTATTGGAGCAGGGGTGCGATACAAACATAGATGATTTAAATTCTCTGCAAAATTGCGAGGAGGAGAATCTCACTGTATAGAAAATGGAATAGCACAGAGCAGACTTCATGGAGAATGCAGAGACTGCCTTGCTACGCCAGCCTTGGCGCACGGGGAAAGCGTTACGGGTAAAAAAGGGCATACACAGTGAAACAAAGCTTTGATGCTAATGGCTGTATGTGAAGCCATGTGCCAAAAAGTCAGGCTCTCAGGCTGTCCTGAAACCTTGCTGCTGCTTGTGCACTGGTTTCCATGGACAATAGTCAAGGATGGTCTGACAACTCCCAGATGTCACAGAAGCACGCAGGGGGACAGCTCACCTGCAAGATAACTGATTTCACCTGGTCCTGGGCAACCTGCTCTGGCTGACCCTGGTTTGGATGAAACGATCTCCAGGAGTGCCCTCCAACCTCAGCTGTTCTGTGCTCCTGTGGTTCTAATTACAGTCTTTGTCCCTTAAAGTTGTTTTACACGTGTCTGCCTGGTAACTTCCCAATCAACGATAGGTATCACTACCTGGTTCCCAGAACTGGCTGTTCGGGTAGCCAGCAGGCAGCAGTTGATCCTTGCCACCTACTAGAGAAGTCATAAGGCATTTGAGAGCCTTCATCCTGTCAGTTACAAAACATACGTTTGAAAAACACTGTTTTCTGCTTTCATAGGCATTTTAGAGTAGACCTCAGGGCTTGCTGGAAATCCCCGGAAAGAGTGTCTTTGACCTAAGCCATTTCTGGCGAATGTCCCCTATTTGTAAAAATATTTGAAAACAAGATAAATGATCTTTGGCTCTCTTGTTTAGCGATGAAGAGATGACAGCCAGTGTGTGTGTGTGCGCTACCACCCTGCAATTACTGTAACTACAGCTACAGTAATTACTGTAACTACTGTAAAGATGTCCGTGTTGAGTTCTTGGCTTCTGCTCTTGAGTTTCCATCTGTTCAGATAAAAAAGAAGGTGCAAGAAAATGAGAGCCTGGCAGCTTAGCTGCCTGGATTCTTGGGGCTGGAACAAACAGCGGTCGTCAGTGCCTGTAGGCACCCCGGGTTGTGCATTGTTTATTGTTTGCTGTTTCATGATGAAAAGACAAAGCAGTAAGCTGGCATCAAAAATGAAGGAAAAATAATCCAGGGGAACTTGAAATGAAACTGTTACAGCAGGTGTTACTAAAAAGGCATTATAGAAACACAGAAATGGATAAAACAAGGTCTCCTAGCTTCTTTTTCCACCTTCCGGACAGTGACTGCCCATCGAAATAGCAGAGGACTGACAGAGAGTCTGAGTGTCTCTACTTGACTCTGGCTGGTTTGCTGTCATTTAATGTCAGCCTGTCTCCATTTTTCTTAAGCATAGATCCTTAAAGACAGTCTCGTGATATCAACGTAGTGCTCTGGTAACTAATATAAGTAAAAAGCAGTAACTCTGTGGATGAAAGGTTCTGAGCATATCGCAAAGAACGATGATGGTAACAAGCCAACAAAGTTTCTTCTTTTTCAGTAATTGCCGTTTCCAATTGAAGTTAATATTATTTCCTATTGGATTAAGTTACAGACCTTCACTTGCAGAACTTGCCCGTTTCCTGAGGAAGGAGTTAGCTGGTGCTTTAACAAAGGCCACGCTAAATAAAGACGCGATTCTGAGCTTTTGCTGTGCAGCAGCCGGGGCTGGCAGGTTGTTGGGGTTTTCACTCTTATTGTTCCTGAGATCTTTGTAACAGAGAGCCAAGAGCTAAGCTCTGCTGAAGAGTAAATGTTTCTGGGTGTAATTTATGATAATAGCAACAATCATTCCTTCTCTTTGACCTTGTGGAGATTAGAAACTAAGCTTTCCCTGGGGTGATCCCAGATTGGTATGTCTCTGCTTTGGTTCCTTTTTAAAGGGGACCCTGACAGTTTGCCCTTCCTCCTCCTATACCTACAAGTGCAGGTAACTGCCATGACCTGGTGGTCACTCACGAAGCTAAACTGTGCTGTTTTCATCACATGCTTTTACAATAAATGCTGAACTGACTGTTCTAAAAGCATGTCTGCTCTGCAAGACAAATCCTATTCAAATGAGTTACATGTCTGAGCTGATTCAGCTCTGGTTCGTGGATTCTTCTGGGGCTAAACAACCTTGTGTTGATACAACGCATGCTCGTCCAACATGTTTGCTTACAGAGGGAAGAAAGGGAACTGTGTTTTGCTCTTACTGGTTATCACTGTAAATCTGGAGTGATGCTGCTGAAAAAGGGTAGTTTCAGTCTGGAGGAATACTACTGGGAACTCCAGTGCCAGCGAGGAGTTTGTACCCGAAGTTCGTTCTTCCATGGAATTGAAAGTATATTGTAATGGATAGAGAATAGAGGGGGAGACAGAAGCTGTGAGTTTTTATTCCTGGGCTTGCTGGAAAACTCCCTGTTACTGTAAGGAATTCACTTAGCCATTCCTCACCTCTTTGGCTTCCTTCAGAAATGCAAAAGATCCTTTCAGAGAGACATGGAGTCCTTCCGAGACAGGTGCTTTTTCAGTAGGAAAGGATGAGTTGTCCATGATGCAGTTCTAGGAGAAGATAATTAAGCTAGTTGAGAGGACTATTAAGCACATTAGCATGAAATTACAACAGGTCTAATATAACCTGCTCAGAATATATCTAGTTGTAATTCCATTGCTTCCAGCATCCAGGCTGTGTGATTACGAGCTGCCTCTGCGCAGCGCTGCGCTGTGCCAGGTCGTCAGTGCTCACTTCCCTGCTGTGGCTGCCAAATTCGCCGGGAAAGATCTCTCTGAAGAGTTGCTGTGTTAGAACATCACAGAAACATATGTTCCTTAAATGACTTTCCATCTGGGCATCCCATTCTTCCTTATACGAGAAGCTACCATAGTTTAATTATCTCGCTTTTAGTCCGCTAAACTCTCAGTGTTGAGACACTTAATAAGATTAAGGGTAAGTGGCCAAATTAACCTGACTGTACATATAGAAAGGGCTTTCGCCCCAGCGTAGTGATGTGTTACAGTTTTGGCTATGTACAGCTTTATTCACATACTCAGGGCTCAGAGGTACCTGCTGTGAAGAAAGGCAAATGAAAACTAATTTATTTCTCCAATAATTTAGTTTCTTCAGTTTTCTTCGAGGTGAAAACTCTGTGGAGAGAGATATCTGCTTCCCATCTTTCCTATTCATTGCAATGATTACCTTTCCTTTGCGTTTGGAATACGGAGCACTAGGTATTGACAGAGAGGTTTATTCAAGCAACAGGTGATGAAGTGTAGAGCAGACTAAGATTTTGAATGCTTTTTTTTTTTTCTCAACAAGCTGGAAAAAGGTATTTCTGCATGTTGCACTTGGTGTTAGAATTGATGCATGTTTAACTTCGTCTCATTTTTAACATATCATTCATTGGTGCTTCTGTGGTTTTAGATCTGCTTTCTGGCAGCAAAATTTTAACGGGGCTGAAAAGAAAAAATGTCCTTGTAATTTGGTATTAGAAACAAAAATTCTCATTTTTTCATGCGAGTCATTAGCTGAGCGGGTAGCTGGAGCTTGAAATTCCTCTGCGTTCCTGTTGTAACTGCAGTGCTGCACCCTCTGCAATGGTCCGAGTGAAGCAGGTTGGACCTGTTGCAGGAACAGGTTTTAGCTGCGTATAAGAAAACTCCATTCTCTTACCCCCCATTAGAATGTTTATCTAATCTATTAATATAAGACTGTTTAAGTGTGCCTTTTGAGAGAGAGAGATGGGGTAACAGATAACCTCGATGTAGAGAGTTGTATGACAGCTGGGTTTTTAATCTACCTCCTCACCTCTGCTGCAGATGTCGTGGGTATAAACAAACGTTGCTAGTGTCTTACTCGGTCATTTGCAAACTCAGCATAAAATCTGCAACTCTATAGTTCAGAGAACACGACATATAAAACTTTGGACAAGTTGCTTTGTAGGAAAGTATTGCTGGTGCCGCTGTGTACGCTGCTGGCCTCCTCTTTGCGCTAGTAGTCTTGGCAACTGCGCGCGATGGTGTTGAGATTTGAAGGTGAGTGCCTTTACATCTCTCGTTTGCAAGACTGTAATTTGGGAAGATTCCCCCTACTTCTGGTGTAGAAGTACGTGTGTTTTGAGGAACGGCTGAAGTTACCTGCTAGCTTCTGCAGTGCTTGTATGGATAACATTGTCCTTCAGGAGAAACTGGGAGAGCAGTTAAGCGAGTTAGCTTTATGGGCTGACAGCGTTTGAAAGACTTGAGACCAGACTTGCCAAAGTGCATGTCATTCTGTCAACTATGGCTGTTGTCTGCAGCGCATAAATTCATTATAATAGGAACTCTACAATTCTGGCCTTAGATCTATGGACCTTTCTCTAAGAGAATGCAACACAATTTCTATAGTTCAGTAGAGATGTCAGGAGGCTACTAATACCCAGGGTGGCAAAATCCTCTTAGCTCAACTTTACACGTGTCCTGTCTGCATTGTTCTTGGTTGGACCAAACTGTTATTTACTAGAAAATCTCCTGCAGGTATATATTGAGGTACTGAAACATAATAATATTATTTGAAAGTTCATACACTATAACAGTCAAAGCAAGAGACAGTAGCAGTGCTAGCAGATCTAAGTAACCGTGCTGAAAGCAGACTTAGCTGGAATTTGTGGCATCTGCTGAGAAGCACTACAGCTCCCAGTGTTGAAATTTAATGCATGCATACTTGAAATTTAGGATATTTGGAAACTGAAAGAATTTGAGCTTTACCAATTAAGTGCACCTATCAGAATCCCATAGTTAAGCAGTTATGTCTGCCATTTGTAGTGCTGCTTAGATTCGTTGATATCCATTGATATGACCATAAAAATCACAGTGATAGAAGCATAAAAAGAGTTTGAAATTGGGAGTTTTTACAATATTAAACACAAAATGGAAGAGTTGAGGGGATTTCTAGTCTGGCATAGGACTGGCTTCATCGCAATGGCTGTTTTCTCTAAATTCAGGACACTTCTGTTGCTTATATTTCTCATATCTATACACTTACATGGCAATGTTTATTTCATTATCTAAGGCAAAATGCAAACATAAACGCATTCATTCACCACTGGCACCAAACATCTTTGGATGAAACGGAACTCTTTCTTTGTTTCTGTACAGCAACTCTTCAGTATTTTAAGACAAGAACTGAGGAACAAAAGAGAAGCTCCTTGAAGATGTAGGTGAAATACGTTCATTGAGCAGCTTGCCATTAGGACAGGGTGATGTTCTCTTGCAAAATAATAATTAACAAAATGCCACGCTGGCATCTATTTCATCCAGCCAGTGGTGGTTCTTCCCCTTCTAATCTTTCATTAATGACAGATCTTATGTGTCTTACCTGGCACTGACTTAGAGAGACGACTCCTGCCTATTCATTCACAAATGCTCCAACCTGGGGGCCTGATTGCCTTTTATTCAAGGAAATGGAGTCTTAAATTTTGGCTGGTTTGTGAGACCTTCTGTGATTGTAATACAGCAGCCAGAACCTGGATTGTGTAATTATACTCTTGGGTGGAGCGGGTACCTGATTTGAGTGCACACATTACATTATTGTACCTAAGAGAGCTCCAAAATCAGTTCTTTTCCTCCGCATGTATCGGTGTGTTCCTCACGCCTTCATGCTAAATTAGTTTCTGGAACTTCTCAGATTCCAGGAATGTGAAAAGCCAAAAAATTACTTAGCTTTTCATTAAGAAAACACTGACGTCAGCATCTGGTGAGACTGACGTTACAGGGCGGCCATGCTCACCGCAGCGTGACATGGCACGGAAGTGTGACATCAGTCAAACCATTAGAAAAAGAGAAGTTTCATCAAATTTTTCTTAGTCCTGAAAATGAAAGAATCATCTTTTAACCTTGAAATGTTTAGCCTCTAGATACCATTATTTTGTGTTTGAAAATTTCTCTTTTGAAATACTAATTATGTTTTGGCTTGTGCTGTAAGGTAAATGGGAAACGTTTCCCTGTTTACTCTGAAAACCCTTTGCTTTGGTGGGGATTGTCTTTGTTTAGCTGAACAAACTTTTGCAGTTATAATTAATTAAGCAGTTTTCAGGATTGCAGAACTGCACAAAAATATTTATCTTTCTGGCTCTTTGTTCACACAGTTGTAGCTCGGGAGCTTCAGGCAATTTTCATAAGCGTGGCAACGCTCTGCCTTCATGATTTTACAATTGGGCCCTGAAAATTAGCTCTGTGATTGAATCTGGCAGATTGGTTTTGGCTTGAGAATCAGCATATGTTTTTAACATATGCATGTTGGCAAATCAGATTGAAGTCATAACTAAGAGGCCTGTTATCTCAATCCTACTAGTGCTTTTGGGAATTAAGTATAATGGGCAAAAAAATGATGAATGAGAAGTCTCAGCACTGGATAGTGAAGAACCACACTGACCCCAGATAAATCTGCTTGCAGATAGCAATGGTTTTTTTAAGTTTGCTGGAATGTACCTTAGGAGTTACCTCTTGGTTCTTTCTGCCCATGGGATCAAGGTTAATCCAAGAACAGCAGACAACCCATCCTGGCTCTCTGCCCATATTTATCTCTGCCTATCACACAGCATGCTGTTGCAGGCTCATTTCATTAATGCGTGGTTTGTTATATTCATATCCTGCTCCAAAATCAAAGAATTGTAGAATGGTTAGAATTGGAAGGGACCTTAAAGCTCACCTAGTTCCAACCCCCTGCCATGGGCAGGGACACCTCCCACCAGCCCAGGTTGCTCCAAGCCCTGTCCAACCTGGCCTTGAACACCTCCAGGGATGGGGCAGCCACAGCTTCTCTGGGCAACCTGTTCCTGTGCCTCACCACACTCACAGTCAAGAATTTATTCCAAAATATACCAGTGTTGTCCTTTGCAGCAGGAATTGTCACACATGGCAAGGTTTCCTCCATCAGTCTCCTTGGGCTGGGTCCTGGGTGACTCCAGTGGTTCAGGGGGCAGCAAGACGTGTCAGCCTTTTCTGGTCCTCCTGCAAAGTCTCCTGCGCCCTTTTCACTGACTGAGCCAGGAAATCTACAAGAATGGCCTTTCTCCTTTTAAGATTTTCCTTGTGAGTTGATTTTGAAGCCTGAGGCAGTTTGTGACCTGCTATGTAACTCAGCGCAAGCACACTTGGGCTTTTAGAAACTGAAATTGTAAAAGCCAAAATGACAGGCAGTGATGTCCGAGGGGCATGCAGATGCGAAGTGTCCTTCTGTGGGTCTGGGCAGGCCTGCGGGGCAGCAGCGAGGTGCATTCCCACACCTGCCCAGCAAGCGCAAGCACTGCGTCCTTCAGAGCATCTCCTGTGGAAGGGCTGGGCCATGGTTACACCTTGCCCGGAAAGTGTTTTGTGTGTACAAAATGGAAGGTTTGCAAACCAGGGTAGTCACCTTTTTATAAGAGTTGGGAAAGGCTTAACTGATCTGACGCAAATCATAGAATCGTTTTGGTTGGAAAGCACCTTTAAGATCATTAAGTCCAACCATCCACCTCACGCTGCCAAGGCCACCACTAAACCATGGCCCTCAGCGCCAAATCTACCCATCTTTTAAACACCTCTGGGGATGGCGATTCCACCACTTCCCTGGGCAGCCTGTTCCAGGGTTGAGAAACCTTTTGGTGAAGAAATTATTCTTAATACCCAATCTAAACCTCCCCGTCGTAACTTGAAGCTGTTTCCTCTTGTCCTATCGCCTGTTACTTGGAGAAGAGACCGACCCCCCCCCTCGCTACACCCTCCTTTCAGGGAGCTGTAGAGAGTGAGAAGGTCTCCCCTCAGCCTCCTTTTCTCCAGGCTGAATGTCCCCAGTTCCCTCAGCCGCTCCTCGTGGGACTGGTTCTCCAGACCCCTCACCAGCTCCGTTGCCCTTCTCTGGACATGCTCCAGCACCTCAATGTCTGTCTTGCAGTGAGGGGCCCAAAACTGAACACAGTAGGCAGAGCCACTGCTGTGTGGTGGGAAGAGCCCATGTCTCAGTGACGATGGGAGGATGCTCTCGGCCGGTCAGAGATGGGATTTGAGATCCAGGTCGTTTGGATGAGGGCTGTAGAATTGAGCTCTGCAAGTCTGGTGGTACAAGCTGACACGCATAGGTCACTGGCAAAGAGCTGTCTTCTGTGTCTGATTCAGCAGATGTAACAGCAAGTCCGTCCTTATAGTCGCATCCAATCTTGCAAGTGATTTAAACATACAGCTGTGTATTAATTGAGGTCAGGAGGTTAGGTCCAGAGTCATGCGAGAATAGTTCATCTCCCAGATTGTTTGCAGTAGTTTTCAGCTTATGGAGAGGTTTAGGAGGTTGAGGAGCACAATCGGTGGTTTCCCTTCCCTGGCGTTCCCTCTGTTGAGGTGGGTGTTCCCAGTGCCCGTCAGGGATCAAACAGCTCTCCGTGCGCTGGGGGAGGCAGATGGAAGGCAGTCACATCCTTGACCACATAACTATGACCATATTGTTGTAGTTAAAACTATCGTGTATATCTATCTGACTCTTATCATCAACTATATACAATTGAAGTTGGTTTTAATTATTTTCTGTCTGTCTAGAAACCAAGAGTTCCTTCTGCCACAGCATACAGATGTTACAAATATGTTTTTCTAATGAGACACATGGCACATTCCAGCGCAGCACAAGTACTTGTTTTCAGCCTGAAAATGGAATCTTTTCCCTGTTGTTAAAACAAAGTTTGTAAAATGTGATTATAATAAATAAACCACAGACTTGAGGATCTTTTTTAAGATACATAGTGAGTTCCTAATGATTACTTCATGGGGTTTTTTTAGTGACCTCGAATTTAGTTTTTACTTTGATTTGCAGTTAACATGAAGTAAAACCTGTCTGGTGCTACTCCTTATTTCTAAGTGTGGTTTGCAGATAAGGGTGGAAAAGGTGGTATTTCTGTCTGCGGTTACTACGATTGCTAAGCAAGATCAGAGCTGCCAGTTCTAGATTTAAACTATTCTTGTACCATTTTATATTCTGTGAGCAGAGGAGACTGTGAAGGCAGATTCAGTGGAGAAAGAATCCCAATAAATATAATATTATCCACATGTTGTTCATTCCATTAGTGTCTGGCTGAAGGATAACTCGCTAAACTGTGGAAGTTCGTGTCATGGCACATCCAAGCCAAGACCTTGGTAACTTGATAATGATCCACTAAAATTTGAGAACTCTTATCTTCTAAGATGTGAGCCAGTCACTGTTTCAAGGGAATTCAGAAGAAAACTTTCTTTTTGGGCCAGTTGGCTGCGATTAAATTTCTTCTTCCTTTTCTGGAAGGATCTGGGACTGTCTGCTTTGAAAGACGTGGCATTTGTTGAGATGATCCTTGAATCAGATCCAGCATGGTAATTCCTGTCTTTTCTCTGTAAATATGGGAGGTTTTTGCAAATTCAGTAAAATATTTTGAGTCTGAAAGGAATGGCTCCTGACTTAAGCTGGTTGTGTTTTGGCGCAAAGATTTTGTGTTTTTTCTAGATCATCATTTCTGTTGTTATTTTATTCACGTATAATTATATACTCAGAGATTTATTTTTTTTCCCTGCAGCTTGAAAGAGGGGTTTAGTGTTTGAGAATCCAAACTGTAAATATGCCACTGTTTTCCACATCAACATGACATGGTTTAGGTTTTGGATACTCTGTCTTGCCTCGGAGTCTTTTCCCTTCTCCAATTAATGAGACTTCACTCTGTTTTCTTTTTGACTCTGTTGCCATCCTTGGGGTTTTTCCATCTTGGTGTAAAGTTTAAACAACTCATCTTCTCCTAGCCACCCTCCGACATGATTTTTCATCATTTTGTTGCAGATTAGTCTTATTCTCAATGTTTTTCCCCTACATAGTTCTGCTCCTTGCATGTGGGTCTCCTGGGACACCTAACGAGGAGCCTTGAAAAGCTGTGAAGAAGCCTGTATGGCTTTCTCAGCAATCCAGCAGTCGCTCTCGTTGTCTCTGCTAGTCACGTTACTCCCTTCTCAGCGTGCACATGTGCAATATGACTTTTAAGCTTATTCCTTTAAAAAAAAAAACAAAACAACAAAGAGAACAGCTGAGACTGAGCTATAGCTTTTTATAGCTGTTCTTAACTCGCTTTGTGTTAGTGACTTTGAGCTCTGTCATTTTAGGGTAAAATGGGACTGAACCAAAGAGTTTGGTTCCAACATTAAACCCAAACATTAGCTGCACTGCATGGAAAGCCTTTCTTCTTTTTTCAGTCCCTTGTGAAAACACACAACAATCTTTAAAGATTTGGGATCCTCTGCACGTAGCTTCTGTAACGTTTCAGTAAATCAAATATGGGGGAGTCATCATGACCTACCTTACTCTGACCATAAGCATTCCGATATTTACACGTGTTTTGCGATGCTGAAGTTTGCGTGTGTTTAAAATGTTAGCAGCTGAAGGGAAGAGAAAGCTTGTTCAGTCAAACCATTGAGAAGAATATGGGAGAGGCTGGATGGGAGACTGTCCCGTGCATGTGTGTCTCAGGACCAGCTCAGGCTGCCAAGAGGGAGACCTGCTTCCATTAGGACAGTGTTTTCTTTCCTGCTTTAGAAGAAGGAGGTTCTTGTTTAGAAGAACAAGGCGTTTCTTTCTTGATGTTGCTGTCACTGTTGGCTCCCTCTTTGTTTTGCTGTAGCAAAACAGGAGGCAACCAAAAATAGTACAGGAGGAGAAGAGAGGTGGCTGCAGGGAAAACGTCTCCTCCTCCCCTTGCTCCTCTTTTCTTCAGCGATCTTGTCACTGGGAAGGAGGAATTTGATAGCACGGCTGTTTCTTCTGGGAAGACCTACTGTTTCCATGTGAGATAGCAGTCTTCCTCACCTCTGAAAGTCAAGCTCCAAGTGCATTTTCCTAGCATTCAACGCAGAGGAAGGATGACATAACTTTCTAACTTCTCTGGAGCTCTTTCCTTTTTGCATACAATTCACTTCCCTCTGCCAAAAATGTCTTGGCCCCAGGGCTCTTAAAAATCCTCAGAGCAGGCCACTTTGGGCACTAGTTTCTTTGTGATGCGCGAGTTAACGCTGAAAGTCTGTGATCCCACAGCATGTCCTCAAGGACTGCCGCACATGATCTCCACATGCGGGCCATGTCTTAGGCCGTTCTAATCAAATGAGTGTAGAACATTTTCCAGGAAAAAGTTACAACTTGCTATAAATTCTCTGCCAAGTGCTGCTGCCACCAACCTTCCCAGTTATGTCTAAAAAACTCAATGTGTTTTAGTTCAAATGAGGGGAAAAAGCCCACAATAGAGTCCATTCTTTCCCAGAGCACATCTCGCCCAGCTCCAGCCTGATCCCCTCGGGAACAGAGCTGCCGTCCAATTCTAAATGGAGAAAATTTCAAAGAACCTATAGATAAAATATTGACAGCACATGACCATAACAAACATTACTGGGATTCTTTACAAGGTGGATAGTAGGTGAGCAGCGTCCACGTTACTTTCCACTGCCGTGTACTTACCCGGTTTACACGTGACATCACTCAAAGACAACGTCATGGCAAGAAACTGAACAAAGCAATGGTGGCATCCTTCTTCACAGACACCAGAGAGTATGTGTCCCTACTGAACTACTGCTGCGAGTATAAGTTTCCCAGCGCTGGATCATGTGTAGAATTTAATGAGCTGCCAAATGCTTCTAAATGTCAGAAAGTCCAGAGGAAAACGCACAATATAGAACATGGCACAGACAGAGATGCAGAGACAGAAATCAATTCTTTAGCTTGCAGCATCTCCCAGTTAATTTTCCATGAAGGTTTCTCCCCTTCCCCTCCTCCAGTGTTTTTCAGACTGTGAAATGATCAGTGTTTCCCTAGAGGCACATAGACACCCAGGTTAAGGGCCACAGGGATGATAATTGCATTTATTTTCTAGAAAACAAATAATTGCATTTATTTTCTTAGTGCGATGCAACCCAGTGTTGGCATTTCATTCAGTTGAACTGAATCTCGTTCTTTCTGCTCAGATCACGCGATAGTATTGCTTATCTGATGTCGTGTCAGTGAGCAAAGTAACACAGAGCTGTTCCCGTGAGCGTGCCCACGTGGAAATAGTTGGGTAGAAGAGGAGTGTGTGTGTGGCGGGGGAGAGAATAAGAAAGCCCATCGTAAAGCTAGAAATTTTCAAGAGAAACAAAGCTTCTATGGCAAAATAGAAATTGAAATCATTATAGTCACTCCTGATAGAATAATGATTTATCCAACTTGCACAGTGTGGTGGGGTTGGGACAAATTAGGATAGCAGTAAGAGGAAAACATCCTTTCTGACATTCCCTATTGCAATCCAAAGTCTGCTCTCCTTTGGGCACAGGGTTACTGGGCAGTCAGTTGAGCTGAGAGTTTTAAAGCCTTTGGAAAAACCTGTTGAGATTAAAAAAATAAATTAAAAAAAGTCTTTCTCTTTCCCATTCCTCCCAAACCAGGTTTTCCACATTCAAGGTCTGCTCGTGCATGCAAGCCATTTATAACCCTGGCACACGTGAATTTCTAACAGAATGGAAATTTCTTCGTGATATGTGTAGTTTCTGGTGCAGACTCAATGGTATTTTCTGTTAGCTGACCACAGCCTCTTGCTGCCCAGTGCCGTCTGTAACAGTTACCGAGGTTTGGCTCGTTACCCGATAAAATGGTCAGATGTTGTTCTTTGTCCAGCAGTGTTGCCACCATGAAAGTGTCAGGGAAGCTGTGCTGTGGCCTAAATAGCATATCTACCGTAAAAGGTGGTAGATATAACCACTTGTAAGATGAGTTTTCCAGTTGCTCCCGAGATGTTGACTCCATCTAACTTTGCATATTTAATTCTGGTGCTTTTAGACTCCCTAGCCTACCTCTCTGTCCTCACCACCTCTTGGAAGCTTTCAATCCTATACTAGAGGCTCTGCTGAGTAATTAGAAAGTCTAGATAATGAATGTAGGCTCCTCCCTTAAATGCCTGAATTTAAAAGGTGTAAATGTTTCTTTTGTAGGCCAGATAAGGGTTGAAGGGCATCTCCTAAATGCCTGTTGCCAATTGCTGCTCTTCCCTTAGAGAAGTTGGTCAACTCTGAACTGGCTGTGCTGGAGGGATTCATCCCATCCCGTGGGTCTGGGATGAGTTAGAAAGCCTGAACGGGTTGGGGGATTCAAGCAGGATTTCAAGAAAAAGTCTTTCAGCTGATGAGCTACTGGGTCGTTTTCAAAGTGATGAATGTAGCAGCCCTGATATTGTTTGACTTAGAAGTGAACTGGTAAAAGCAGTAAGTAGATGTCCAGTTAAAAACACCCTTGCGTTGGCAATCCAGGATTGATCAGATGCTTAACAGGACCTCTGATTTTGTAGATGCTGCTTCGCTACTCAGAAGAAGAGAAGGAGTGGAGGGAAAAATTGTGCACTTGTTTGTAAAGAGATAATGGCAGCGTTTTATAGTGCACCTTGCAACAGGCAAAATGGAAACAGATGGCACATATTTTAGAGAGTGGAGTTATTCCACCCTAAAGGATGTTCAAAGTCATACAAAGGGAGTTCTGCTTGCAAATCCCATTATTGATAAAAGGTTTCCAACGGGATTGGTGCTGCTTACTCTTACTGTGCTCGCATACGCGCGCGCACATACACGTGCACAGCTTTGAAAATGCCTTTCATGACTTCAGCTGCTTTTATTAATGCCAAAATAATTTTATGTTTTCTGGTATGTATCTTTTTTTTACTCTGAACTTTGTAAAGGAATTGGTACCTTTTGCCCTCAGTTATTTTCTTTTGAATGCTTAAATGAAAAGGGCTTTTTTCCCAGTGTTAATAAATTCGTTACTGGAAAAGGGAGAGGTGGTGTCAGTTACAGCTGGCACTTCTGAGCCTTCCACCAGGGTGGCAGGTATCCTTGGGGAAACAAATCAAGCAAATAATTGATCATTCTGGCTGTATCTTGAGCGGATGGATGAGATATGTTGCGTATAAGAGTATTATGGTACCCATATATTAAGGTGAAATCTCAGTACTGTGTTCATTCTTTACTGCAGGAGTAAGGGGGGAGCTCTTCATAAGCTGGTCCATAACAGCTGTTGTTGCTATTGTTATTACATTATTTATATTTCTTTATTGCCTTGCAACCCTTCCTATCAAGTAAAACCTCGCTGTGTTGGATGCTGTGCAAATTAGGAACAGATAGATTGCTTTTCCACAAATTGCTTACAATTTAAGTAATGGTGTACATTTATTCTTGCAGAGATGTCTCCATGCTAGTTGTTATCTTCTTGATTCTACTCATTCCTCCCTAGCAAAACAGCTCACATTAAAACATAACTGCATCAGTTCTTCTATGGTCTAGAGGGTCAGTTGTGCAAAAATGAAGGCCTGAGCTCTGCATGTAAGAAATGTAGGATGTTAAAAGCCATTAGACAGCGATGATGTAACGTAAAGGTCAGTGGTGGTAGTACTGAATTAGCCTGGTTCCACTGAAGTTTCAAACAATCAAGAATATTTTCAGTGTTACGAAGTGAGCAGTGGAGCAGCCTGTATGTATGGATTATTTAGAACAATAGACACAATTATGGTATAAGCCGCACCCCTGAGATGAAAACCCCTTCTGATCCAAAGCAAAGCACTGGCCATGTGAGCTAGGGGGGCTGACCTATAGCTAATGATAGTAGAGTCATGGAATCATAGAGTGGTTAGAGTTGGAAGGGACCTTAAAGCTTATCTAGTTCCAACTTCCTGCCGTGGGCAGGAACACCTGCCACCAGCCCAGGTTGCTCCAAGCCCCGTCCAACCTGGCCTTGAACACCTCCAGGGATGGGGCAGCCACAGCTTCTCTGGGCAACCTATGCCAGGGGCTCACCACCCTCACAGGCAACAATTTCTTCCTGATATCTCATCTAAATCTCCCCTCTTTCAGTTTCAAACTGTTTCCCCTCGTCCTATCACTCCCCTCCCTGATGAAGAGTCCCTCCCCAGCTCTCCTGGAGCCCCTTTAGGGACTGGAAGGAGCTATAAGGTCTCCCCGGAGCCTGCTCTTCTCCAGGCTGAACACCCCCAACTCTCTCAGCCTGTCCTCCCAGCAGAGGGGCTCCAGCCCTCAGAGCATCTTCATGGCCTCCTCTGGCCCTGCTCCAACAGGTCCGTGTCTTTCCTGTGCTGGGGACTCCAGGGCTGGAGGCAGCACATTGCTGGCTCACAGACCCACAAAGTAGAAATAGGTCCTGTATATTCAGTCTGGCCTTATTTCCCACAGGGTAAAATGTATTGCACGAAAGCAGCATGTCCCGGCATGACCCCGTTTTGGGTAAGGATCAGTTCAGCTAACCAAGGCTGAGCAGTTCCAGTTCCTTCCACCTGCTGTGACCAGCCAGCCTTGCTGAGCGCAGGAACAGAGTTTGCCTCTGCAGGGGGGTTGTGTCTGTGCCAGCCTCCCACAAGCACGCCCAGGAAGCGATGAGGTGTGCTTTATGCATCGCCGGACAAGCCAGCAGGCCAACGTTAACTGTGATGGACTTCTTCCTTGTTTGCACAGACCCTTCATGCTTCTGCCGCCGCTGATGGAGTGGATGAGAGTGGCTATCACCTACGCTGAGCACCGGCGCAGTTTAACTGTGGACAGTGACGATATCAGGCAGACGGCCAGACTGCTCTTACCTGGACTGGACTGCGAGCCCCGGCAGCTAAAGTACGTGGACTAAGCTTTATAAGCAGCTAAAGTAATTGTAACTTCTTACAGTATTCTTCTTGCTATATTTCACAGGAGCCAGATCTCAAAACACTGTATGTGCGATACATATTTAACCTTGTAGTACTCCAAGAGATAAAGAAGTGTTTGGTCAAACACTGCAGCTGGGGTAGAAAGATTTTTGTCTTGCCAAAAGTTATGTAGGAGGAGTGAGACAGAGAAGGTTTGAAATACAAATATTTGGGTTTTTTTCATGCCTCAGCCTTAACTAGAAGATTTTTATTTGCTTTTTGAGATACCTTGATGAAAAGTATCAGTACCTTTTAAAATCTTCCCCTCATGTGTATATTGAACGGGGATATATCATTAGGTTGGTTCATTAGCACATCATAGGTATTTTGTTCAGGTTTGTAGTCCTTTAAGTTGCTGTCATTAGCACTGGTTTTGATATCAGGGTTACATCTTGAACTTTAATACAAAGTAAATTCTTGTTTCTTGAGTGAATTTTGTGCCCCATATACCTTTGGGTTAAATGAGCAGGTGGGACACATTAATAACAATAAGACCTTTATCATGCTCTTACGTGATGAAATGATCACTGGAAAAGATAAAAATATACTCTTATTCTTAGAATTATTTTTCATGAACAACAAAAGCAACAAGAGGCTTTTAATCAGGTGGTTTGGATCTGATTTTGTTGCTTTTTACCTTTTCTTTCTGGCAGCCGAAAAGGCTTTTGCTTTTTGCTGCATCACTGTCTCCCCATTTGTGAATTGAAGGGTAGTGCTTATTACCCACAAAACCTCAGGCGAAGCTAAATTAGGTGGCGAGTACGGTGGTGCAATTAGGTGACTGAATATTTTGGTGGGCTGCAGCTGACTCCCCTAGTCTTATTCTCAGCTCTCAGGTCCTGCCTTTCTCCCGAGATGGGCTACCTGGCTGGGAGTGCGGCCAGTCTTCTTAAAAGTGGAGTTAAACAGGTGATCCTCAGCAGTTATTTAAACTCTTTGGCTTCAGACTGGGAGGGAGCAGCTGAACTTGGCACCCACAAAGCAGGAATTGGACATTTATTCCTGGAACGCTTTTCTTCTCCCTGTTCTCTGCCAGCGTACGTGTGTTCTGTGTGAATTAAAGCACGCGCTACTCTGGCTTACGTGTGGATGGTAGGTGCTAGTGTAAGCAACTTAATATGGGCTAAACTAATTTTACGTATGTGCCTAATGCCTGCCAAAACCTTTGAAATTCTTTGATGAACAGTACTGCAGAAGACTAACCTAATCGCAAATACTTCCAGTCAGTTTCATGGTTTTTCTTTCAGTCGTCTCCTTGAGAAAGACTTTTGATTTCAAAACTGAATCCAAACCTTCCACTTCAAAGCCATCCCACTCTACCTCTGCACTGGTTTTTTGTGCACACTAACACATAAAGCACAGGTAGCCCCTTGCTTTATAGATCGTATACCATAAAAAAACAAACCAAAAGGAGGGCAGGGATTTAGGGATTTGGGTGTCTGATTTTGCTGCTGATGTGAGCTAAAAGGAGAGAGAGACAGCTTCTGTGACAATGGGCTTCATCTCAGTAACTTCAAACGGAAGCCGTAATGACACAGCTATGAAATGAAGGTCTCGATAGAAACCCAGGGAGTCCAAAATAATGTAGGCAATAAATAAAAGTGAGAAGTGGGTATAAAGGGCCTGAGCCACGCGATGTGGGGTATTCAGGCATAAGGTAATTGAGTTGCTGGGTTAGCAGTACTGGCCCAGGGAAGGAGTATGTTAGAGGTTTCTATCCAGTTTGTTGTTATTTCAGAAAGAATGGCAATTCTGTAAGAAAACTGAAATAGATCCTTTCACACCTTTTACCTCACCAAACTGTTCCTCCACAGGGCCGTCTGCAGTGTGCATTCCCTGCAGGTGAATCAACCTCTGCTTCAAAGCAATGAACATCATCTTGTAGTAGAGGACAAAAATCAAAGTTAAGCTTGATCAGGTCTTTGTTCTGAACTGTCTTGCCTGAGTGTTATTTTCAGAGGTCTACAGAAGTTCTGTGATGTATGGTATGACAGAAAGAGCATTCATTGTCTTTTTGCTGCATGAAAGATTTAAACTAACAGTGAAAAAACACAGGAGGAGCGAGCAGTGCCTTCTTTCCAGTGCCCATTATACAATCTTTTAAAGCAGTCATTTGTATCTAGCCATTACAGCACAGTTAGGGGGAAAGGAAATCTTGGAACTGAAGCCAAATTTACCCCTGGCTTGCTGTGTGACTGTAGGCAAATTGCAACTCGCTTTTCCACATGATGCACAGGCTAAAAATCATATAATGATAGGCCCTTGCAGTGGTGATGCATCAGGCAGGGTATGTTGAAATCCCTGAAAGAGAAGTTGTGCATAAGAACAACGTATAATTAGTATAACCTGAATTTCAGACCTCTAATATCTGTTCTCTGACACAGACTGCTTGGGCAGTGTAGTCTTCCACAACAACTGTTTGTGTCTTAGTGGATGAAGCCTTCTAATGGGATGCTCGCAGTTTATGTTTGCCAGACAATTCATAAACGTCTTCAGGACTCACCTGTTACTGCTTCAATGACGATCTAAGTGGGGAGATGCTAGATTGCAGACAACTCTGTTTCTTTTCCACCTACTTAAATATAAATGTTGGGATTTTAATATTAAGTTACTATCACACACTGCTTTTTTATTATTATTCTTTCCTCACTGCAGGCCAAATTTAAATCATTCACTACCAGTAGTTCTGCTTCTAGTAGTAGTTACAGCTTATGAAACCCAGAGTGCACCAGGCTCCTGCTCCCTCTTCAAGCCATCCCTTCCCAAACTAGGACCCGACCCCTGTCCTGGGGCTCTGCCTCCCCCGTGTCTCTCAGCCCCGCTTCGGTTCTTCAGCCTCCCCCCTGGGCACAGCTGGGCGTCCGTGGGAGCTGCTCTCTGCGCAACTGCAGGAGCACCGGCTTTACTCTAGGAAGCCTGCAAGGGTTTGCCTCTCTTCTCCACGGGGTAACAACTCACACGTGGAAAACCTGCTGCAGTTACACTGCTGCACAGCAGTTGTGCGTACGTGAGCTCTCCCCCCGGATCTTGTAGGATGCTCTTCTATCACACTCAAGAAGAAAAAGCTACTTTGCACCTATCATAGAAGCGCGTGCTGTCAAGTTACCGCTACAGAACAGCAAGTGTGCGGTAACTTTTGCGTGGGCTGAGCCTGCAGGTCCCCCAGGAGTAAAGCTCACAAATTATAACTCCAAATTCTTGGGCCTGAACTGGGCTCCTGGCAGCTCTGCACCAAGAACTGCAGACCCCCTTTTCGCTGGGTCTCTCTGACAGCTCTGTGCAACGGTTTTGTGTAGCTGTTGGCTCTGCAGGGCTCACGGGTGAATCCTCCCCCCACCACCCTTGCTCCAACAGCGCCTGTAAATAGCAGTGGGTGGAATCAGGCCTGTTAGCAAAACAGAAACGATGTGCAAAGACGGGTACCATCCCTTCAAAAACTGAGGTTCACTCGATTTCGAGTGATGTCATTTTATTTCACTTTTTTTGCATAGGATTCTTCTTCTCCTTCTTACTGTTATAATACAAAGTCATTGCATCATATTCTGCATAAAATTGTAGCATCGTGAGACTCTACAAATTACCTTAGTAGAACAAGATTACTAATTGACTAACCTAGCTCTGGGATTTATGTCTATGTGTGGCATTAAGTCTGTATCTGGGTGCTTCAGAGATCTCGTCTTCTGACCAAATATTTGTACTCGGCTGCCTTGGAGACACGTTTCGTTTGCAGGTGTATCTCCAAAGAGCTACTGACTCCAAGACTGTCACTTTGCTTCCCTGCCGATTGTTCCCCAAAGTGTACCCTGATGCAGTTCCTTTCTGAAAGCAGCTGGGGCGAGATGCTGGTTTCCCCTCTGCAATGTGAGGGGTCACCAGGCTGTGGAGGGATCTTTGTTAACTCAGCATAGCGGTCACAGCATCTGCTCACCATTTGTCATCCACCATCGGTGCAAGTTCAGAAGCATTAAAAAATGACCAGCTGAATTAAAACGTGAACAAGATTCATCTTGAATCTTCTCCGTGAAGTGATGAGTGCTTTACTTCTCTGGCAGAGAGCACAAAGTTTCCAGAAGAGGTTAACCTTCTGAAAGAATCTCATTTTTCAAAGGAACTCGGCAGGCTGATATCTCACTCTCTGAGAGTTTGCGCAAGAGCCTGCGCTGAAAACCAGACAAGTAGTAGAGAAGGCATTCGCCCTGAAATAACATCAAAGGGACGACCATATCAGTGCCCAGCTCCGATAGGAAACTCCTCCAATTTGGCAGTGTTTCTTCAGTGAAGGAGATACACTTCCAGGTTTGGAATTCAGAAGTCTCTGAGCAGATAACCAGAGGATTTACAGTAATCCCTGGGCTCCTTCCAAATGAGATAAAGGTCATTTTGATAGTCATCTAAAGGATAAGGATTTGATAGAGCCTCATAGAAATGTTAACACACTTCCTTTTATTGAGGCATTGGAAAAGAGTTGAGAATGTTCCACTAACTAAATTCGATTGTGATGTCATATATTTTTTTAATTTTTATTTTCTTTTCCAGAAAAGAGTAAGGATCATTATGTCTTTCAGAAATGCCTTTTATTTCAAATGCCTTTTATTATTTTTTATTATTATTATTATAGCTAGTCTGGTAGACAGGCAGTGTAATTAATTGTTTCATCCTAGAACTACACTGGTATTTTATTAGATACACTTTCTCTCCACCTCTTTCTCCTCTGTGCAATATGTTTTTATATATGTTTGATGGACTATCCTATAACAAGCGGGAAAATATAAATATGATATCCAAAATGTATACAGCTAATTATTTAAAGCAACTGGCTTTTGGTGGGTTTTTTTCGTGAGCAGCAGAGCTAAGGAGACCTGGTTCCTGCAGGTTTGCAGCCTGTGACACCGGTCCCACTGCAATAACCTCTCTGCTGCAGTAACCCCGGTTATCCCGGCACCTCCTTCCCCTTTTGCTGGGTAAGATGTAGCAGAAGCGGTACCTGAGCCAGGGTGATGCCGGGAGTGAGGGACTGGGTGGAAACTACCACTCTTGAGCAGGAGTAAGGATTTCTTCTTTGCCTTTCCCTCGGAAACCAGTGAGGTTTCTCTACATGGACCCTTTTTTTTGCAGTGTTCACATGAACTTACCGCTCCTCTAAGAACTAAAACTTCTGTCTTCCAGTATGAGTGAGGTTAGCCAATTTTTTCAGAAATGATAAAACAGTGGGGTATACATAAGATAGGTAAAATCATGAAAATTCATGAACCTGATTTCTTAGGAGACAGGGCTTAAAAAAAAAAAAGATAAGAAAAGAAAAAATCCAGAAGTTATTTTGTTCTTCACAGACCTGAATGCTGCTTTAGTTCCTTCCGGAGACTGGATGCTAAGGCTGCTACTGAAAAATTCCAGCAGGATCTGGGTTTCCGAATGCTAAACTGTGGAAGGACAGATCTGATCAACCAAGCGATCGATGCACTGGGACCTGACGGGGTTAACACTATGGACGATCAGGTATGCCATATCACCACACACACAACAGCTCTTTGCGTGCACAAATTGCATGTGCCTTTCCACGTGGCAAATCAAGAGACGAGGTTGTAAACGTTAGTTGCCTCTCCAAGGCTTTTCTAATTCCAGCTTGTGTTTTAGTCTGAAAATGTATCCCTTAAAAAACAAAAAAAATAACTCTCTGAAGAGCCAGTCAAAGCCGGGAGTGCATTGTTTCTTTATCAGCTGGAATGTAGGTCTGTTCCTGGGATGGCCTGTCGCAGACTCTGGTGGGAGACGGGTTAATGCGCTGGCTGCGAACGGAAAGTCTGATGTTGGCTTAATGCTAAGACAGTGTCAAAACAAAGTGGGTTTTGCCAGTGACACCCTCTTCTGGTTCAGCAGCCCGAATGCAGACTGGGTCAGTGAGGAGTGACCAAAAGGTGTTACTGTCTGAGGGCTTTCAGGCGCGAGGCGAGTTACATGTTCTCAGTACAGTCTGGCACGTAAGAAACAGCCCCGAAAACTCCCGTGGCATTGGTATCCGTCGGTATTAGTATTGCTGAAAGTCCATCACACTGATGTGTCTATTTTTTCATTTTTACCTGTTCCCTGCTCAGCTACATTGAACCATAGGGATGCGGTAGTCTGGGGAGTCTTCAGCTGCTTCTGCTGTCAGTCCCATCAAGTAACAGCAGTCTGTTCTCTGGGGCATCATTCAATGCACTGAATTAGCTTTTAATTAAAAAAAAAAAAAAAGCACAACAAAACTCCTCCAAATAAACACTCATTATAGCTGTCACAGCAATGAGAATGAGCTGTCATGTCTCGGAAACAATAGGATATTTATCAGTAGGATGGATTTACATTCAAGTCGAGAGGTTTTGTCTTAGACAGCATTTTACTGCAGTAACATTTCAAACCAAATTCTGAAACACGGTACTTTCCACTGTCCTGCAATTTTAAAGGAAGTATGAATGTGTACACAAATAGGAGCAGAAACTGCTCCTGCACAAGCTTCTATGTAGGTATGTATTGCCTTATTTACATATCCAGGACAAGGAGCTTTGTGGTCACAGAGGTGGGGCATCACATCATAAGTCCCCTTGATAGTGACTTTATTAAAGTGACAAAGGTGGCAGATTTATATTGCGAAGGTCTGCCGCTTACTTCCTGTATTTATTTTTTTCATAAGTTTCTGCAGTTCTTGTTTATGTAGCCCCGAGGCCTTTTGTTCTCTCAAAGCAGATTATTTTGCATTGTCAACTTTACTATCCTAACACTGAGATGCTGCTGCCAAGACTGTCACTTCTCACTGTGGGATGTTTTTTTACCTCTCTTCAGCCAGTCAGCAAACTGGGAGCTGTTTGGCTTTTTTGTGCATAAAGACCCTGCGTTCTGTAGGCAACTCATTGGAAAGTTTGAGGAGTTTCTGCTGTCACTTATTTACGGTCTCGCTGTCATCCCGTTGATGTCATCCTCTAGTCAGTCCCACTGTGAACAGGGGGATCGTAGCGTGCTGGCGGCTCTGTTCTCTTTGCAGAATGCTGCTCCCACATCTCAAAGGAGTGTTTTGGCATTGAGCGAGGAGGGTGAGACAGGCTCCCTCCAGAGACACTGCTGCTCTGAAATTCCTCACTTAAGTGATTCTGGAGCAACTCATCTCTGCAGCAAAGCGAGTGCCCTCCACTGCGCTAACAATCACAGGCAAAGTTAAATCCAGACTCCAGCAGTGACTCTGCCATAGCTGGAATATATATACTGAGGAACAAGCAGGGAATGCAAAACTGATACTATAAATTAAAAAAAAAAAAAGAATAGGTAAGGTAAGCCTATACAAACCCTGACTGTGGCAGTACATATGGGCTTGTGTCTGCAGACCTAAGTTTTGAATTCTCAGTTAAGTTTACTGGTCAGTAATGGGAGTGGATCCTCCCAAGCCCCCCAAAAGCCAAACCCACCCATCCCCCGAAACATCTTTGCAAAGTCACTGCCTCAAATGCAGGAAGATTGGAACTGTGACTGTTTTGAAAAGACGCCTTTGCAGATACAAGGTCAACGCTCCTCAGTGTGAGATGTAATTCTGTTTTATGATACATGTCCATCTCTAAAGATGAAGCTGTATTATTACACAATGAGCAGCAGAGATGCTGCCGGTGAAAATTCAAACGCTTACAGTAATTAAGGGGGGGAAGCTGTAGGATGCGAGCAGGAATGGATTTTACTAGGCCATTTCCTTTCTGTCCTTGGCTACTTCTGGAATGAACTCCGTAAGGCTCATTTCTCTCATAATTCATCTCTGAGCCGTCATGGTTTGCTGCTTAAGTAGAAAGAGAGAGATTTATGGGATTGAAATGCTGAAATATTGCAGCAAATAGGATTTTAGCAATGGGGATAAGTTGCCAAATAAATTCATCTTGTGTATTTTTGTGTTGTTCTCTGCTTTCGGTTCATCTGGCTACAAATGATCCAAGAAATGGTATTTCTTTTTTGGCAGCCTTGAGAAAGCTCAAGAATTGTGGACAACACACAGCTGGGATTTTCAGTGATCCCTTTTGTATTCTTGCAATCTTGTCCCCTGATGTTTCGTCCTCATCCCTTCCCAACACTAGTGAGTTGTGCCCACTCTCCATAGAAATCAAATGTTTTGAACATATACGTATGCTGTCCCTACACACGTGCACACCTGCACAAACACTCTGCTGTGCGTTAAGATTCAAGCTCACCGTGTCCGTCACAGTTTCACTGTTGATAGGTATAGAATTATAACTTTCTTTTTTTTCTTCTTCCTGAAGGGTATGACCCCACTAATGTACGCCTGTGCTGCTGGAGATGAAGCCATGGTCCAAATGCTTATAGATGCCGGAGCAAATTTAGATATACCAGTGAGTAACAGAGGACCCTCTGCCCATAATTATTCATCTGTAAACTAACAAGAGCAGTTATGAAATCTTCTCCTAGCAACTGAAGGCTTCATTTCTGGAAGCTTCTGAGCAAGCCACTTCTTTCAGAAATCATCGCTTCAGGGATTTGGGAGGGGGAAGAAAACCTTCAAAACCTCTTGGAGCGCTCAGTGGCTCCAATTATGATTGGCATTGGCAAGTCTAATAGGCATGGTGGGGATAAAGGGGCCTCCTTCCTGAAAGAGCTGCCACTAGGAGAAACCAATAAGCCCATTAAAAAGGCCCAGGGGACTGGACAGAGTGACTAGCGCCGGCAGTGTTCTCTAAACGGCGTAAGTTCCCATTCCCCGGGGTTGTCACTTACAAAGGAAAAAGCCAGTTATGTACAAGTCTAAAGATTATGGCAGACAGATACCGCAGTGGGTAATAACTACCTGGTTCCTTTCTCCCAGGTTCCCAGTACCTCTCCACGATACCCTTCAGTCCACCCTGACAGCCGGCACTGGACCGCTCTTACCTTCGCTGTCCTACATGGGCACATCTCTGTTGTTCAGGTAAGCAGAGGAAACCCCCCGGGTCAGGACCCTTTCCAAGAGATGGGGAGGGAGTGACGCGCAGCACCCTCGCTGTCGGCCCTCTGAGCACGAGGCCGTCACGGGCTCCAGGTGCCGTTTGGTGGAAGCCTTCTAAAAACCACACGTATTTTGAAAATGAGGACGCAACCGATGCTTTTCTTGCGGAATTGTGAATTGATGACATAATTCCTAGCGAGGCCTCGAGAACAAAACACAGTATGTTTCCTTATTTTTCTTTGGTTTCAGCATTGGTCCGTGGCTTACCACTTCCAGCAGAACGCTGCGCAGTCGTTTCTTTGGTATTAGATAAACTAGTGCTTCATGCGGAGTGGTTACAGGCAGACTGCTTGATCAGGATGCTTTCTGACATTAGATGTTAATTGGTTTCTACATTTACATGTGCAAAAATTAAGCGTATGCTGATTTCTGCTCTAATGGCAGCAAATCATCTGTAACTTCCTTTATAATCCTCGCGAATTGCATGAACAAGACTTAAGCTGTCGTGGGAGCTGAGCCGCTCGCATCCTCCCTGCTCCCTTTTCTGGGGAATTAACGCAGGGGGCAGCAGAATGGGGTGAAGTCCTGGAAATTCAACCGGAACTTCGAGAGGAATTCAAAACTGATCACAGCAGATAGGCAATTGCTGGTGAATGTAATTACCCTTCTGCTCAAAGGGGGAAAAAAAAAAAGTGAAAAAAAAAAAGTAAGCAAATGGAGGCTGTACACACTCATTTTTTGTTTGTGTACGTTTGCAAATAATTACAAAGATTAGATTCCACCCGGCAAATCGCCAGGGCAGCCTTTGGTATTACAAAGATTGGACAGCCATAATTTACATGTGAGATAAGAGCGTGATTCTCCCGGGAGATGTAGCCGAGTATATCAAAGCTCCTGTTGGACTGCATTACCCCCTATATTTGTTTCTTTCATTTTAGTTAAAACTTCTGAAGATTACTTTTTTTTTTTCATTTGACAACTATTATTAAAAGGGTAGATGTCAGCTTTTGCTAAAATTGGTGTATAAAATCACCTTTCCAGTTAAGGTCCACCGTGTGATACCTGCATGGAATAGCTGGCGTCTCCAGAGAAACGCAGCAGCCAGTGGACCAGCAGTCATGCTCTGCAAAAAGTTTTATAATCAAAACGTGAATGTATAAGCTTTTCATGCCAAGGCCAAGGTCAGCACTAATTTGGGATGGCTGAAACTGTTAAATTGTGATGGTGTTATGGGGTAGTCTGCTGGACTCCCACGCCCAGTTGGAGGAACCTCTGCTGGTGATGGGGCAGGGCTCATCCTCGCTGCCACAGGAGAGGGGCAGCACCCACCGCTCTGCGCCTGCAAGCGCTGCTCTGGGTGCCCCGATGCTGCCTGCCAGCCCTACCCTGGCCATAAAAAGTCCCCACCATCTTGTAACCTTCTCCCCTTCGCCTGGGAGGGGGGTATTTTCCCTTGCGAGCAGCTCGGGGCGTCCAGTGAAAGCAGGTTGTGTGTGTGGCAAAGCCCTGCAGCTGCCAGGGCCACCTCGCGCGGCTCCACAGGCCAGAGAGAGACCAAGAGGTGTGTTTGGCCTCCAGGGCTAATTCCCTGGAGGAACCCTGTTTCCTGCGCACAGCGTGAAACTAAATAAGATGGACTTCCTGCGCTGAAGAGAAGCTCTGATTGCAGAGCTCTTTGGAGTTGGGTAATTACAGTTGCAAAACCATGTTCAAAAAGGAGATTTAAAAAAAAAAAAAAAAGAAAGGTAGGTGATGTTCTCCAAGCTGCCAGCTGAGCACCTTTCCAGTCCAAACTCACTACTGAAAGCACAGTAAAGCAAAAGAAAATAAGAAAACTCTAAATTGACATTCATGAGGAGACTTTAGCCCAAGGCCGAGTGAGCAAACGCAAGAGAAATTTGCTTTGCAATAGATATTTCGCTTTAGCCTTTGAGATGGTCCCTTTGTGTGTGTGCACTCTTCACGACTAATCTACTGGTTTTCCTTTCTAACACACAGCCCCTTCTGTTTGCTCTTTCTGAATTGCTCTTTTCTCAACTCCTTGTCTTTCGTGTGTCTGTTGCAGCTGCTCTTGGATGCTGGTGCCCACGTCGAGGGCTCTGCCGTGAACAGTGGAGAGGACAACTACGCTGAGACGCCGCTTCAGCTGGCTTCAGCCGCAGGTGAGCTCAGTGCAGCCTCAGCACACTCCGTCTCTTGCTACCCCAGAATAACCACAGCCAACTCCCGCCTGGGTCCGGTGTCTGTAAAACACGTTAGGAGTCACTTTGCACTACATTCTAAGGTACCGTAAAGATACCAAATGAGTAACACGGTGAGCTGGCTACTGAAAAGTCGGCATTTTTTTCATTTCTAAAACACTAGTAGGAACCCTGTCTGGGTTGGCAGCAACTAACAGCTGTCATCACGTGGCAAGAGCTCGATGGGCACTGGAGGAGCGTCTGCTTTTGCAACTAGTCCCAACGCTCGCCTCCTGCCAGCGGCCTCCAGAGTAACGCCGACTGAAACAACCCCTGCACACAGGAGAAACGTCAAGAAACGTAAACCAGCTACTGTCTAGTCTAGGCATGTCGTGGATCTAAAGAACTTCCAGATGCAAAAATTAACAAGTTTAAATTCAGCCTGGGGAAAAATAACTGCTATGTAAAGAAAATTGTTTTATTAATTTATTAAATACAAGTAAAATTCTGCATTTCTTCTACCTGTCAGGAGAAGACTTTAGTGTTCTGTGAACAAGTTTGTACAAGCCTAAAAGTACCTGTTGTTTTTCAACACTTTTCACCTCTGTTTTTACTTTTTTTCCTTCATTTCTGCATGCCTCATTTTTGTGCACTTATGAAGATGAGTCTCTGGCTTGCTCTGCGCCAAGCTTGATTGAAGGGATAAAGAAACGGCCTCCGCTCACTGTGTGGGTCTCCTGCCGCCCTCAGTGCTGCGTCTAATGAGCAGGGTGGAAAGGAGGCCTGGCCGAACATGGGCTGCGCCCATATACTTGTCTGGTTAAACTGGTTGTGTACATCTCTGCTGGCGTGTATTGAGAGCACCAGACCAGTTTAATTCTCTTTTCATTCTTCCTCTAGCTAGTTGGGCATTATCAGGTAATTTAAGTGCTTTGTGACTCAGTTTCTCTCTCTCAGATGTTAAGAACCCTAATATGTGCTTGCAGGATGCTCTGAAAGCCTCAGTTGGTACCGTAGAAGTTGCTGGTGCAGTGTTTGTTGCCAGACCTGTGTTACCTGCTTTCACAGAGGTAACAGACATGGAAGTTAAGTTTCTGTCAATTTTTTTTCCTAGGGAACTACGAGTTGGTCAGCTTATTGCTAAGTCGGGGTGCTGATCCACTCCTGAGTATGTTGGAAGTCAATGGTATGTCTTCATCGCTTCACGAAGATATGAATTGCTTCAGTCACTCAGCTGCACACGGGCACAGGTAAAGCTCCGTTCGTGTTCAGAACAGGGTTTTTTTTCCCTAAGGCTACTGCTGTAGGGATTCCTATGTGACTTATACCTAAAGCCCTGGGTCTGCAGTTCAAATGATGGTGTTCAGGCTCTCCTGATATCAACCACTTTTAGTGCAGCACAGTTTCTCAGACTGTTCTGGTTCAGACGTAGGTAATGCCTTTTGAGTGTTTTGGGGAACTGAAGGATTCTTTAAACTGGTAGTTGCTCTCCGTTACAGCCCTTTGAGAAAAAATTATGCAAGACTTACATTATTCAGCAACTATAACTTTAATAAAAGAAAGGGATTATATTTTAGTCAAAAGCATGAAATACAACAGAAAGATCTCTCTCTGCTTTTTGCTTATTCTCTCACTTGCTGGTCGAGCTCTGCAGTGCTGAGAGTGAGCGGGAGCTGGTTCTAGGCCATACGTGAGCAGACTAAGTTTAACCTGTGGGTAGGTTATGAGACAGTGGTTCATGTTTTAAGAGAACATCTAATCGCATTAAGGTGGCAAAAATAATCTGCAGCAGAATTTGGTTGACCGCATCTCTGGTTTTTGGATGGCTGATCAAGAGATCAGCCATTAAAATGCTGAAAAGCCAGACTGGGCTTTCCAACCCTGTTTGCAGCAAAGTTATTTAGAAATAAGACATTACTTACAAACTTATCCAGAAATCCTTCTGTTCCCAGAAAAAAATGTTAGCGTAACAAGCCAATTAAAACAGCCCTGAAGCCGCCCGTGTAGATGGGCTGCAAGATCGCCACGGGGTCTTACAGCAGTACAGCTGGCCCTTCTATAGTAGCACGTTAAATAGTAGCTACCTTGCTTGAACACAGCTGTGCTTTAGAGTGGTGCCAAAACTGCACCTCCAGGTACATCGCACATCTGGATACACCAGGGAAAATAGCCCAAGCTCAAATGAGGCCCAACCTCTGCAAAGCTGGAACGGCCTAATGCAGTTATTTACAGTGCAAAACTACACAGGCGCTCTTCTGTTCCCAATTCTGTTCCCCTCCCACAATCTTCTGCAACATCTAACTGGGCAGGGTGATCCTAAAGCACAAAATTAACTGGTTTTAGTCACGGCGAGTGGTGTGGGTGCAAAGAGAGCACCAGCTAGTGGCAATTCAGCATCACGGCTGAGCACTTGGGTGGACTTGTTGAGACGGGGAACGTCCGTTGCAGATGGCTCCAGCTGGCTGTAGGGACACCAATGATGCAAGCTTTCTAAAGTGGCTGCACACAAACAAGCAAGTCTCTTTCTTGCAACTGCTGTGTGAAATTCCAAACCAAAAAAAATTCTCCCTGGATTTAGTGATGCAGAACTATAATTTTTTATGGTTTCTATTTACTGACAGAGGAAACGGGTCTGACTAACACAACGTAACAGTGCTTGAAGATGGTCGTTTGGGAAAACAGCAAGGGTCTAACAGACGCTTTGCTAAATCTTCAGAGCTGAAGATGTTACCACACTTAGGGCTGGCAGAAAGAAGCATGCTTCTATGCCAAAGTATAGACTGCGATAAAAAAGTTTGCCCTAAAACTCTGAATTACGCCCTGGTCCCACTAAGGTACAGGAGCATATTCCATGTTTTTGCCCTTGCTACCAGGGCATCAATTTCTAGCATTTTGGGAAGAAGTGGTTTAGATGATCTTTAAGGTCCCTTCCGATCCAACGCATTCTATGATTCTATGAAATGCTGCTCCTTATCTGCCAGCTGTCTATCTATTATTTGCTAAGCCAGACCCCTAAACCCAGATCTCCATAGTCCTGTCTGAACTGTTGATATTTCATTTAATAAGGGATATCTCTTCTACCTCCTCAGGAATGTTCTGCGCAAGCTCCTGACCCAGCCCCAGCAACTGAAGGGAGATGTCCTCTCACTGGAGGAGATTTTAGCTGAGGGAGTGGAGAGCGACACCTCCAGCCAGGGCAGCTCCAGCGAGGGGCAGGTCAGGCTGTGTAAAACAAGAATGAAGGCTCTGCAGGAGGCCATGTATTACAGCGCTGAGCACGGCTACGTGGACATCACCATGGAGCTCAGGGCACTCGGTAAGATGTTCTTTTTATTTTAAGTATTGTGCACGTTTAAGGCATGAAAAGCTTTTTCCTCTGCCCCTTTCACTTGAAGCAGAATCTGTAACCCTGACTGCAAAGCTATCCCAAGATCACGGGAACGAGCTGTTTAATTTAATAAAAAAAGCATTTAAGGCTCCTCACGATTTTTTTCAAGTTTCCACTGATCTAGGATGTCCCTTACTTTTGGCAGGATCCTCTGTTCCAAAGTATCAAAAGCGTGTCTCTTCATCAGATACTGACACCTAAAATTCAGTGTTAGAGAGGGTGGTCTCAAAAACAAAGCTAACATCAGAGATTAAATGGTTTAAGGTGAAAGAACAGATTTGATCTAAAGGTAGGAAAGAGAAGCTTTGAAGCTTGTGTGTCTAGCCTGGTACAGGTAAGCAGGAGAAGAGACCTCGCACCATGTTTGTGTAGGGTGAGGTATTCTTAAAAGTTCAGTTCAAATTTATTGTGTAGTTCTAACTAATCATGAAGCTAAATACACAATGGGAGTCTCCAACTTACAGTCCTGGTACCAGTCCTCTGCTGCTGTAGATAAGTCACTTAATCTGTCAATGACCCAGTTCAGTCACCTTTAATATCAAGGCAAAAATGTATCTGCTGTTAGGATGTATGTAAAGATCTACTTCAGGGCCGCCAACCGTTAGTAATAGCAACAGGAGGATCTACTCACAGGTACCTCAGCAAATCATCATCTCTCACTGTCCTTTTTGCTGTGGCTGCAGGAGTTCCATGGAAACTCCACGTGTGGATCGAGTCGCTACGGACAACCTTCTACCAGTCTCGTTACTCAGTCGTACAGACCCTCTTACGGGAATTTGTCACCATCAAAGAAGAGGACTATAATGAAGAACTGGTTAATGAAGGGTTGCAGCTCATGTTTGATATCCTCAAAACCAGCAAAGTAATTATTAGTTTTGTAACAGTATCAAAGTCGAGTGTTTGGTTTTTGCTATCGAATAAGGTGGTGCACAACAAGAACAAGTGAATGCCTATGCAAAGTCCCCAAGGAGTTACGGTATGAAAACGGCCCTGATGTGAATTTAGATAAATGCTATACAGCCCACAAAAGCAGTCCTCACCAAAAAGACATTCATTTCAATAGAAGCGAAAGCTGTTCTGTAGAAGTCCCGTTCAGCAACTGGCTTTTGCAACCATGTGAAGGGAAGAGGAGGAGTTATCACGGCAGTACTGGGCAATTCAGGTTCTCTCAATTGTATCTTCTAGGAGTTTTCTGAACGATGCTTTTGTTCAGCGACATTTTCCTTCTACTTTTTTCTTTTATTTAAAGGTTGCCTGTGGCTGGTTTTTCATTGCTTTTCAAGGTGTGTCTAGGACAGATTTGATCCCCGGTAGATAATTCAGCTGTCTCATTTTGCAGATAAGTTCCCCCAGTCTCTACCATGTTCTCTTGAAGAGGCTGTTCCCTACAACACTCATTGTAACTGACCTTTAAATTAAAAGCAAGAGATATAACTGACTAACTAAAAACAATTGCAAACCAGGAGCCAGAACTTCGTATTTGACAATGAACTAATATCATGAATCAAATCTTGCTGAGAACACACTTGTGGGCTTACCTGTTACAGACATGGGGAAGGATGAGCTGATGCCAATGGGCTCTTTTTCCCTTGGCAGAGGTTGGCCCATAAACTGTTGCTGAGAGAATTCTGTCAGAGCATCCTTGTTCAGATCATGCTCTTATCCCTCCGTTTGAAGGTTATTCTTGTAGAGAGCAGTTGCTGTAAGCCTCAAGTGAACTGTTAGAGCATGTTTGAAACCTGCTCAATACGAAGTGCCGATTGATGATACCCGTTTGATTCTCCTTACAGAATGACTCTATCAATCAGCAGCTTGCATCCATCTTCACCCACTGCTACGGCAGCAGCCCAATACCCAGCATTCCTGAAATCCGGAAGACACTCCCAGCTCGGCTAGGTAAGATGCTCACCTAAACAGTGAAGTTCTTGAGATTTTATTAATTTTTTTTTTTTAAAAGCATCCAGAGTCTCACAAAATATTCACCCTCTTTTTTTTTTTTTCTTACCTCAACAGATCCTCACTTTCTAAACAATAAAGAAATGTCTGATGTAACTTTCTTAGTAGAAGGAAAGCTATTTTATGCACACAAAGTCCTGCTGGTTACTGCATCTAACAGGTGAGTTGCTTTCCATCGCCAAGTACAGAGGTTTGCCTCTTTATTCCCTCATTTGTGTGACCAGCCCCCAGTCACCCATTGTGGCAAGACAGCCACTAAGGATACAGACTACAGACCGTACTTCAGGTCTGCAGGACCAAGCCACATCTTCTTTGCTACTGTTAAGAACCGTAGGAGAGCAAAGATGAGTTTTTATAGCCACTCCTAAGACGTGTTAAGAGATTCCCAGAGCTCTACTGACATAAACTAACCAGTAATTATCCCTAAAAACCTGTGCAGGAGTTGGGGTGTACATCTCCAGCCATTTACTGCCTTTCCCTTTCCCCTCTTGGAGTCTGCTCGCTAGAGCTACTCTTGCTCCAGAGTTCCTGGAAGCCTCACCCCTGACCTGGTACGCTCGCAGTTACTAATTTCTTTCTGTGTTACTGGCGTAATAACAGTGTTTTGCAACTATTATAGGGTGGGACTGGATCAGACCCAAGCAATTTACAGGTTAAGTTGTCCCTGAAGTTCTAAACTAATTGTCATTAAATTGAAAGAAATGTTTCTGTTTTCAACTTGGCAAGCAAGAACAAGGAAGGATCTTTATCTTCCCCTTGCTGAGGCTGTTCGTCAGTAGGTAATGAGGATGTGAAGCACTAATACAGAAATCTATTAAAACCATTCTCAGGTTTAAGACGCTAATGACCAATAAAACAGAACATGACAGCCACGGCAGCAAGACTGTTGAAATCAGCGATATGAAATACAATATTTTCAAGGTATGTGGCTTACTCTACCTTTTCTTTGTTCTTTTCATCTTTTCACATATTTGGAAGCTAAGGGGGCCAAGGCTTAATATCACAGGTGGTAATTTCCAAGTAGAGCTGGAGTTCATTTCAGCGCACCTGTATTTCAGGAGTATTCTGATCTTTGGCAAAACTTTCCAGCTAGGACCAACCTGAAAACAGAAACCTCCAGCCTATAGTCGTCTTTTCCTACTAGGCAGCTGCCTCCTCCATGAAGCAGAAGCTTAGTCTGCTACTGAAAGTAGTTTTAGACTTTTAAGACACAATTTTCGTACTTCTTAAGGCACCGTTTTCATGCTGTGCTAAGCAAAAGGGACACTTATTTACAGCAGGTGGACTGCCAGGCTTCGTATTAAGTCAAATCAGATGATCAGAAATCAATGGTGTCCCTTTCAAGAAAGGCTCAAAATTGAGAATTGCACTTTGCTTTTATGACATTTCCATATTTAGTGGACTTAAGGGAGGTTCATTCACCATGGCGAGAAAGTAGGTTACTTAACACACACCCAAGGAAAAAAAACAAGTCAGTGAAATGTGATAGTTCAGTTATTCCAGCTTTCCGGATCTGCATTGCAAATTTGGAAGGTACAGAAGAGGGAAAGCTGAAGTGCAGAATAGGTGGTATAACTGTTTCACTACAGGGTTGAGGCTTTTCCTTTTTCTCTCCTTATATGCAAATAAAACAGCAAAGTTGTTGGTCAGCAGTGCCATCACCTCATGTAGAGGGAATGAAGTTGACCATAAGAACATCTTTGTTCTACTTGAAAGGGGCTATATGAGTTTTGTGTTGGATAGATGACACCCAAATTTTGCAGCTCAGGCCATGACAGAAAAAATATATTCAAACGAGCCTCCTTAACACTTCCACATCAAAAAGTTTCTAAAGATAAACATCTGCTTCACTGGAGAGAGCAACAAATCAAAAAGTATTAAAACAGTGAAATACTTCAGACTTAAACAATTTGATCATAAATAAAATCAGACAAGTTAAGGAGATGGTGTTCTACAGCAATCTTGGTTGTGGCGCATGGAGGATGCAGATCTGTGTTCTGCTGGAACGCAGCTTTGCTCCCCTGTAATTCCGTTATACACATAAGGCAATTTTAAAAGTAGAAGCTTAGTTTTGTTACCACTACTGTTAGAAACGGTAAGCACAGCACGCAATCCCCACACCTGCTTACCCAGGACACGGGAACGGCTTCTCTTTCCCACACCAAATCTAGTCGTTCCCTCGGTAAGACAGCACTGATTTAGCTGGGGGGTGCACATGCAGATCAAAGAGCAGAAGCTGCCTCTTGCTCTCCCTGCAAACAATTAGGCCTTTTCCTCTGGCCCTGATGGGGGGCTGGAAGCTGATTAGAAGCACAGCGGGGGAGGCAAGTGGCTGGGAGGTCCCCGAGACACACATGCTCATGGCGTGGCGGTTTCGCGCTCCCGGTAGCTGGCAGCTCTGCGTGTGACCGGCCTGCAGGGCTTTACAGAACCGGATCCAAGGAACCGTTTTACAAGGACATTCGTGTTGCCTGGAGACACGCTGTCACCCTCGGCCTAAAATCCTCAACAGGGCCCTTTTCAGAGCCCGAGGAAGAAAAGTATTAGAAAGCAGCAGATTTGCAACACTAGGGGAAAAAAAAAAAAAAGCCAAGAGTGGAGGCGAGAGCCAGCACACCGCGCAGTTCCCGTCTGCTCAGGAAGGGGAGCACAGCCATTCACGGCCCCTTCTGACTTCAGCGATAACAGCTTCATGCCTGGCCTTCTTCCCATTTCAGATGCTGATGCAGTATTTATACTACGGAGGAACTGAATCTATGGAAATTCCCACCGCTGATATCTTAGAGGTGAGAGCGTTTTCTTCTAAGTCTTGCCAAGCGCACCGGGGCACAAACAGAGCTTGAAAGGCAGAATGCAGGAGCCAACAGCAAGCTGCCGCGCCAGGAGTATACTTAACACTTCGAAATGAGCTTAAGTTTCAAAACACTATTGCTTGGAAATGAGAACTATCAATTATGTTTTATTATGTCCATGAGATGCTGGGGGGGGGGATGGCAGGCAGGGAGACAAATCACTGCAACGTTTTTGGTACGCAGAGTTGGGTGGAAGCCTCCTTTGCACGCCCTCTCTGTCCTGGGAGAAGGAAGCAGACGTGCTGCGCTTTTGGTGGGGCGCAGAAAAGGCGCAGGTGATGCAGCAGCTCTGGTGCTCACAGTCAGGCCAAACACCACAGGGCTGGAGACTGGGGAGAAACAGCCGAGTTCAAGCTGAACTTGTGCAGCTGATGGTATGGCAAAGGTTGGACCAAGAGCACTCCGCATTACAAATTGGCCCTTTTACAATAACGCTGCTCGGTCACAGGTAGTCTGTTGAAATTAAAGCTTGATGCTAAAGACTACACACAACTATTTTTTTACCCGAGGAGAGGAAAGGGGGCTTTGAGCTGTCTAGCACTCGTATGGCATGGTGACAGAGAAGGTAGCACAAATACACTTCCTGCAGGAGGAGAAAGCCTTTGCTGAGAGGGGAAATCTGTGTGGCGCTTTAGCCAGGCATCGAGTGGCCTTTCTGCGCTTTCATGAGGACTTGGCCATTAAAACAGGGAGTCAGAGAGTGTTCAGAGGGGAAATTGTCAGTTCTGTCCGTTTGCCTTCCCTAAGTCTTTCAAGGCTCATGATCTCAAATAGCTTCTCTCTTGTCCTGATAGCTGTTGTCGGCTGCCAGCCTGTTTCAACTGGATGGCCTCCAGAGACACTGTGAAATCCTCTGTGCCCAGACGATCAGCTTGGAGAACTCTGTTAACATCTATAAATATGCAAAGGTAACTGCCTTATTTAAGAATAACAATGAAACAGCATGCGTGCTTTCTGCAGTCTCGTTTCGGTAACTAAATACAACCGGCACAGAGCGGGCACCTGCTACGCTGGTAACTCTACCCCAACCGCAACCACAAGTGAGATGTTGTATTCAAGTTCCAGTCTGTAAAGTCCTACACAGCCCTAGTATGTTTTCTTGTCTGAAGCAATCATGTATGAAATTGATGCGAGATCCCTACAGAGCAGGGGAGAGGTGTCTTAGCAGGCTGATGCAGCAACATCTGCAAAGCCCAAGAGATTCAAACCCTCAGAGCAGCAGGGGCAATTGATCATAGTACAGCAACTAAGAGGTAAACCCTTTCCTAGCACTCCTACTGCTAAAATACATTTACAGCTCCAGAACTAGCATAAACTCTGTTGTGAGACACAGATATTCAACCCTATAGCAAATAACCCACGTCATCAATAACATCATAGAGGAATACTCTGCCATTCCTGGAAGCTTGCAGGGTCGGACCCCTTAAAGACTACACAAAGGGCTGATAACGATGTGCATGTTTACGTTGTGTGTTGTGATGCACTGATTCTTCTCCATTCCTGACTCTTACACTGGGCCATTTTTTTCCATGGAATGGAGGCTGGTTTCTTTCCAGACCTAAAACGAACAGTATACAGTGGTAAAGAGGGGAAAGGGAGCATTCCCTACTGGCCTTTAGTACTATTCCTTAAATTACTATTTGCACAAAGTTCCCAGAAATGGGATGTGTGTATGCACAGTGCTGCTTAATACTGAACTTGAGTTTCATTGTTCTCCTATTACTGAGCTTCCCCCGCTGGCTCTGTGAAGCAAAGGGAACCAGATCACAGCCAGAAACCCACCTAACATGTTTTAGAAGTGTAACATCCCTATTTTCCTACATTCAGCTCCTTTTTCTAGGACTTAGGCTCGCATCCTATGAACCATATTCTTACTGCCACGAGCTGCGCGTGCCATCTGGCAGCGCAGCGTTTAATGTTGCAGCACACGAACTCCCCGCTTGCGCAGCTAAACAGGTATCTTGGCCACTTCATCAGCCAGCTGCTCTGCTCCTTTAAGGGGAAGAGACCAGAGTGCGGCCAGCGGCTCTGCCAGCAGCAGGCCAGCAGGGGAAGGAATTAGAAGAAGCTTGAATGCCTCCCTGCTCACACCTGTGCCTGCAAAAAGCACCAAAAGAAATTATTAGTCATCACCAGTCCTACCTTCCGTGCTTTTTCCACTGTTATTACCGTCCTTTTTCTGTCTTAGAAAACATTAAAGGGGAAAAGGCATTAGAAATGAGAAGCAGCTCAGGCATGTCCTAGGTCAGTGACCTACCGAAAAGGCTAATTGATCTTCCTCTCTTCTGCAGATTCACAACGCACCTGAGCTAGCCTCTTTTTGTGAAGGCTTCTTCCTCAAACACATGAGCTCTCTTCTGGAGCAGGACTCATTCAAACAGCTGATCTACAGCCGGAACAGCAAAGTGCAAGGCCTGGACCCTCTGCGGGACTTGCAGACAGCCCTGGCCGGCCGTCTGCACTCTGTGTATGTCACCTCCAGGGTGTGAAGCAGGAACGCGGCAGTGGCAGGAGCACTGGTTCAAACTGCACGGGGACGCGTCGGCAGGCAAAGCTGTGGCATTCCTGTTTGCCTTCTGGATCTTGCCGAAAGTCCCCTACAAGAGATACCCCCTAGGCCAAGGGTGCTGTGCCTCGTCCCGCTGACGGAGGGGGAGCTGGCTTCTCTGTGCTACTACTGTCACAGCGCAAACAAGAACTGAGGATGCTGCAAGTGAAGAACCTGAACCGAAGAGATCAACACTGCCATTTGAACAAGCACAACACGGGGCTGTAGAGAAGCAAGGCAAATTACCTAGACCCAACACCTAATATGTAGTCTTAAGTGTCTGTCTCCACACCATAATGGCCACCTAGTTCATATGCGTAGATGTTTTACTTGTAAAAAGGCTGCATAGAAGGAGTTTTCTAATCCTATGGATCACTGCCCGTTCAATGAGTCATGTGTCTGAACACAAAGGCTGGTGTACACAAACTGCTTCACTGTTGTAATAAACACCAGTGTCTACACATGTCAAGAGGCTCTGACGTAAGTTTTCCCCCAAACTTTTTGCACCTTGAGAGAGAGATTTTGTAGATGTTCAAAGATGAGTAGAAACTAATACTAACTCTGAAGTTACTCACTCTTTAAACCTAATATGAAGAACTGAGCTAGGGCAGGGAGAATTGTTTTTTTGTATTTTTTCTTAATACAGTTTCACTGTGCTAGTTGTTAATCTGGATCCATTTTGAGGAGGGAAAAGACAACTGTCTACCCCTTTCACTATCAAGGTCCAACAGTCCCAATAACCATCACCTTAAAAACCTGATCCTGAACATTATCTGTGAGACACGACACCATAAACGATGTTTTCCAAAAGACTCAGGTGTAGCAGGAACTAGCACTATGCTGTCCGATAGCATAAATAGCAATAAAAATCTCTTAAAGACCTCGAGGAACATACAGCTTGATGGTTTGTTCTCTCTCTGGAGCTAGTTGGGATTAGACGCTCTGACCTCTAGTCTCCACTTGCACAGCCTCATCCATGGAATGATGTTGATTCCACAGATACGCTACCTCAGGGGGGACTGGGCACAGTGCACACCGGACTGGTTCCTGGAGGTAGGCTGCAGGCTGACATTTAGGCTGCGGCACTTAAACAAGATGCCTCAGCTCAAATTTGTCCTTTGTTCCCAGCAGACAGATGTTTCTGGTCCAAAAGGACTTATTCTAGGCCGCCTTCTAGCTGACTCAGAAGAACTAAAAGGAGCCGGTTCAATCTACAGCTTTGAGGCTTGAAGCAGTGTTTTCGCATGTGTTTTTTCCATTTTAAATAATCCCAACCGTAGGCAGTTGTGCAAAAACACAAACCTTGCTCTTACCAATAGCTTTAAGGAAAGACCTTCAGATACTCCCACTGATCTTTGATAGCACCCACCAAAAGCATTTGCTAAGATGCTTTCATTCGATGTAGGTGGGCGAAGGAGAAGAGGAAGCCAAGTTTTCAGTGGAGAACTACTGCTTCTTAGAAATTAAACAATTAAACAATTAATACCATAGCTGAACACACTGGAGAAGCAGGCTCAGCTGCGCCCAAGCTCCAAAGCACAACACAGACATGGTTTAGGCAGATGAAGGGAATGAGAATGAACCACAGCATCCCCCAACAAATCCATCAAATTCTGACATCGCCTCATTCCTAAAGGATTTACATGAGAGGCAAATTGCACGCAAGGATCAGAATGATTAGTGTGGGCTCAGTACGCTGACAGACACGTTGGTCAGGGCACACTCCAATCTGTGCTTTCGGTACACACCCACTTCTGAAGATCACCAGCTCCAATAACCCTATTTATTATAAGAAAGCCATACAGGTGTTTCAAAATTATCACTGGTCTGCCTGAAAACTACCACAAAAGGCTTTATCTTGGAAAGTATTTTCAAGTAGCTGCTCCAGCTATCTGTACAAATATGTAGGTCCTCTTTTGTTGCTGTAATATTACAATGCTTTGTTAATTGTACATTACTGTTGTCATTTATGTAAATGTACCGGGATTTTATTAACAACGTAATTTTAAAATACACAGCCGCTGTTATTTATTCTGTTCTTCTAACAATGAGAAAAAGCGTATTTAAAGACACTGCTGTGGAAAAGGCCATTGCAGTTTTAGCATCTTAAATTTGTTTTGGTATATATAACCAATTTTACACTTTAGAACAAGGGATAAAGAGGCATTCATTTCCCCTTCCTAAGCTCAAACGTTTTTTTTGCAGTAATAAGTTTAACTTGTAACTTCCCTAGCTCAAGTAAGTTTACCTGTTTTCCATCAAAAAGCAGCAGACAGTAGTGTCTAAAAAAATCCCAATTCTAGGCTGCTTCTCTGCAGCAGAAGAGATCATGAGGGTTAAAGCAACTATTAACCTGGAGCTATTCGAGCAGTCCTCACAGGTTCAAATGCTAACAAAGACAACGGGAAAAAGCAGGTAATGCTTCCTTCCCGAGTCACCTCGGAACCCCAAAGGCTAAAAGGGCTCCGGCTGGTGCGCTGTGCCTGGTGCTTCGCTGTGGCAGCAGCAAAGAGCATTTAAGAACACTCTGACAGCCACACCGAGTCGGGCACGCAGCAGCAGCGGAAGCAAGGGCATTTCTTTATCTACCAGATAAGAAGCATACAAGTATAAGAGCGAGACTTTGATCCAGAACTATCTTTTTTTTTTTTCTCCTCCCTTAAGTTTACCCTGTAAATCTTGCAGACACCTACCGAGTTTGGGGCTAATGGATGAGCTGTAACTCTGAAATTTGGTGCTACCTCTGCAGGACTCAAATACTTTCTTCAGACACAAAGCACATTTCAGAGGAAACAATTAATACGGCCAGAACCTGGACTCGGCTGCTGAGAAGCTCTCTGTAATTGTTTCTTTCCTTCAATTTCCTACCACACATCCAAACAAAGGGAACCCTGCAGCCTCTCTCTCTGGTGTAGCACGAGCTGAAATACAGTTCTATAATAAATTACCGTCACAGGCATTTCTTAGCATTTGATTTACATCACCCGAGAGCAGTCTGCTGGGAATGATACACCAGGGTGCTTTCTCTCGCACTGTGCCCTTACAACAGCACACCTGGAAACCCACCAATACAAACACCAACTTGTGCTCAAGAATGATGGAATACAAACACCTAAGATTCCCTTTGGAGCACTTTTACTCTAACAAGTGGATTAAATAGAAATTTCTTACGAACGCATTGCATACCGCCTCTATTTTACACAGTCCTGCCTTTGGTGTCCTAGAAAGTAACGTAGCAGAGTTTGCCCAGCTTTGGGGAAGCGCAAAACTTTGCTGGCCATAATTATATTATTTCAGGGAGCAGAGGAAATAAACGGAGCTCACACATCTGCCTGAACATGCTCGATGACTCTCGGACCAAAATAAAACCTTTTTGCTTTACAATAAGCCTTTGCACAGCAGGCAAGCGCTGGCTAATGCAGCACTGCTACTAACTGGCCCTTTGCCCTCACCAAATGCTGCCCAACAACCAGACATTGCTTCCCGCACCTGCCAGAACAGAGACAGCCGAGGGGACACAAGAGGGGGGGGGGAAAAAAAAAACAACCAGGAGCATGGCAACTCCCTTGAGGCACAGGGGCAGCAAGCTGCTGTCGCCACTGCCCGTGGCAAAGAGGAGTCAAAAGCTAGATTGGCCTCCCCATAGGGCAGATTTCGAGTATAAGGGATCCATGAATCCACAGGAAAGCAAATAGAGTATTGCACTCAGCACTGTTTGCCCAAGCAAAAGAGGGGCAGAAAAAAAGGTTTGTCATACGATGAAAACCCACAGCACAGTGGGGATAAGGGCCTTACAAGCGGCAACACAGCCCGGCCCAGCCCCAGAGCTGGAGTCATCTCAGTGCTGCCCATTTTCCTACTGTTTGTAACCAGAAAACGAGCAGGGCAGTTCACAGCGGCTCGGCTACAGCACTGCCCTCACGCACAGGGCAGGCAAAGCTCATCGCTTCGCGTGCGCACTCACTGGGTGGGCACTTACTAGACCGAGCACTGGATTTCACCCAACACTGCCATCTCCACTTTGAGCCCCGGCAGGAGAAGGCTGCCTGTGTCCCTCACCACCTCTCTCCACCCTCAGCCTCCACGCGCCTGCTAACAGAAAGCAGTCGTTCGAAAACACACGCCACAAGGTGCAAGTAGTTTTAGGGCCCTTACCAAGAGACAGGCTCATGGTTCTGAGACTACATAGGGGAGAAGGAGTGATGTAGCCAAACAAAAATCCAGCTGTGGAAGCAAAAAAAACTCCCAAGACAGTATCACAATGGCCAAATGGAAAAGACATAACTTCCTCCTGCCCCTTCTACGCCTTGCCCTTATCCAGTACACCAACCTTCGCTTCCCAGCCAGCTCGCTTCACCCTCACGCAGCTGCAGGAGGCAAGAGCCCTCCTGAAAGCACAGCCAGGTCGCAGCAGCAGGGAAGATCCTCGGCTTCACTGGTTTTTACTTCCTCCCAGATGATACCTCGCAGAGGTCAGCTCGCTCCAGCTGTCAAAATAGCTCACGGGTCTCCAAGCAAGCAGGATGATTCCACTGACAACTAGGTCACATCTACCCACCACCTGCAGAGAGCTGCTCAGCTATATGTGGCTTTCCCATTTTGCTCCAATTAGCCACAGTACTCCATCACTGCGGGCAAACCAGCTCACTTGGGCACAGGAGAGAGTGAACCTACAGCAACGTGACAGACAAGCGATCCAGGGAGCACCGAAAAAGGGCGACAAGCTGACCTCGTAGGTCTAAAACACAGCCTGAGACACTAATGCATGTGGTTACAGGGTTGTGCAGAGACCTGTTCCCCTGCCTAGGAAAGGAGGAGGCACGGACCATCGAGCTGGCTTTGCCTGCGGTTAAGTGCATGCGCCGCAATTAGCAGTGCGCCAGCCTCCTTCAAGCATTCACAGCCCCATCTGCAGGGGATCCGGCTACAGAAAGAGCAGGAACCTGCTCTAGTCGGAGGCAAACAGGCTCAAAATCAACCGACCCCACCCTAAAATCCAAAGATACAGAACTCCCGTGTCGCGTGGCATTTTTAGTGCACTTCTGGCTACAGGAAGACAGGCGTTCTTGCTTTGTTGTTGGATTGCATTCAAGTAGCCCGTACTCTAGCTGGAATTTTAACCCAGCTTGACTGATGGAAAGCACAGACAGAGGAAAATGTGGTTTGACTAGACTTGTTAAAAAAATAAAAATAAAAAATCCACATCTCTCACTTATTTTAGTATCTGAGGGCTTTTTTCCACTTTGCTGTTCAAAGAGCAATAGACAGGCAGAGGAATCCAAAAAGCTGCCAGAAATCATAAAATGTACACGGAAAACCTGAAAAAGAACGATTCAACCGAATACACACGTTTTCTGTGGAAATAGCAAAATTCTCCTTAAATACAACTCCCACTCAGAAATGGAGGGGCACACGCACAGCTCAAACCCTCCAAGTCTTTTACAGCAGCTACAGTACACCTAATTCACAGACAACAGAGCAAGAATTACTACAGCCGACAGAAGGCAATGGAGGCAGCTCTAGAAAGATGTCAGCTAAATAGTAAAATCCTAGTTTGCTTGAAGAATCCAGTTTAATTTTGCCTATGCTCCACCTTGATTTACAGACAATTTACAAGAAGTCTTGGCTGGACTTTAAATATTTTTATAGAACAGCTCCTACCCAGCCTGTCATCGTGAATGCTTCCAATGCACTTTACCCAAGACAGTGCCAGTAAGTCAGGCGTCGAAGTTTTTATGACTGCTGCCTACTACCATGAGACCATATTTCCATGAAACAACCAGAAAGCTCAGTCTGACTTAAGGCTTTCACAGTAACAGCTTCATCACAGCCACGCGCAGGTCACAGCTTTGGCGCAGTCCCAGCAGAAGCAGAGGACAATCGAATTCATACACCATTTCACAGCTATTTAGCATGGCCTTAGAAATAAAGAGAAGCTTTGACATATTTTTCATATAAATATGAACTTTTTCTGAACTTCTTGGCCCTTTGGTCATCACCTTAGCCATTAAAAAACAGAAACCAATTTCAGAGCCCTAACAGCACATGGGTGTTCTACAATAAAACTTCTCTTAAACCTTAGTTTTGAACCTATTAGCAGAACTACAGTTTAACAGCCCTCCCGAGACATGCATTGTAATTCGCACCACTTCTACATTTTAAGGAAGTTCAATCAGCAGTTTCTTAGCACAAGAAGTAATGTGCAATAAAAAAAAACCCTTCTGATACTGTCACCTATTAGACAGTAAGACTCAGAGCAAGTAAAACACTACCACCTGGGTGAACAAATCCAGCAATCTGCATAGGTTAGAGAATCTGAAATAATCACTGCTGCTTTATTAGTGCAAAGTTTCAACACACACTAAAAGGACTCTAAAAGTGTTTAAAGCTTTGACTTGCAGCCTGTTAAATCACAGCTGAATCTCATCAAGCAGAGCATATGAAGTGGGCAAGCCAACAATATGCAGTCAGTAACCATTTGATACCAATTCCTTACCTGATCACTACAGTTCAAGCACATCTTTGTCATCCCCCTTCCTCAAACGGCTAAAGGATGTGACCGACTCGGGACAATCCATAAAAAGACCTTTTACTACAATACCCATCCCTCAGACAAATGTGACCAACTCAAGGTTTCTGCATTGAGCTAAGAAAGACATTGGAAAACCACAGTCTTACAGGTATCTGTGGAAAATGTATTTTGGATGCTGCAGAGTGCCCGGGCTAGCGACCAGCTTCCAGGGCCAACCGTCCAGCCACACTGCTCCCGTTTGTCAGAACCGCTCTCCTCTCACCCAGCCAAGGAACGTCCCCTGAAAGGGCTCCAGCACTAGCTGCAGTCTCCCAAAGCAAGGGGTTGTAGCTCTTCACCCCTCTCCCAGTGAGGCCACCACTTATCCTATTTTTTACAATAACAACAGCAAAACCAGAGAGAATTCACACTCACCTTTTCTTCTGAGGGCTTTCTGGGCAGCTGTGAAGAGCCTCACACTTCTTGCCTTCCACGTCTGCTCCTTTTACAACTCCTTTAGAGCTGGTTCAGGGCAGCCAACTACCACCTCATCCCTGCAGGCTGCCAGTGCTGCTCTTTCACACAGCTGGGTGATAACAGCCCCTCGTCAAGCCTTTAAGGGCTGCAGCTGCGGATCCCCCTTCTCAGGGTTCAGCTGCCCCCGCAGCGCGGGGGATGTGCCCTTGCCACTGACTCTCACACAGCGGCTCGCTAACCAAAGGTACACACAAGGTGGGCTGCATGTATTAAGCTGAGGCCCATGCTCAATACAGATGCTTCATATAACAGCTTTCTAGAGAGGAAATACTATCTTTACCTAGGAAGAAGCTGTTTCTTCAAGGATTTGTTGGAAAAAGAGCTGTGAGATCTACAAGTAAATATAATGCAGCTGTGTATCAGCTGTAGGTAAGTCTTTGTGTTCCAAACCTCTAGGGCATGAAGCTGAAACATCAATGCATCAGGGCACTCAGGTTTGGGACAGGGACATTCTGTGTCAAAGGTTTGCCCTGGTTCTCAAGCCTCTGGAGTCTGACAGGCACCAGAGCTGCAGTCACAGAAAGTCCCAGCTCCAGACTGGTACATATTTATTGCCAAGCAGGGACCACCAAGTAGCAGAGCTGGGGAGTTCAGTTGCTTGTCTTCTCCACCAGCCTCCGAGCTCGAAGAGAAGAGCACTAAGACCACGTGTCAGTATGATAGTGCTGATTTCCTGGCGACCTTAACACAAAACTTCCCACCAAAGCCAAGCAGCAGCAGCTCTAGGTCAGCAGATAGCAGGCAGACAGAACGGCCCAAGCAGCTTCCCCAGCACCTGGTAAATCACACTACCCAGCCTGAGAACTAGGAAATGTAAATTGCTGAGCTATGGGAATGCTGAGACCTTGTAAGCAACTGTGAATGCCAAAGAGCAGCCTTTATTACAGCTGCTTGAGGAGCACAGTAAGTAGGAACTATAGACTGCCTTCCAAAATAGAAGTGTTCATTGTATACCCCAAACTCCTGCGAGCAAGGACCAACCACATCATGAGTCTGAACTGACAACATGGTTAGTGCTCCCTGAATAGCCGGCCCCAAATAAAAAGTCAGTTGTCGCTCACACCGAAAAATCCCTCAAGCTCCAAAGGAGTGAGTGGTAGTACTACTGAGCCAGTAGCTGCATACATCAAGATGTGCTGCAATGCTAAAAGGTAGAGTGACATACCAAAGCCTAACACGTTTCTATCCTTTGTTGTCCAAACTCTTTTTTAATAAAGACACCAACCATTAAGATGCGGGGAAGTTTACAGATTGATCTGCCTTCTTTGAATGGAAACTCTGTGGCTGCTAAAGCACCCTCATAATATCCCAGTGCGTTGCACAGTGCCTCGCTCAAGCTCTGCAGTCACACTTCATAAAAAATCTTCATAGACTGTCTCCTGGCAGTGTCACTGTACTTCCCGTAATACAAACACTTTAAAAATGCCTCTAAGGCTTTTCCTTCCCTCCAGCTCTCACCCCCCAAAAGAAAGTCTTTTGATTTAAAGGAGAATAGTACTTCTGAAGTACAGACCCGTCACTTGTTAATTCAAGTTCACTGATTGGCTTTAAAGTCATTTCTTCCACTTCTGCTTTGTATCTTTAGTCTTCTTAAATTTCTTCTGTTGCTTGGGTCCTCTTGCTGTTTCTAATTTTCTCTTCTTCTCACTGGGAAACAGGAACAAAATATCTGTTAAAATACACTGGATTCCCATCCAGCTGGGAAATTCTTGTTGTAAAAGGGGGACAAGGGTCTACAAACAAATGTGGTTACTTCCAATTTCTTGGGTCATTTAAACTGGTGCTAGAGAAAGCACTAACAAGAGTATGACCTAGATTTTCTAGCATCTTCAGATTCTCTAACCCAATTTGAATCCCTAAGATCTTGATTTTTAGCTCTTGTCATTGCTTTTCAAGACTTTAAGTTATGTGTCCTAAAGGCGATTCATATAGGGCATCTGGAATTTAGAGTACCTAGAAAAGATATTAGCACTGACAGTTTTAAGTATACAATTTTGTTCCTGCACTAGATTCTGACTAGAGCAAACATGACAGAGCTCGGATCTTTATAAGCACTGACAAGACTCTCTCAATTCCTGAAAGGTTTCTGGAAAATCACAGCTTCTAGCATTCATGGAAAAAAAAAACCCCACGCATATACAAAGGGTGGAATAGAGATCACATAATTACTTCAGCTGTCAGGCACCCCAGGAAGGGGAAATAAGCAAGCAGGAGAGTCTCAACTATAAATCCCCATGGAAAAGATGAAGAAAGACTCCATGCTGGGCAAGGTAGAAGAAAGAAGATGGATGAAAAGGAAAGAACTGCAGAAATGCAGACTCAATATTTCACAGGCTTAAGTTCACATTTGAAAGAATTCTTCTTCCCTGAATTTGTATTTTCTCCAATCTTCAAGAATGTGCTCAAGCTCATGCCAGGAATATCATAGGCTCTCACCCAGTGGTAGCTCCCAAAGCAAATGGGACAGTTATGTGGAATGAGTTCTTTCTTTAAAAGTGACCCAAGAGAGAAACAGTACCAACTTCTGTGCATGATCAGGAAGACTCCACCACGTCAACAGAAAAAGGTTACAATCAGAGGAACCACTGAGTACCTGGTAGAGCTCTCAGGTGCTCACACCCTCATTTCTCCAGGAAAACTGAGAATCTATCAAGGACGCTAAGTTCATTTTATCTGCATTTAACTCTGCAGCTTCACTCTTTTGAAAAATGTTATAACGCCAGCAGGAAAGACCAGAGAGACCTCTGTGGAGTATTTCAAATTCCTTAACCTTTTCAAACTGACGACGGAAGCGTTCTGTCCTGCTTTGCTCAGCACCTCATTCCATTCTTCGTCATCACCCCGGATAATATATCTATGTGAAAAAGGTAAAGGAAAATCCACATAAAATTGCTAGCACAAAGTAAAAAAAATAAGGTGATTATATTGTCAGGCACACACTATTCTACAAACAAAGCCACCACGTCAGCACCCAACCAAATCAGTATTTGGAAACACACAGAAAACTAGAGTGGCAAAGGGATACAATAGCTTGTCACGACTCTGTCAGCAGACTCAGTCCAAACTAGGTCAATAGCAACCAACAATTGTCCCCATCCAAAGCTGGTCTGTGTCAAATGAAGTTCTCTCAGGAGCCCCTATTGTGGCCATCACAAAACTGTTCTCTGAAAGCCTCTCATCAGAAAAGCAGAGTGCTGAGTAGAGTACATCTGTTACGAAAGCAAAAAATTAGGCCACAAAGGTTGTACTTTCCATAGCAGTGATGTATACCTCTATTTTGCCCACTAGATTTCTTAAAAGATAGACCTTCAATCACTACAGCTGTAAGCCTGACAACCACAATCAGATCTATATTCACTATATAGATTTCTTTATAAAAGCTTGAGGGCTTTTTCTCTTTTCCCCCCTCCAAAAAAAGAGGATAAGGATGGTTGTGGTTGTAAAGCAAGAGGATGCAAAAAGCAGTGGCTTGTAACAGAAAGTTAGCAAAATTAGCAGCGGGTCTTAGACCAGCAGTAAGCTTGAATGGTACAGTTTTTCTGCATCAGCCCAGGAAAAACTGAAGACATGCAGCTTTCTTTTGAAAAGAGAAATTAAGACAACAATTGCTATTCAAATAAGCTCATGTTCTGTGCCCCTTGTCTGAGTGTTCAAGTACCCTGGAAATTACATACAAATTTAACTAGGCAAAGCAGTCATGTAGCAAAATGGAGTGGTTGCTCTCCATCTCAAGTTCTTAGAGATTTAGAATAGACTAGCCTTTGTTCATACAAGGCTGAACAATGCCGGACAAAGCCTTTTCAAATCAGACAGCTCTGTCTCTTCTATTAGTTTTCTATAACCTGTATTGAAAAGTGTTCAAAATAGATTTTTGTCTCTCCTCATGGAGGAGAACACAATTCTATTTCTGGGTGAGAAAAAAGGGAGCATGGTCCAAAATGACAAACAGGTATGTCACACTATCAACTCCAAAAAAATGAACTAAAACTTTCTAAAAAATCTGGTTATATTGTTTTCCTAGTGTGACTGACTTGGAAGTCACTTCAAATCACATCCATTTTTGTCCTTCCTTCAAACAAGACAACCAAAGATTCAAAGAAGCTTTCTCAGATTTGACAGAGATTAATCTAGAGTCAAAACAGACAACTCTTCTAGGATGTCAGTATAGTAAACAGGATTTATAAAACAAAAAGTGGGAGGAGGAGAGAGAGAAGACAGAGAATCAGTGGCATGAAAAGAGATGTCCAGAAAAAGAGACATCTGCTGACACTTCAAGTAAATTGCTGGTTCAGTAACTCAGTATCCTACAAATTGTCCAGCTTTACAGAGGTTAAAAGGCACCTGTGTTCACTGTAGTTAGTAAAAGAAGCTCTGGTTGGTTGTTCTTTTTCCATTGATTTGGGGTTTTGATGTTTGGGGTTGGTTTTATTTGTTAAAGAAAAGAATATTAAAATTAGCCAGGTACTATTTTCACTTGAGTTGCACACACAGCTAAGCTGGACAGCAGACAGCAGGACCCGGGTATCCTGGTTCGAGGAAACTAACGACTATTCCTAAAAGCACGGGAAACTGTAAAATTAGAAACAGTCCACAGCGAGGCAGCTTGCTTTATTACTCCGTATTATAGAACTATGTAAAACTTATAAATGTATAATATACATACTGTACACAGCCAGGATCAAGACTGACACATAGATACATAGTAAGAGCTACTGCTGTGAATAATTTACCATTTAAGTGACAAAAGAGAACAGAAGAAGAATGTGCTCAAGCTCATGCCAGAGGCACTAGGACAGAGCTGAGAACTGATCCAGCATTCCCATTCTCAGTACATCTTCCATTTGTAGTACTGTAAGGATGACCCAGCCCCAACTCTTAACAACAATTCAGTTCTACAGTTCCACAGACAGATAGATCTCGCTGCTGATCAGCTGTGATCTGCTAACTCACAACCTTTTGCTTCTTGTTCAAAATACCGGCAGAACAAGGGAAGTGAGTAAGTTCACGCTTGGGAGTATGACACACTTCTCAGGCAATGAATTAATGTACTGCGGTAAACAGGTGAATGGCCTTGAACAGCAGTTGTTCCTGAATTTAATTCATACTGGAAAGAATGTTTTGAGCGTGAAATAAAAGCAGCTGCTAACAGAGCTGATAAAGACTAAGTTATTGGCCTTCAGGCACACAATATCCAGTTTGCATTAGTGTAGCTGCGTATGCTTATCGTACCTGGACACTGTGGAAAACACCCACTGCTATTTCTCAGTTATTGATGGTTTGAGATTGTGATACTGCAACTACAGCGTTGAGCACAAGTCTCAGCAAGATGCGGTAGTGACCTGGCATTCAAACAGATATCAGGGGAAGACTGGATCTGAGACTCATATGGATAAATTCTTACTGTGTAAGGTCCATTTCCTTCAGCTTCCCCACCTCTTGCTTGTGTTTTTCTTGGAATTCCTTTGCGGCTTCTTCCTACAACAGGACAGCACAACAGATGCATTAAGTTCTAAGTGCCACAGTGACCATGTAATGCATGGAAAACGCCTTTCCCAGTGAAAGAGAAGTACATCCCCTAAAACAAATACCAGATGATCCTGAAAAGCTTATCTTTTTTATATAATTGCATTTTTATGTTATTTGTACACATATACTTGCAATATATAACTCCAGTAGGCTCTGTGAAAATTCTACACTGCAGATTAACAAAGCATGACTAGAAGCATGTAACACAAAGCTGTCAGGTTTTAACTACCATAAAGTGACAGACCTGATGTGGAATTCTTTCCATCCAAGAAAATTTAGATTACAAGGCTTCTACACCCAAGGGAACTCCATGAAGTGTTTACATATGTATGAAGTAGAAAGTTCATAATTACCAAATCGTCATTTAAAGATTTCAGCGTTGGCTCCATTACAATATCCTTTGTTGCCACCATCTGCTCCTCCACAGCTTTTTCCTGGACTGTGTTAAACAACTGTAAATGAAGAAAGCCAACACATGTAAGACTCGCTGATGTTTCTTCTAGGTTACTGTTTTAAAATAAACATGAAATGCTGTCTGTCCCCATGAAACTCTTCTAACCTTGCAAATATTATCAGGCAGTTGTTTATTTCTGATGCATACATTCCATCATACTGAAATAAAAAGCTCAAGGCTGCTTCCTGAAGGCAGAATTATGTACAGCTTTTATAGAAAGTATAAAACTAAAATCAGTCAGCACTCAATGACACTTGCATAAATGTAGCAAACTCATCGTTTACAACATACTTCATTAATACAGCATCATTTGATTAACATTTGCAGCTAAAAGCTTTGTATTTATTTTTTTGTATATTATTTTCTTCAAGATAATTAAAAGGGTGTTATGCTGAGCAAATCACCTCTCCCATGAACAACCCTATGCCAGATTGCAGAAGCTTTGGTACCGTATCCTGAGTCTTGAGAACTAGAGGCCCCAGGCTCAGCAAGCGATTGCAAGCAGTTGATGAGTATTCTGTCCATCTCACCATTGGAGAACTCACCACGTTACTCACTTGATCACAGACATTAGAGAGAAAAAAAGCCAGAACCAAAACTTTCCAATTATTTCACTGGACTTCAAGTCTACCCCTAAATGACATTGGAAAAGGTTGTGGGGTTTTTTTTAAGAAAAGTTGAGATGCCACCAACACAGGGAACAATCATGAACAAATGGCTCAGGCTCAGCTGGCAACATGGGTTGTATGCTCAGCGTTTTGGTCAGGACATTTCAACATTTAAAACCATAAGAGAAGCACTATTATTGGGGAAAACACTATATAAATCAATGCCATAAATACCTGCTTTTTCCACTGGGATTTTCCCATCTTACAAAGAGGTTTACAGTCAGTTACTGGGGACATGTTAAAGACACGCAGTCCTGATTCAGCTTTCTATTACTGCCAGGCTCAGTACTGGAATCACACTTTGGTCCAATACAACCAAGACAAAGCTTGTCATGGTGCTGTTACCTGAACTACTTTGCGGATGATTCTGTTGAAGAGGCCCATCAACTGACTGCTGGGCAGTTCCACCTCCTTTTCCAGTTGGTCGAGAGATTTATGCTGTAGGCCAATGCCTAGAAAAAGGGCCTGAAGAAACGACATGTATTTCAGTTATAGAAGCTTTTAGAGCATATACAAACACATAATACCCTCTACATGCCCTACACAAGGCTTCTCTAGTATGAGCTGAAGCTTTGCTCAGATGCACAAGAACACCCTAAAACTATTCTGTAGATGGCGGGTACCATTCTATACTTAGTACAGACGAATACCTTTATCCTGAAGTACAGTTCAAGAGCCAGAAGCTTTTGAGGCATTTTTGAGCCACAGTTCACACTATGTTATAAACGCACGGAGTGCTTCACTGAACACACAACAGAATATGATCCCTACAAACTTTATTCAAAGCAAACGCTAAAGGTGGAAGAACACTAGAAGTAGCAGAAATCACGAAGAGGACAACAAAAGAAACATTTAACTGAAGCAAAGTCTTTTTTTAAAGATGACGTGAAACAGGAAACTATTCCAACCATGTATACAAAGAGAGGTGAAGCATGGCTTGTTCTCACAGTGATACATACCGACTGTGCGGCAGAGAGAGAGATATCACCCATCCGGTTGAGAAAAAACATCCTGGCAATGGTAGGTACCATATCCATGATGAGATGATAGTCCACCATGTTGCGAGAGTACATCTCTAATCTCTTCAGGTCATAAGGGATGAAAACCGATTCTAATTCAGCACGGCTGATGGCTGATGGGTACAACAAAAACACAACAATGTCAAGACTGTTCTTCAAAGCTATCCAGGATCTCAGTATTTAACATGTTCCTTTTCATATCAGTGAGTAAAGGCCAACTACTACCCCATAGATTCACTTCCCAACACACTTCAGAATTCAACACACTAGGTATAACACTGCTATTCAGACTGGCTTGGTTTTTCAAAGTCTTTTCAGACAGACATACAGCCATATGAAAAACAACTGCCAAAACAGACCAGCATAGCAACTTAAAGATGCCAGAGAGACTGAAAACAGTGAGGGCTGAGAAACACAGGTTGCCCAGTCTTTAATTATCTTACACTGGTTTTGCTGTCAAAGAGCCTTGTTCACTTGTAGCAGCAACCAATACTCTTTCACCAAGACAGATACTTAAAACCCACAAGACACAGATTACCGAGTTCTCTCAAGAGGACTCCCCTCTGTTAGGCATACTGAGAAAACAGCAATTTACTTTTAACCCAGAAGTGACTGTTAGAACTGTCTTGTCTGGCCCCTTTTTTATAGTGCCTGTCTATTTCCCCCAACAAGTGCTGCATTGAGCCCAATAACATGCAGTTGAACTAAAGCCTCTCTCTTAGAAAGACATCACGTTCTAATTTCCAAATTTCTGATGACAACTTTCTTCCTAAGATCCTAAGCAAGCTACTCTGCCTACTGACCCTTGCTATTCAAGGCTTCCCTTTTAGTTCTGTACTGGATTTGGCAGGTGTCAGTATCCATCCATGTTTTGTGATGCATTTAGCTGTTACAGTGAAGAGCCCTCTAATTTTGGGTTACTTAAATCTTCGATCAAAAAAGCAGGGAAAAACACACCAAAAAACCACCACTACCCATTTTCAGTGGCAGAAAATGTCCTCTTAGCTTTTACTTAGAAATACAAGCATTTTTCTGGATAACAGGAACAAAATACAGTAACTGACCAAAAGCAATCCATGGCACTTCACAAGAGAGATCATATAATGCATGTATTTGAGAACTCTGATAAACGTATACATAGACTTTAAATTGCAATCTAACTGAACATTGCGAACCAGGGTACTCACGTGGTTGTGGCTGCTGTTTGATATTTTTGTTCTGTAGAATGTTCAATGCCAACGAGGGAGAGAATGTGCTGAACTGGTAGGAAAGCAGAGAAAGGAACCGCCTCCTAAAATCTGTAGGACAAGACAAGAAAATAAATTATTCCTTTGGACATCTAGAACAAATATCCCAGAAGATTCTCCTAGCGTTAGCAAAGTCAAAGTTACCTTTCCAGAAGGCAGTAAGCCACGGCTCCTGTTCAGTGTCCTCTTCATTCAGCATCTTCAGCATGATGCACGAATGTTCACCAGTCAGGTCATTCTGATAAATAAGACATATTTCCCATCATCCCCACGAACCTTTTGCAACCTATGCTCAACTGAAGAAGGCAAAGGTCTTCTAAATCAACAACAACTCATGTATCAACTGCTACTGATCACCACTACTTAATGTAAAACCTATGAACTTCTAGAATTTGGTAAAGCCCAGTGCTGAGAGATTTTGGCTTCTTGAGGTAACCAGTAGTCACCAGTATTGCAAATTCCAGGTACAGCTCAAGAGCCAGAAAAACAAAAGAAAAATGCAGTGGCACAGGACAAACAAATTATTCTCTCCAAAAGTACTATAACTGCTTGTGCTATTTCTTGTAAACACCTTGAAAAACAAGAGCAGTCAGTTCAAGAGCCACTTGCATATTTTACTAATGACCTCATTAATAACCCTCAACAGCTGCACCTTTGCTCTAATTTTTAAGTGCAAACTAATTAGAAGACCACATTCAAAACCCTAAAACTTTACTCCTTTAGCTAACTATAGGCCCAAAGAACAAAAACGAACATAAAACAACCCCCAAATGTAGTTTCAGAACACTTTCCTTCCCAAATCACACCTCACAGAAGCTAATGGAAAGATGCCCGGTGATTTCAATAGGGCTGGATTTCATTCAGAAACAGTATGCTACTTACTGGTGTCTGCCTTAGATAAACTGGCACAAATCCAGCACGTTTCCAAAACCTGGGGAAAGGGAAAAGAGAAAAAGCACCGAGAATTATGAAGCAGTTGATTCTACAATAATGCTTGTGGTTAAATGCAATCTATCTACCGTACAAGAACAACTGTCAAAAATTATGCAAAAGACATCCCACCAACTAATGAAAATGAACACTGACAGAAAGTAGTAACAGCAATCAAACTGACTTAGAGGAGTGAAAAATGATGACTGTGATACCAAAAAATGAACAAACTTTGAAAGACTGAGAGATGTAATACAAAAGTTATTGTATTTGACATGCTTCCAAGACCTCCTTTAAAAACAGGCAAACTGTTTTTGACCAATAATATCACAGACTCCCAAGGAATACCCTGGGGAGGGGCTGAGGATTTATAGTTTACTTCAGAGACTCTGCTCTTCTTCAATGAATGATTATTTTCCCTGGCAACTCCCAGGTCTCAAATAATCACTTGTGGACCAGAGAGAATCCTAGACTGATCAGCAAAATCCTGCTGACATCTCTTTCCATTCTCACGTTCCTTCTTGCATCTTAGTTGTATACTGATCCTACAATTCATTTTGCCCAGTAAAAGGAGGACTAGTATAAAAAGACCTGCTGAGACCAAACATATGGCATCCCAGACAAAAGACAGAAGCCAGGCCCCAGAGCAACTGTCCCTGGCAACCCACCTCCACAGGCCCTGGGATGACTACTCATCAGCTGTGCAGGATGTTGCAAATTTCAGCAGGAAGCCCTACACGTGCACCCCAGCCTCTCCCCATCTCATTATTCATCCTTTTTTTTTATCTATTCCACCACAGCTAATAGTCAAATGAGTAAAAAAAGTAGTAGTGAAACACTTTATTCCCCCCCTCTGCTCTGAGAGGGATCGTTCAAATAAAGTAAGACATCTGAACCATTTGCTTTATAATTTGCAAAGATTAAGACTTTTTCATAATAACCACTCAGTTCTGATGCTCTCCTGCAAAGCTAAACAATTCGCCATCACATTTTGGCATGAACTTTTTATCATGCTTGCCACAGAGCAAAACAGGCTACCGTCTGTGTGTCTGAAACGCTAAATCACACGTAGCTGTCTAACATTGTTCTGACTGGGTCAGTCACAAATTGGCCTCCACCGCTCTTACTTCTTTTCTTGTACTCACTCTCACCTCATGTGCTTGCACAGCACCGTAGGCCCTCTGTAAGAGGGGGTGGGCCAGCAAGGAACTAAGGTTTTAGATGATAAATGACTGTTTTGCTTTTAGGCTAATAACAGGAAGAATTCTGCGTTATTTTGAAACTGTCTCCCAAACTATGGCTGAAAGTCTCAGAAACCTAGATATTTTATAGAATTTGATAATCTTAAAAAAGTTAGCATTTATTACAAAATAATTGAATTGGTCCCCAAATCGGTCAGGAAGTTGGACTAGATGATCACTGTAGGTCCCTTCCAACTGAAATATTCTACTCTACTCTACTCTAAAATGGTATGCTTTAATATAAAACTATGTTGTAAAGTGGAGATAAAACTTAAGAAAAATTAACAAATGTTTTACTGCTGGAGTAACTCAGTTCCTCCATGGTAAGAAAAGCTAGAAGCAGCTGCAGTTGCTGGTTGAAAGCATTTACATTAGTCAGGAAACTAACAACTAGCTTTGAAGTCAGCAGCAGCTCTAGCTTCCACAGGTCACAGGAAATAGTATTTAACTTCTCCCTACTTATTACAGGCTGTTCTTACATCTCTAGCCTGGAAAAACTGAGCAATTAAAGCTAGTTAACTGTTTAGAAGGGTCAAAGAGACAACCAAGAAGGGAATGGGTTTTCCCTCAGGAGTCTGAGGATAAGCTACCCTGAAGGATGTACTTAGGATCAGCCCTACTGTACATCAAGAAAAGGTCTTACAGGAGAAGTGGGCTTCAACCTGTCCTTGTTTTACAAACCAAGTGAAACATGCAGAGATAAAGAGAACGTCCGAGGCCTAAAATAACTACATCTTTATTACACACTATATTATTTATATCTATTATATACAATAGATATTAATTTATATAGTTATATTTTTGCACTGGATGTAACTAGAAGACAGAATAATGTCTTACTTGAGTAATCTTGGTGTTAGGCCATAAGATACCCCTAGATAGTCTAGGTGTTCAGCTTGTCTCTCGCTCAGTTTGAGAAGTAAAGGAGGCAAGTCTTTCCGAGGCGTCACAACCTCTTCTAATAAACTAACAGTCTGAAAGAGGAAGTGGAAATGGGTTAGTAGCCATCCTCACAGAAATCTGCAAATTAAATCTCTTATTCTGTACAAAAAAATAACTGTAAGTATTTCCTCCTTAAACAGACAAATCATTATTGAGACTTCCAGCGAAAAACAAACAGCTTAGCACAACAGAACATACAAGAAATGCACTGAGCTCCATACCTCACTGCTTACAGTTGCAATTTCTTTTGGCTTTTGAATTGTTTTTTCTTCCAAACATGGAAATTTGCCTTCATAGTACATCTGCAGTAAAGTCAGAGCTCTGCTGCCATAGCCCATCTGTGAAGTAGGTAATATACACCATAAGCAAAAAGATGTATCTAGTTTTAAGCAAAAAAAATTATCTAGTTTTTAAGACAGGGCAATAACATTCTCCCCTTACAAACCCATTAACAATCATCAGTGCAGAGATCAGTCACTGCAAAAATGCATTTTCTTTGCTACATAGCAGCTCCATGAAGGACAGTACAGAACCTGGATGTCCGAAATCACAATGACAGCCCAGCTGGTAGTTCAGGATTGTGTAATAATTCTTGGTGCTTAACTCTGGCACTCAAAAAATGCCAAAGACCAGCATGAAGATCTGGGAATCTCACAATAAATATCACTGGATCTCGGCTGTATACCACTGCTTGGGACGCTGCTATGCTACAATGCTGCCTAGTAATGACAGGAGCACTGGTGTGCTACCCACTTAGAGGAAAGCAATGCCCCCCAGCCTGCTGTGGCATCTGACCATTTCTGTTCATTCTACCTCACTCTGTTACTACCGCTGGCTCAGTCCCCAAACTTAAAATGCTGAAAACTGGAGCAATTGAAACGTTTGGCCTGTTCTTGAATTCTGCCTGTACAGCCATTCTCATGGTACCACTGCTGACTATTCACAATAACTGGGTTCCAAAATACTTTACCCCCTGATAATCCGGATGAACTGCAATACGAACAACACGCCCACCAGAGAGGCCCCCAAAGTCCGGATCTTGGAACTGCATAAGAGACAAAAGTCAATTTAAAGAAGACAGATGGGTACTCTGGAAATAAGAAACAGTGCTGAAACATATCTTGGGTGTGAATACACAGCTAAATTATTCACCTGCTCTGAAACGGTCCAGGGTATTAGATCACCAGAAGCTTTCTTTCCCCTAGAAAGGCTGTTCATGATAGACTGGCGAGAAATCTCTCCCTCCATGCACACCTGCCAGAAAAGGCAAAAGAACATTAATGGAGAAAAAAAGTGTTTTCTCCTACAGTCACTCCACTACAGCATTCTGTCTAGTCCATTGACAGCAAACATAAAATCTTGTCCCACCAATATTTCTCTTTAAATATCATGTATTTTTCATGTAAATGGGGCTTTTTCTTTTAAGAAACAGTAGATTTAACTAGCTGTGTTGAACACCGATAATTAAGAATCTGTGTTCTTAAGGAAGGAAGGAAGCATATAGTCAGATACCCAACTATAGATGTAGAACTATTTCTACATCTCTAAGCGTGTACATCTGAGAAATTTGTATTTTCGCAGTTCTACTGCAAATAAAAGGAATGCTAGAAACATGGGATAAGCAGAGTGAACCAGTGAACCAACTCTCCTTGCAGGAAGTTGAAATGGGAGGACAAAGCCATCTCTTGAAGCAGTAGTTCAGCTCCTCAGAAGGCTTCTCAGCACACACACACTGTAGACAGTGTGTCTATGTGAAAGGATCAGCTTCTCCATGTACTTATGCAGCAATTAGTGTTAATCAAAGAAAGTGGAGGGGAAAAAACGTCCTTAATACACACAAAACCACAGCCCTAAGCTACCATCTACTCCTAGGTAGTACAGTGCTGTCTTAGTACCCTGATAGCATACTGTCTCACAGCCATATGCTGCTTCGTTAGTGAACAGTTCGCTTCATAGATACATGCTGCTCTCTTACCTGAACAACAGCAAGCACTTCTGGTAATGAATTCTGGGTAGGTGGAACAGGTGGCAAAAGGCAAAAAAGATGATGGGCAGGTGCATCAGACAGCATCTGGAGGTCATTGGGCGAGTTCTGGAGGGTAAAGACATATCAGAAAGTTGAAGAACTATTCCATGAGAAGAGCTTTAAAGTCCAGTGTAATGTTAGTAGCTGACTTCTAAACAATCCTCCATTTTCTGAATTTAGGGCCATTAAGAAACTTGGAACTAGTACAATACTGATGGATGAAAAAGCTCACAGGCCAGTTTGTGGCTGTTATACTACCAGACAGCATGTGTTTTTCCAAATGAAACCTCTTGCTCTAATATGTATGGAACTGAACTTTCCATTTTTATACAGCTGCTTATCTCTTAAGCTACCAAACCTTAAATATTTTTATTTTTAACGTGTCAGATTTTTAGTACTCGGTACTTCAGTACTTATGGACTTCACGATTCAAATTTACTAGTCACCTATGGTCTCGAAACCTTGCAATGAATTGTTACTCTTTTCAGTACTACAATGGTACTACTCTTTTTGTTAATTTGAGGCTCGTAGAATACAGTAAAGAGAACTGCAAAAGAGGTTTGTCACTGATACTATGCTGACAAGCTTGTAAGCTCATCTACAATTTAGTCTTCAGAATTTCTCAAGACAAAAATATTCCAGATATCTGTAAATCCACTGTATTCAGCCAAAACCAAGACAGAGATCTCAGAGAAAGGATAATACAGATCTGTATCCAAGAAGCAACTAAAGCTGTTCAGAAACCTCAATTAGGCCAATTCAATTAGACTTTCCTAACAAGTACTGCTCCCTCAGGTGAATTCCTCACTGAAATTTTGCTAGAAGTAGCACAAGCTTTACCTTGTAGTGTGAAGCCACATAGAGGGCCATCAGTCTCTGCAGAAAAACTTCTGATGCTCTGTGGTAACAAAAAAGCGTGTCTCTATTTACATAGTATCTTAACACAGGGGTTAAGGAAACAACCTCCTCGGAAACAAGGAAAGAGCTCCTCGCTGGTTTAGGAGTGATATTTTCAATACAGCCTTGGGCTACATGCTGGCTTGTGCTCTTAGACTCTACAGCTATGTCTACAAGAACGAATGACTTTGGGCAGTGTTCATGGCTTTCACACCCTTAATCTGTAAAGCTAAACCTTTTACAACTCCAGCAAGGACTTCCCTTCATTCAACCCTTTCTTAGGATTGTCTCTGCAATAAAACTGGAGTTTGGTAATGTCCTGGTAACACACACCACCAGTCTTACAAGGCAGCATTAAAAGCTCAACTCCAGAAGTGTGACCTTAACAGATTTTTGCTAAAAGATCATGTGTTGAGGTTATGACATTAGCTGGAGAATCCACGATTAATCAACTTGAAAAAGCCTCCTTTGCCTGAAAGCAACATATTTTGATCAGAGCATAACATTTGAGTAAGGATACAGGTCACAAGTCTCAGGCAGCGGGCAGCCGGAAACAATTCTGGTGATGTTGAGACAGTCCAAACACAGCAGATCATTTAGCCACTTTTCAACTGCATCACCAGGGGCATATCTGATTGACTCATGGAGGGAGACTTCATGCAACGTACGAGCTGCAAACAGATTTCAGAGAAGAACATCTAGAGTTGGAAGTTACAGCTAACAAAGAATGCAATAGGATCAGCGTCCTTTGAAGGGCTCCCCGGACATTAGAAAATCATTACTCGCATAGCTTTCATTTGTTAAAAGTCTTTACATCTGAAAATCGTGAGGAAAAAGCAGAGGAGAGTTTCCTCATTTTCCCATACCACTACCTTCCTACAGCTACAAATTACACGGACACATGGGATACCAACAGGGCTTGCCAGTCAGCAGCACCGGAGATCACGGTTATACACCACAGTCCAGAACATGATGGAATACCTGAGGAGAGTTTAGCTGTAGCTGTAGATTTGTTCTCTGCTGTCATGGTGACTTGGGTTTGAGCACTCTGTTGACGGAGCTGCTGAATGAGCTTCAGAGATAGTGATCGACCAGTACCCTCATACCTGAAGAGCAGAAGACAAAAGTCTGAAGCAAATAACCAAACAGCAATCCTGAGCCATGGGGAAGCTCCAGCACAGAACCAGGCTGCCATCCAGAGCTATGTGCCATTCTGAGGCCTGTGAGGACCCCAACCACCCATGAGAATCACTGCCTTTTGATGTTCTTGCACATGTAGGACAGGGAAGCCTACCCTGTCACTTTCTTAGTCTCACCATACTGGAAGAAAGATGTCATTCTTCCCTTTCTCCTAACAGACTGCAGAACCCTGTTTATATATTTGCTCCTTGTAGAAGAACAGAAGAGGTGCCAGTCAAACACTTAATGAATCCACAGTGGATCCAAAGGAAAGCAGCAAGGTCACTTACTGACTCTTGGTTATTTCAAGAAGCAGTTCCATGACAGATCAAGAATTAGCATGACCTGATGTAATAGTGTGCAATCAAAAAAGCACTGTAGATAAGAAATAGTCCACTGGCACTTGCACAACTGCTTTTGCAGGCAGACAGGTGCTGCTTAAGCCTTACCCATTGATTGTCGAAGCCATGAAAACAAGATAAGGGCCTAGCAGGTTTTTCACCAGGGGTAGAGGAATGGCAGCAGCTTCATCAATCACAACAAGTTCAGCTTGACCCAGTTTCACAGAATCGGCAGGGTGTATGTACTGCAAAGAATGAGAGGACACCGTCACTGTCAACAACAGCTTGTCTGGGCATTAGGGAAATGTCAGAGTTGGCAAAGCTGGAGCCCTGAAAAGCTGTTTGCTGTCCCTGTTCTCCACGTCCATCAACCCAGAGACTGAGACATGAAAACAAAGAGTTGGGAGAGGGTTCATGTTACCCCAACAATGACTGGGTCACATCTTGTTTCGCACATTTCCACACAAATTTATCTGCAGAGATCATTAAAATAAAGGAAATCTAATCACTAGAAACATATGCTTTTCCCTCACTGTTTCTTTCACTTCCCTTTGCTTTTGTTTCAAGAAGAAACCCGTGAGCAATTACCAAGGGAGCTTTGTAATCTACTCACAGAAAGAAGATATTTTGTGAAAGTCACTTACCAAAAAAAAAGGTCTGCCTTAAAGCAAAATCAATCAGGACAGTTACACATCACATAAAATGAACATGCTTAAAATCAAAATAACTACAGCATCAGTAAAGCCAACAGGTATGAACAAAAAGTAGAAAGGTAAGGACAGGCAGGAGGGCAAAAGAGGCCAGTTACCTGAATGGTCTGTCTGTGCTCCTTGAACACATTCACTCTGACAACAGCCTTGTTAAATTCAGGATTTAAAGACTGAACAATCTCATAATCCAGATGTTCCTGAAAGAAAACATTGTTAACTAGTATGAACAAGCTAAGATCTAAGAAAAATATCATTTACCATTATCATCAAAGTAAGTTCACTAAGAGTACACTGCTGTTTCAGATTCTAGTTAAAAACTCTTATAACAAAAGCTTCAGAGGCCTGAGAAATTATTTACTTATGTTAAAAACTATTTCACAAAGAAACTGATTTTCCCAACTTAAAAACAGAGAAGGAAACATTACTGCACTATGATTCACTTTTGCATAACATTATTAAAAGGGCTGGTAGGGGCAAAAGCTGGTAGCTAATAAATGTAAACAAAAATAAAACCCCTCTAAAACAGGAACACTGTGAAAGTACGGTAAAACAGCCTGCTTTCCTTACCTGATACTGCAGTGCATCAAAGCCTTTAAATATGAACTCAAAGAGAGTGTGAAGGTTATCAGGGCTTGGAGATGTGACAAAGATATTGGAGTAACTGCACAGAAAAATAAAACAAGAGTTTAACTCTTCTTCTAACAAATTTTACATATACATACTAAGTAGAATGTTTTCTTTATATGAGGGGTTGATTTTACCTAATAACCAAAACACAGCAGGTTCCTTTAGACACTTATCTCACTTTACATGCGATTATTTTGATTTTTAAATTTGAGGTTTTCTTATTACTATAAAACAGAAAAACTTGAATATCAGTGTATGAAGCAATCAAAAGATATATGAAGAATAAAAAGGAAGGGTTTAGGATTGGAAATTACAAATATACTCAGATCCTGTCATATTTTTGGTGTTTTTTTAAACTCATGGATGCAAATAAAGCCCGGGAGATGGGGGGGGATCACTCACCCAAAAGCTACTGCTCCAGCAATAGCCAGTCCCAAAGCAGCAGATTTACCACGTCCCCTGGCTGCTGTTAATGCCACAGTGCTCCGCAGAGTCTTCTCAGAAATGGCTTCAATAAATTTCAGAACTGCTTTTGCCTGATGAGCAGAAAAAAAATAGAAGACAAAAATCAGCTGTGTTTAAATTGCTTTCAGCATTACTTAGACTTACCACTAGCATGTCTTCTTTCATAGAACAGGAAGAAGGAAGACAGACAAGATGGGAGAGCTGAACATTAAAACCCAGACAAACAACGTGCAAGAAGTGGTAAACTTGACCCATGGAGTTCTTGCAATTATTCAGGTCAAGACACAGATCAACAATCAGTACAGCAATTCTCAATTACTACCACCATGTCACTGACCACAGAGCACATTCAGCAAGACGGGAGGAGGCACACTGCTCTCAGAGGATGAAGATGAACATATTGTGGCAGTGAGACGCCCTGCTATAAAAGGGTTTAAGCAGTGCACAGCTATGGGAGCCACTAGGCTGAACTGCAACTTCTCACTGGATACTCTGAAGCAGGAAAGACAATTGCAATAGGGCCTTCATTTGCACTAGTCAGTGATTCTCTAACTGGAGTAAAAAAAGTGTAAGGGAGGCAGGAATGAGGTTATATTAAAACATGATATGGATTTTCAACTTCTATTCAGAACTAAACTGAACAGAAACTTCAGGTTAAGTTTCCTGCCTATTTCAAACCCTTAGACTCATCATCTTTTTAAATGTGGACTTCTCCAGATCAGCTTCCTGTCTCCATTCTAGTCCTTCCACTTATTTTCAACTTCATGAAGCAAATCACTTAATACTGTCGTTGAGCTACCATGTCCTATCAATTCCTCAAGGAAATTCTCGAAGACCACACCCATAGACGTTCACACTCAGATTTGATTACATGCAAATGAGACACAAACATCAGTACCTAAAGTGACCTGTCAAGCACAGAGTATCTCAGATTTAAACACCACACCAACCTGATCCAGGGTTTTACAGCCATCCACCAAAACTCCTACAGGCTGAGTATCCTGCAAGCTCTCCTTCAGTTCTTTCAGCTCCAAGTCCTGCGGCCGGAGGCTATCTTCCTATAAGCACAGGGTTTACCATAACAGGATTAGTAAAGGACACTTCAGCAAAATTATACCTGTGTGATGTCTTCTGATATCTTTTATCAGGCAGAGAAAGATACCTGAAAGGAAATGTTACCACACGTTGAATATACTCCCTAGAAACAGAAAAATTTAAATGGACAGGCAGATATTCAACACTTCAATTTTAATGCATCTTCAGGAGAATGGTTACACAAGAGGTGGGTATCCTGGCTCCCCTAAGCTTGGAGGAAAAAAGGAAAGGATTTTTCAATATACAGTAACTGGAGAATAGCATTGCTATGAAGAAGAGACCATTGACCAGTCTTCTGAAGAATTTAATTAATTTTTCAGTCTGCAGGCTATTCCAAAATTTTATTTTATTTGTTATACCTGTCATACGAGGTGTACCTATTGGCACATGGTGCGAAAAACTACTGCAGCAGCAATGGATCAGTTTTCAAACCAGTATCAAGATTTTCAAAGCAAAACAAACTCGGACACAAAGCCAACCAATTTTACATAGGAATGAATTCTGATTTTCCTAATTGTCACTTAAAATTCCAAAGGCATCAGTCTATCCATCCAACAGAGAAGCATTTGTGCTGCTGTCAATACTGTTACAACATTAAGGGGGATTTGGTTTAGTTTGCTTTTTTTTGGAATAAGTGCTCTGTTAAAATGTTTTTACCATCTCTGACAGAACCTATGTTGGTATTTCTTATGCCAAACCAAACAGTTCAAAAGCTTAAAGCTTTCTATTTAAAACTGGTTCCACTTTACTTTAGTCTACAACGGAAAGTGGTAAAAGGATACATTTCTAACAGCGTGAGCTATATGTCTGGCTTGTATTCAGTGAATGTTTCCCAAGATGTAGCATGCGTAACAAACTGAAACAAGAACTACAGCTTCTAGCTGTCAGGTGTCTCCTGAGCTTGTAACAGGTTTATTTGCAAAGCAGTTTCCCACCCTCCAACCCTCAAAAGATTTTTTTGTGTGTCTCATCTCAACTGTCCACCAGCTTGAAATCTCCCTATGCACTTCTGAAACAGCAACCGCAGCAATTAAGCTCCACCTCGCTAGGCTAAACGGCAATACAGCAAAACCAATAAAGACAGGCAAGCACACACACACAAAAAAAAGCTGTGACAGGAAAAAAAAATAAGGAGGAAAGAAAAGACAGCTTCCCGTACTTCACCCATACCAGGTGTAAATTTTGCAGAACTTTCTATTTTCTGTCTGCTAGAAAGTTATTTGATATAAATCCGAGTGAAAGGAAAGCTGCCTCTTTTTTTAACTCTTAAACACACCGTGGTAAACTCAGACCAATTTCTCCCAAGGAAAAGCGGCTGACGTTGCTTACTGACCTGTGACTGTGGTGGAACAGGTGTGATGTTTGCAACGTGACTGGAGATGGGCAAGATATTCAGCTGATCATCAATCACGATGCAATTCTTGCATGAGGCCAGAGACAGAATGAACCTGAGCAGCCAAGCAAAGACAACTCAGTAAAAACACTAGCAACACAACTGCATTTTGCTAGTTAATTTAAACTCTTTTCTAAAGCCAGACGTAGTATTTACAGCTACAGCAACTTACAGCTGAGCTACAAGAAGTTCACATAACTGGCAGGATGACTCTTACCATAAAATCAGGATCATCTACACAAAATCATTGTTGTGTAGATGATTTGTAGGATCATCTACACAAAACAGGTATCCACTTACCAGGATGTCTCCAAAGAAGAACACTAACTAAAGACAATCTACCAAGACAGAATTTAAGCGGGAGGTAGCTGCATAGAGTCTAAGACATGAATCCACAGCAATCATGACAAGCAGTGACCCCCAAAGACTGCAACCAGTGCTGGCATCTTAATCCTTCTGATTTCTGACATCACATAACCACCTGCATGCTAAAGAAAAAATTCTGCAATTTTCCTATGGCTAGAGCTAAGGTTCACTCACTCAGCTGCTTATTCTATACAACAAAAGCAGAGAAAACACCTTTACAAGATGCTTCTAAAACCACAGAGAATACTCCACCCTAAGCAGTTTTATGTTTTACAGTAGTGCAATAAGTATCTGAACTTCTGTTCATAGATTTCTACAGAGTGTTTCAAGAAATGGACTCTTCTAGAACAGTTTACAAATTTGGCCCTATTTGCATATTCCTTGTAACATATGCCAAAATGTCGTATACAATTCCTCCAACAACAAACTGTATTCATTTCCACAACAGTACATGGAAACTCCACTGAAGCAGCCAAGAAGCCCTATTCCAATGCAAACCTCTAGGATGCTTTCCTAATATGGAAACAAGACGTTGTTCCAGATGCTCTTCTTGGGCATACAGCCTAGATTCTTTACACTCTTAATAACTTACCTCTCATTAAACCGTCCTACCACGTCCTGGTGTGCCTCTGTTCTGTATCGAGAGTGTACATCCTGAAACAAAAAGAAAAAGTCAGTCTGGAGAATGAACAGCCGTTAACAGTGACATTTACGAGATCGTTACTCATGGGACAATCCAACTTCTTTTCCACTCTTGTGGATTAGTGTCTCCCTTTCCATCAACAGTGCATCCCAGACAGGATTCTGATTTTCTGTTTGTTGCGAAACATCCACATTTTCCAAATACTTGTTAAAAACGTACCTTTCCCACCAATAGTTTTCACAATGGTCTTGCTTATTCTTGCCTGACTTAAAGGTCAATTCTGCCAGGTACAGAACATTTCAAACACCTCAGGGATGCTAAGAAAAAACAGTCTATCACTTTAATTCATCTACTGGCATTATTACTCATGAAAACAGTCCCTGCTCTAGGGGTAAGTATACTCAATGTGAATAGGTCATATATAGAAATACATAGTAGTAGTGAAGCTGATCTCACCTAGCAACAGGTCACTCAAAAGGCCTATTTATTACTTAATTTTTCTGTTACATGGGCAGATAGCATAAATACTTTCCAGAACTTTTGTGAAACAAAAGAACAGTTACATTTGTGAATGACAGGCGTTTCTTCCTTGTAACCTAGCAGCATTTCAAGACACACAGGCTGGCAGAACTACCTAAGCGTAAGACACATTCAATCACAGATGACAGAAGGAGCAGGAAAAATGACAGAAGGAAGACCACAGCGCATAACAAAAGCAAAACTTAGCATCAACATGATGTACCTGCTTATATAAAACTGACACATTACGTTGAACGTACCATGGTCATTGTATAGAGCTGCTTCAGTGAGTTCATAGTTCTCAGAAGAATCACCACAATTCCACCACCTTCTACTGTTTCAACAGTTCTAGCTAGCAGGTTTGGAGTCAAGGCTTCAAAATCCTAAGAAATAAATAAAACTTCAAAGTTGCCTAAAGTTCATCAGTGTAACTAGCACCTACTAAAAGGAACTGAAAGCCTAAAAATATTATTTCTCAAAGTTTAATTCACATTTAACATTTGCATTAACTAATGTCCCCTTAAAATTCTTCTAACAAGGCGACCTCACACTCACAAAACTTGTAAAAGATACATAAGGCCATCAGAATTGAAATAACAGATATGCAGATATAACAGAAATAACAAATACTATTCCTGCAGCATTTAAACTGAAAGCAATCAATACTAGCACAATGTCCTATTTAAGTCAAAAGTTTTAACTCCTTACCTGAAGTACACACATGCCAAAAGTGTTACCAAGAATCTTATGGGTTTCATTGTAATAGCAGTAGCGAATGTTTGTGGCTGCTATAAATAACTCAAAAGGATCATCGTCCTTTATGTTTAAAGTTCCACTTTTAATCTTCTTCTGTAGTTGTCTCATCCTCTTCTTCCGGTGGCTAGAGAACAAAACGATACAGAAGTTTTCTTGGAAAAAGGCTTGAGAAAAGCGCATTCAGGCCTATGTTGAAGTCTAATTGGAAGTCAGAGCTCAGCCTCCAAGGAAAAAATCTTGGATCACAATTGCTGCTTTCGTAATGTGTTCCCATGTGCCTTCAGCCCAAAGTGGTGGATTTCACACAAAACCAGCTGTTTTTGCAAGAAACTGCTTGGTTGGAATCATGCAGTTTCAGGTAACACTTCCTTCTTGACTTTGTGTGCAGACTGTAAGTACGCACACAAATCTAAGAATCAAATTTTTAAGCACTTTTTCAGAATGAAGGAATTCTAATGCTTAATCTGCATTCAATTCTAAATATTACTGAGACTAAAAAGCTGAGGAATTAAAGTTTTGGCCTTTTAAGGTTAAAAAGGTGAGGGAGAGATTGGTCCAGGACAGCAGAGTTAGCGTTAGAGCTACAGAAAGAAACCAGATGTACGTAGTGCTGGCGTCAACTGTACTAGGGAAGCCAAATTTTAGTTCCGGAAGACCAAACTTCCTATAGCTCCTCCAAGAACTAACCTTGTTTCTCCTTACAACCAAATCGTGCAACTTATGTTCAGCAGACCCATCATGGAGCTTTTGCTTCACACAGAGCAGCGACTGAAGCATGAGACACAATAAGTATCTTACCTGCTAAAGCCCAGCTCCTTTTTGTAACACCATAGGACAGAGGGTCTGGCCTTTACAGTTGCTTTAGACAACATGTGATGAAGTATAACCACCTGCCAAAACACAGAAATGTTCGTGAACAACTGTACTCACAAGCTAACATCAAAGAGCAAAATATGTTTCTATACTTGATGTTACAGCTATGTTTTCTACTGAGCAACCCTGGGCAAAACAGAAGGATCCCTTGACATGTTATAAAGGTTACATTCCTTTTTACACAGACCTGTGCCTGTGCCTTCTCTGGAGCTGCACGACATTGAAGACACTGAATTATACCTACCGTCTCCTTAGCACTCCTCTTTGGCAGAACTGCTAAGAACTGCACAAACAGAAGGCAATTATTCCCAGCTAAACACAGTTCCTAGTATTCATCTGAGTACGGATTTTGCACAATGTATTTCAGACTTCTACAATTTAACAGGATTTCATTTTTAATTTTAACCCTGTAGTGGGTTTGACAACCCACCTCACTGCTATGTAAACTGCACATTCAGTAAGCACACTTGCTGCTTTGGAATCCAACTCATCAGTGGAAATACTGAACACAGCCAGACTCAGGATATGCCCTACCAGAACTCACCCATCCACTTTAGCAGTAAATTAATGACAACTTTCTTCTACTGCCACCTGATCAACTAATTATTTTCCAAGTTTTTTATAACTAGTTTATTTTACTTTCCCCATGAACTGGAGCTAACTGAATTGACTTATCCTAAAATGCTACGGTTTTGCCATGCTGTTCTTCCCCTTTCCACTCAAAAAACACGAGTCTAGAGCCTCTGAAGAAAAACGAGTTTAGTTGTTAATTTCCTCCATACAAAGTTACCAGGTAGGTCGAGTCCAAGTTCTGTTGTGATGACATCTGCAAGATGACTCAGTACATAAAACACGGCTCGAGTGCAAAACTGTAATATCTTAGAATCATAGATCATAGAATTGTCTATGTTGGAAGAGACCTTTAGGATCATGAAGTCCAACCATCAACCTAGCACTGCCAAAACCAGCTCTAAACCATGGCCTTCAGCACCACCTCTACACTTCTTTTAAATACCTCCAGGGATGGTGACTCAGCCACTCCCCTGGGCAGCCTGTGCTAATGTTTGAGAACGCTTTTAGTGAAGAACTTTTTCCTAATATCCAATCTAAACCTCCCCTGGCATAACTTGAGGCTGTTTCCTCTCATCCTATTGCCCGTTACCTGGGAGAAGAGACTGACCCCCCTCGCTACACCCTCCTTTCAGGGAGCTGTAGAGAGCGAGAAGGTCTCCCCTCAGCCTCCTTTTCTCCAGGCTGAACACCCCCGGTTCCCTCAGCCGCTCCTCATGGGACTGGTGCTCCAGACCCCTCACCAGCTCTGTTGCCCTTCTCTGGACACGCTCCAGCCCCTCAATGTCTGTCTTGTGGTGAGGGGGGAACTGGGGTAGCAAAGAAGCTCCTGCTAGCTAGCTAGAAAATTAACTATTTTTTGCCCCAGTTTGAAAAAAAATAAATCCGATTTGCCTGTACTTTCTTTTATTTAATGTTCACGAGCCTCTCAAACAGTAGGTGTTTAAGGACAAGCCTCCTAAGCCCTTTCTAACACCCCTTGGCGTTTCCGCACCGCGGGGTTACCTCACACACGCTGAGCACGCCATTGCTCTGCCTTATTCTGTGCCGGCTTTAACACTTGCTTTTAACACTAACCTCCTGCTTTACGGAGGAAAAAGCCGGTACCGGGGGGTTGCAGATCAGCCGTTTCTTCAAAGGCTCGGTTCACAATCAGCACACACACACGTTTTGCTCCCCCCCGCCCCCCACCGGCCCCGCAGGCACGGCGAGTCCCTCCGCCCGCCGGGAGAGGGCTACCTGGTCCTTGCCGCGGTCGCCGACCACCACGAAGAGGGACCGCTGCCGCTCCGCCACCCCGTTCTCGATCAGCACCCGAATGCGGTTGTCCACTTTCCGGCGCTGCATGGCTGCGGGGCGCTCGGACCTTCCCCGTCCCGAGTGCCGAGTGCCGCCCTGAGGAGAGCCGCCCCCTCAGGCGGCAGCGAGGGGCCCGGCGGCTCGCGGCGCACCACGTGGGAGCGGCACGAGCCAGGGGCGGGCGGGCGGGCGCGCGCGACGCGCACCGCGGCAGGACCCCGAGGCTGCCCCCGCCGTTCGCCTGCGCGGCACAGATATTAATTTTATTATTAATTATTTTTAATCAGAAGGATTTAAGGTGATTTTCCACACGGGGAAGTCGCGGTGGAGTTGAAGAAACACGCATGGAGCAGAGCCTCGGCGGTGCATTCGTCGAGGAGAGGCGGTACCCGCGCCCCGCCTGAGGAGAAGGGGGCGGGGAGCCATGTTACGGGCCTGAGGGAGGCGGGGCCGAGCGGGAGAACCGCTCCCTTCGGACCGAAGGAGGAGGAAGGAATCGCTTAAATAACGAGGAGTCTCCGTCGGGGGAAAAATATAGGAGTTGTGGAAGCTGCTTTTTAAATTTCTTATGTATCTTCAACTACGTATCACATATACCAAAACAATTTAGCACCCGACCCTCAAAAGCCCCCCGAGACGCC
>VUYV01000169.1:733890-844194 GCA_008711295.1 Anarhynchus alexandrinus
CGCAGGGGAGAGAGGGTCGGGGATGCATTCGTCGGGGAGAGGCGGTACCCGCGCCCCGCCTGAGGAGAAGGGGGCGGGGAGCCATGTTACGGGCCTGAGGGAGGCGGGGCCGAGCGGGAGAACCGCTCCCTTCGGACCGAAGGAGGAGGAAGGAATCGCTTAAATAACGAGGAGTCTCCGTCGGGGGAAAAATATAGGAGTTGTGGAAGCTGCTTTTTAAATTTCTTATGTATCTTCAACTACGTATCACATATACCAAAACAATTTAGCACCCGACCCTCAAAAGCCCCCCGAGACGCCGGCCCGTCTGGGTCCGGTTTAGTTCGGTGACTTTTGTGTAACGGACTGTAAAAAGCGGATAAACCAAACCGCAATGGCAATACTGATTTTATTTTTTTTTTTAAATCCTTTGTTCTGAATAAGTCTCGCTCGCAAACCCCAGCGCTGTTGGAGCAAACACCATGCCGCTAATGATTTTATAAAGGTACTCCATTTCCACCTCCGGCCGTCCTGCGCCGGCGACGCACCCGGTGTCACTACCTGTCCTTGGGTACTGTCCAGATGGAAAAAAAATGGGCATTTGGATACACAGTATTCCGTGGAAACAAGAAAGCAAATAGAGCACATACACTGAAAAATAACAAATCCTTTGGATACATTATTATCTGATACTAAATTATGAAATCCCATTAAACCGTAGCAACCTTGCTTCTCAATAAAACTAGGTAGCTTGTAACATTTAAGCTCCACTGTTTAATAAAGCCACCGCGGTTTGAATGTCTTCCATACAAAATCCCAAGTTGCACAACTGTGGAGCTGCAACAAGAAAACAATTTATCAATCTGACATGGTTTAAATGCCAGTAATTCAAAACAACAAAATTTGTTCTCAAACTGACAGCAAAACTATTCCTAATAACCTAAAATCTCTAACATTAACCTTCCAATACCAAAGTTGAGCCAAGCTATTTGCATAGATATATTTATTCTTAGCTTTTAATACTGCCCCCCAAAAAAAAAAAGTTTTTAACTTGAACATTTGAACAATGAAATATTTAAGCCAGGTAACATTGCAGGAAAAATGTATTTAATACCACTGGATGTATTTTGGGATAAAATATTTAAGTTTTAAAATATAGCAAAAATATGATAAAACTACTGAATTAATAATCATAAAGGCTGTAGAACAGTATTTTTTTGAGAAAGTGAACCCAGGTAAATCCAGTTACCAAGACCAAACCACCAATGCGACAGAAGTGTAGAAAGACAATTCCTTAAGGTATAGGTATGAAATATTTGCTTAAAAGGGAAGGACATAAAACATTTAAATAGATTTATTTTTCAAGTGTTTACATAAGCCATGGACCAATTTGTTTTAAATGTTGAGTTAAAGAACTGCAAAGACATATATACAGGTATGTTTAAGGCCATCAGAAAATTTAAATCTGACAATTAACTAAAACGTAATTCTTAAGACTTACTTTATAAGGTAGATGCATTACTAAAATTTATTCTAAAATTGAATAGCTTCAAAAAAGGAAACAGATTTTCATTTAATAAAAGTCTAATTACTAAAATTTATCTTGGTACCAAAATTTCAGGTGTACTCTTGATCCACTATTAGTTATTTGAGCACATTTTATAGAAAGAAGAAATTGGCCACCAGAGTTGGAACCGAGCTATTTACACCCATCTGATTATTTTATGAACATTATAAAGTGGGGAGGGGACAGAACCTAGCTTTTAAAATTAATGGGTTAGTAACTGCAGCAAGAGCTAACAACAATAAATTTAATTCAGAACAAAATGTCAAGTTAGGCTGAAGTTTTCCTAACACAGTTCTCTCAAGCACCGCTCAAACTGGCTTTAGGATGTGGATTTTAGAAAACAGATTTCCTTCCCTCCATTAAGCCACAAATAATTTTAATTGCGTTATATTCAAAAACCCTAAGAAGGCGGCTAATAGAATAGCACCTCTTCCCTTAGACAAACAGTTTAGAAAATTAATTTCTCATCAGACACTCTGCCATACCACACCAAAATTCAACAACACCCAGTGTCTGAAACCTTGTAGGAATAGACAGAAATGCAAGATGCTGCTTTACAGTTTTCATAAAGCGTATGAGAGTCAGGGGCTTGCTTTCACACAGAGGAAGAGACATTAAATCTTTTTAAGTCTACTACAGCATAGATGTTTTCTTTCCCTTTGATGTTAAGGCCATTTAAATGCAACCTCAAATCCTGAACAGCCAAGGTGCAGTGGGTCTCGAAAGCACAGAACCTTTCCTCTTGGAAAATGTACTGACCAGGATGAAAAACATTTGAAAGTAAAAGCAAGCAGTACTTGCAAACCGGGAAGTTTGAAGGACCTTCCTCCTCTCCTTCCCTCCAGAAAAACGAATTGGCCACACAGAAACACGTTATCCTTTAAGCGATCAGCCTTCTTCATGACTATCAGGTATGCTAATCTGGTGTTACATAAGGGAATTTTCCCAAAGTTCATGTCAAAGCTCCTTCTGTTAAGTTCTGTCACTGAATATAAGACGGCCAAGATTCATGAGACCAATCAAACGCTCAGATACTGATGTTGTGATGGAACAGCCAAAGAAATTTTAATAAATTTTGTCATTTAGAGAAAACCAGAATTAGAAGGAAACTACACAATTTTGCAATGTTTGAGTTTCCAGTAAAGTTCCCAACAATATTTGTAACTGTATTTAAGCTTAGATTTAAATAAGGAAATCATCTTTCTAAGTTCAAAAGGAAAGTTTTATTGTTCAGGACCATCTCCTGCTTGCTCTTCACATGAGGCACTGTTTTTTAGGTGAATCACTGGTAAAGAACACCTACCCACCCCATCTGTAGAACTTTGTTGGTGCCAGCTCAAGCGATTAAAAACCTTTCCAGTCCCATCCATATTCAGCTGGAATACTGTAAAAATGGGTGCAGAGACTTGAAAGACTAAAATACAATCTACTTCGTATAGTCGCAAACCTCAACTCCAGTTATAAATTTGTACCTTCAACTACCTGTTTCAATACTTTGCATACACTTTATTCAAGAACAGTTTCGCATAAGGGATGATCTTTGTTTTTCAGGATGTGACTAGCAGCCGCATTAATGGGGCTGGTTAATGAGCGGTGTTCTCATGTCCCTTTATATCCACAGGAAACTAGGGATGGGAGAAAATTGAAGAATACGATACAATTTTCCTCCATTGAGCCCAAACACTTGTATCTCAGATGTGCATTTAAAATGAATGGTTCTTGCAAAGAAGAGGTAAGTAAAGTCAACTACTCAGCTTAGGCAACGCCAGAACTTAAAAAAAAAAAAAGAATAGAAAGATCAAGATTTTTCTGACCAATTGGTTCTGTACCAAGTGGACTACAGAGGTTTTGCCCCATTTGCTTTTAATCATATGAAGTTTATCAATATCATTTATAATTTTCAATATCATTTATAATCTTTTCAACATTTGTCTAGAGTTAAAGCCCTTTCAATAACTTTTCTCTCAAATGGCATTTGAGAGAAAAGAAGGAAGCTCAATCCATTCTCCAAGGACACATATGAAGGTAGCCTCTAACCCAACCAAAGAATCTGCCTGTCTAATAAGGTCAGCAAGATATTTTGAGAAGACACATTTTTAAGGTCACTAAGTTCTCTGAGAGTTAAAAAGCCACAGCAGAATACATTAACTGGCTATTAACAAGAAGTCGACATTACTCTTCCAATTACTCTGGATGATGTTATGCTTTGGAGATTTCTATACAAAAAAAGACAGCATCTTGGAAATAAAACAGGGGTTAAGCGAAGTCTAGAACTCTCTCCACAGCAAAACCCGAAAACCATACTGGTGAACTGTTCTTAAAAAGACAGCCCGTATACAGGAAGAACATAGAAGTAAAATGTAGGACAAAACTTGACCTTAGGAATGAGACAATAGCTCTTGATTTCCAAGTTAAATATTTTAAATTGTAGGACTTCTAGGAACGATCCAAGTTTCCCAGACACAGTAAATTAGGCAGAAACATCTGGAAACTTGAGTGACTTATAAATTATTTACTCAAGAATCCTTGTATTACAGCCAAGAAGAAGACAGACACCGAAGCTAGAAGTTTATTCTCAAACACATACCACTGTACGTTATCACAGCCCAGCAATATTAGAAAACGAAGCCCCTGCCAACAAAGATCTGTATCTCCTCATAGTAGCTGTATATGCAAGGCAGTCATAACTAGTCTGTTACGCTCCCAGAAGACCAATTCACAGAAGAATCATGTAAAACCACCAAAGAGTGCAACTGATGTGTCTACATACAGGCTCAGAAGTAGCACTTTGTTACGCTTGCTCATGCTTTCCAGCCACAGGCATCGGGCCTGAAAAACCCTACTGCAGCACCTAACTAGAATAAACACAGCTCACTCCCTGGCATCCAGGAGGGGCTCTGCAACAGAACCAGCCCAGAACTGCCACCGCTTGGCCTCAATATCATCACTTCTCGTAACGGTCTTTATTCAAAAGATGACCTTTTTCAAAAGCAATGTATCTAGGAGTGCTTGTGATCTGGATGTAACTCAGATCTAGAGCTAAGTTACGGAGTGAAGATACTTAGAAGCTCCCCTGAACAGGCCAGAAAATCAGTTAGTGGATCTATGTGCCATACTGTGACTCAAGCCAATTTTTCAGTATACTGTTTATTAGACGCATGTATTAAAATTAAAGGAGTCAGTGCAAATTCCCAAATTAAACACATCTTAACTACTTGTTTTACTGTTGTTATTATTATAACACATCTGCCTCTATCAGCATACAGCAGAGCAGCTACTCTAAAGACCATTTTCATACATGAAAAGGCTTACAAAGTTGTATCTCATTTAAGAGGCCTCTCAACTACCCAATGTTTTATAAGCAAATTTCAGTTAAAAAAAAAATGACCCCAAAACCTTAAGTGGAATGTTCTGATTCATTCAGCGGTCTTTAATTTAGTATGCTGCAAGTTCACTGTCAAACTACAATTAGCTATTAAAGAAGCATCTGGTGTGCAATGGAAAAAGCTGAATAGTTTGTGTTCTACCAACCATTTAAAAAGTAAGCTGATGCACACAAAAATAAACTAAAAAAAAAAAAAAAAAAGAATTCACTGTTTTCCTACATCAGTTCAACATTAAAAGGTTTGCCTTTTTATTTTTTCCAGTTAAAAAAAACAGTTGGGACTATTATCTTGGTAATAGCTTCCTAAAAAAGGACATAAAACAGCAACTTCTCACCAGACTGCAGTTTATATTGTTATACTGGTACGGAATGTTTCTAGGCCTTGACAAAAACTGCTGCTTCTAGCCTTCAGCATCATTTCAAGATGTCTGGTGTGTAGTATCTTCTTCACAAGCTTATCACTTCTCTCAGTAAAAACATTTCTCATTTGTGCTCTTCTCACAGAACATGGAAAAGTGATATTACCATCTATTTGCATGGAGTCAAAATATCTGACTACAAGTTCTGAAAGTTCAGTCCTGATACAAAGTAGAAACGACCCTCTGAATGAAAACAACCTTCAGTTTGGTATATAACAGTTAAACAACATGTAGCTGTTCCTTAATTTCACCTTTCCACAGGTAGGAATTATTTGATGACCAATACTTAACATATATAGCACTTTTCTTCTTGCAGGTGCTATAGAATGCAACAGAACTACCAACACCTCTATGGAGGCAGCTATCAATATATTCTCCCCACTGCAGAGAGAGTGCATGTGCGCAAAAGGTAGGCACAAGTGATTTTCCAAAGGTTATACCACAAGTATGCAGTAAAACTTGAATAAGACTTGGTATTTTCCAGCTCCTAGTCTTATGCCATTTCTTTTATACATTGCTGCCTTGATGAAAAGTAAAGTCCGTAAAAAGAAAGTTTCCCAGAAGAAGTCACAGCTATTAGAATAAAATCAGAAAAAAAACAGGAGGAGGGTTTACATCTATTCAGGAAAAAGAGAATATCGGGGGAAGAAAAAACAACAAAACAAAAAACAACCTTATGAAATGTCACCCCATCACATTAAATTTGTTTCAGTCGTTGAAAACCAGTGTTCCAGGATACAATTTTTATAAACATGTTTTATTTGTCTTGCTTATACCATTAGAACTGTAACTGCTGGCTGTCATTTCCCTTAAAAGGGGAAATCAATTCAAACACATACTGGTGCTTTTCAAAAGATAGCAATTAAAAGGGCAGCAGCAGCGGGCATTTGAGATTTCTTAAAACCTTCAAGGCTGCAGGAAAGACAAAAGGACATGTGACCAAAAGTGTTATGATTATCCATTAGAGATTTCCATCAGTACCGGCATCAGTTATTTAGGTGATAATACAGCAAGGTCAAGTATTAGTGACAGACAATGTGCAAGTCATAAGGAATGATAAAGAATACCAATCCTTACAAAAGTCATTGCTATCAAAGAAACTTAAAAGTGTTTCAAAGAGATATCTAAATACTTCACATCAAATATACAGTGGCTATCCAGATTATATCTCACATTTGTTGCAAAATTTTGTTGAAGTGCCAAATCAAAGCTTTTTTTTTTTCTTTCTTCCTTTTTTTTTTAAAAAAAAATTACACAATTACATTAGCAGTTATGCAAGCGATCTTAAATCCTTAGCCACAGTAAACAGGGCCCTGGTGATGAGGAGTGCTGTAGCTAAGGGTGCTTCTTCTTTGTCAAAAACTGGCTATAAGCCTATTTGTCTATGTAGGGAAATATGCATCACTACGCATCTTTAACTGTTCAGTGCTTCAATTTAATAAGAAAAAGCTGAAATGCAGTTGCTCTACCAAGCCACACTTCACCTTTTCCATCCTTTCATGGGAACATTAAGTTTTGTCAACTGCCACCACAGTAAAGCTTTACGAATTTGCAGATTTTATCCAAATTTGTTACATCACTTTTAAATGTCAGAAGTGAGTCTTTGCTTTTTCCTGCCACTTCAGTTAACCATGGATATTGGATCACCCTGAAAATTGCCTTTTTTGCTTTACTCTTAGCAAGGGTGAGGAATCTGAATCTCATGTGCAAGGCTCAAGATGATGCTTAGGACAGAACATGCAGAGTAAACGTTGTTTCGTTCCTTTCCATATCCAGGTAATTTAAAGCTGGCAACTGTAGTCCTGTCATTATGGGTAATGAAAATAGTCCCTTTACAACAAACTTCCTGTAAGGGAGAACAAATAGATAATAACTCTTCTGGTAACATGTATAGTACACTGGCCAGTGTGTTTTTGGCGTTTAATGTAATCCCGTGAATTTCTTTAATTCACTTGCTGAGCATTCATTTGAGGCATCCCTCTGTTTGGTCTTGGGGGCCCTCCACGACCTAGAAAACATAAAAAGGCACTTGAATTATGCATGAAGTCAGGTTGTTTTAAAAAAATCCCTGAAAGAGCTGGTCTAAACTGGGTAAGAATTCCTAGGTTTGCATCTAGACTATATATGGTTCTAAAAACTCCTTCAAATCAAAACTCAACAGCACGTAACCTGCCTTTACACTTTTCAGCTCTATCCCAATGCTTTTTTTCCCAGAACTACAAAGTTGTAATCACTTCAAGTAAAAATGAAGAAAAAAAAAATAATCAAGTCATGGAGATATGAACATCAGACTAAAAGTTTTGCAGTAATGTAAGGAATAATCCATTTACTGTATTTTAAATATGAGTACTGTGAGCTAACTAATCATGTTTTAACTTCCATCCTTTTATTCCTTCGTTAAGAGACTGCCTGTAGCTCACACTCGCATTATATGAGAATTCTAGGTCACTTGGGAAATCCCTCTCATGTTTGCGTGCATATCCCTGACAACAAACCTCAAGACATTTCTTCATTATAGATGTGCTTCCTAAAATACGCTCCCAGTTTCACCACAGCCTAATACTATACTGAACTTCAGGCCACAGTTCCACACTACAGGGCTTTCAGTATCAAGACAGTCAAGGACAGAACTCCTCAAAACCAAACTACCACACGGAACTGTGATTTCACGGACAGTGCAACACACAGCCTCGAGCTGTCCTCACTGACAAGGCTCTCTGGTGATAACTCAAGATTCTCATGGAAATGTCTGTATCGAGACAGAAGGGTCTCATCACCAAAAATCTAGTAAAAAAAACCAAAACAACCAAACTGTGGAAATACCGTTGAAAATTAAATTTAGAAGTTCAACTACAGCCTCATTATGTACGTGGAGGTTTTTTTTTCTTTTCTCAGATGAACATGTGGCAAAGACTCTCATGAAGCTACAGGACAACACACCTCCATAAGCTGAAAGCAACAGTTCTATAGGATCAAGGAGCATGGAGGAAGTTTTGTATCCTTAAATCAAGAGACCTCCGTAACAGATGCAGTAGGACATCTTTTAGTGCAACAGAGTAACATACAATTTTTAAGGCTGACAGCCAGCTCAAGCCCAGTGTCTGCTTTATAAACAAGTCTTATCTGCAAACTACTAATGCACCTAGTAAGCAGATCTTAATTCATGACAAACCTCACAAAAAAAAAAAAATCACTTTCCTAAGGCTTTCATTAATGAAAGGGAAATAAAATAGTTCTGTCACATTTAAAGTGTCAAAAGTAATTGTTGTTTTAACTTCTTTTCAAAGAATTCTTCATTCAACAGCCCACTAAACTTCCACCACAAGTTCAAAGGATCACAGTATAATTCCAGTCAGCAGGGACCTCAAGAGGTCCTCCAAGTCCAACCTCTGTTCAAAAGCAGGGTCAACTATGAGGTCAGAGGAAAGTAAGCTTATTCTTCAGTTGTGACCTGCTGAGTAAGGAGTGAGGTTGCTTTTTAAATCTAAAACTCTAGAAGGTGGATCAAAAAAATTTCCATTCAGCCCAAAGCCAATTATTCACTGCTCAGGAATTACCTCTAGGAGCACCCCGAGGTCCACTTTGTCCAGAGCCACGTTTGAAATTCTGTTGATATCCATCCTGAAGCAAAGAAATGAAAAAAAGTTAGACATAAAACGTGGGCATTTTGTTATGTTTCAGGAAGCTATTAAATGCCAATAAAATAAGGAGCTTTTAAAACAATGTGCACTGACAAAACACTTGTGACTTGTCACAAGTACATATAGCATTTTATTCATTTAAATTAATCTTAGAAAAATAAATTCTTACTCCTACTAGTACCCAGCAGGTATAATAAAACATACAAGAACAAATTCTCTCTCCAGTTACAGAATATGTTGTTCAATATAAATAAGAAGTGTAAATAGATGTATTTAGCGTTCAAATTTTTCAAACTACACAGAGGTCAAACAGATGAATTTGCTGAAGGAGCAGTCAATAAATGAAGAGACATTCTAATGGCAGGATCAAAATCTGTCATCTCATTTGCTTATAAATACTTGTTCAGGGATATAGAGAGTGAAGACATTTTCCAGTCAGTCTAAGCTTTGAGCAAACTGAGCACACTTCCTTCAGAACAACAAAATTATGCGCAAATTTCAGAGTAATGTATCAGCATTGTAGAAGACAATCCCAAACAAGTGTGAAAAGTTAATTTCAATGGATTTACGTTCTTCTTTAAGTTTCCTTCTCACAAAGCTGTGAAAATAATTATGTTTAAGGAAGAGTTCTTTATAATTCGCTCAACCTTGCTCTAATTACTAGACTAATTCCTTTAGCGATCAATCGCCAAACAGAACACGTTTCCCTATTATAACCGGCCATTTAATATTCTGCTATTTTTAAGTATCTGTTTAGTATCTGAACTTTTGTCTTCATTAGCAATAAACAAAGTCCTTGGAAAAGTTTTTACTAATAGATTTGTTTGAATGCTTTCATTGACAGGTACTTTTTTAATTCTGGTTCTAGACTGTCACAACAGAATGGTAGCTTACCCGCTGGTAGTTTGAATAATCCCGAGGAGCATTAAATTGGGGCTGCGTGTAACCACTGTTTGGAGTGTTGGAAAAGGAAGGACGGTAGCCATCATATCCTCCTAAGGAACAGGGTACAAGTCTTTCACTTGGAAATGATAGCCTATTACTTTATGCTACCATATAAAGAAAAGCAGTAACAGCACTTTACCTAAACCTGAGGGAAAAACCCCTTCAGTACCGTTTACCTGCAAGTCAAGTGAATGTGTGCAACATTGGTGCTAACACTAATATAAGAAACAAGAATGAGGACCTAGTAAGAAATGGGAGGAGATAGCAATCCAATGCATTGCTCTAGTAGTTTGAAGTTTGATTTACATAATATTCAATCCAGAGTTAAAGGTAATACTGGGGTCTAAATGTAACAGCAGTGACCTGCAAGGCCACAACAGCGAAGTCAAACAAGAAGCTGCTCCTGAGCCAAGACTGTCCGAGTGCTGGGAACCATGTCCAAGGACGGGTCCAGTTCCAAGGGTCTAACACGTGGAATCCAGATCAATTTTAAGCAGACAAGTAGTGACCACTGCATTCCCTACTACAATCACTTGTATCTTTGTTACAGAGGTTTCTCCTCTACTCTCTAACCACATGAGAGGAACAGATCACGGCAAAAGCACACAGTACTGTATCCATTAGTCTAATCTCAGAACACGTGACAAGGAAATGGTCTTATCTCCTATTCTAACATACACGTCTTCATAACATTGACAGCCATATATAATAATCCCGAGGAATCATGAAAGTTCTCTCATTTATCTAGAACTGGAGTATCATTCCTCTGCTCCTGTTAATTCCTTCAGAGTAATGACTTTTGGACTTTTTTGTTCTTTTATTTCTACATTATCCAGCTTATCCTCAATATGATGAAACACGGAGTTCTTTAAAATACACTGCTTCTGTCGTAACTGGAAATAAAACACATTTTTGGAATAGCAACTGGCATCTGAATCCCTCACTTGGTTGTAAAATTCTTTTGGGGTATTTCTATGTTTGCTTATACTTGCAGTAGATGCCTAATCAAACTAACACTTAGCCTTCTGCACAGAACAGAAAAAACGTTTCTTTTACATCCTGGTAGGAAGCCTAACCAAACACCTAAAACGTAAGTTGCTTGTTAGCTAAAGCAAACAGAATTTTACTACAAGTTTAAATATAATACAGAGATACTACTACAGTATAAAACCAACAGTTGGTCAGTTTAACACTTGGTATCTTGAGGCAGTTTCCAGAAAGAAGTAAGTAAAAGTCAAATGAGTGTTTAATAAAGCTGTATACCTCTAAATCCATTTGCGGGTCCCCTGTAACCGTTCATTAAGCCACGAGCCCCACGTGATCCACCACGAGATACTCCTCGACTGTTGTAATAAGGCTGACTGTTGCGTGGAAATCCAGTATTCTGTTGGGGAGGTTGCTGGTGGTTACCCGCCACTTGATGGGTCTGGTCCGGGGAACCATGGTAAGTACCAACCACTATATTGGAAACGGGGAGAAAAAATGGAGTATAAAAGCCTGCGTTTCTTTTTGTGTTTCCATACATACTCTCTTTGAACTCAACATTCAAAGCTTTGAAATACCGTTGAACACATCAATAAATGCTCACCCATTCAAAGAAAAAGAATCTGCAAAATTAAGTAGCAAGTTTACTAGTCAGATATCCCACAATATTAGAACAACCCAGAAATGGTAGAAAGTTGATTTAAGTCACTGTTAAGAAGTCTCTAGTGTAAGCTCAGCAACAGGTATTTCTAAGGCAGGTACAATTTTCCTGTGCTACTTCAAATTCTTTAAAAATCAGCAACACACACTCTGGAACAAACAGTATGAGTAAGCTAACCCACTTCTGTAACTTCCTCCCCTCTGAACTGGCAGAGAGCCACTAAGAAATCTTTGCTTTTACTAACTAAATTCTGTTAGGTGCTGCTGTGCTGACTAAGGTGGGACTGGTGGGAACATTTTACCAGAGCTGCTATTTTCACTGTACAGGCTGAGGGATCCTTTCTTTATACAGGGCGTGTAACTCAAAAGGCAAGAGCAGACTGCATAGCCTGAGACTAACTGCATCTTTGAAGTACGGTATGCCACAACATCTTCACTTCACAGGAATCATCAGGAATGAAGTGGATTACAAAAGCAATCGAGGGCCATAGGCTCAGTAAGAGTAACAAAAGATTGGAGGGATTCTGTATGCAAGACCAAAACAGCTTTAAAATTTAGCCTGATAACAAATACTGAAGCAAGATCGCAAAGAAAATTTGTAAGTGATAAAGCCCCTCCCATATGCAGGGAAGGAAGATTTCTCCGTCACCCATCAGGGAGCACAACTTTACGTCTACTTCACTCAGCCACAGAGCACTATGGAACTTCTGCAGAGATCCTCCCTTCTCCTCAACTTCCCATCGATTCTCGTGAAATGCATGAAGTGGTCATCCTTTTGATTGTTTAGTTAGTGTGCAGGTTTTGTTCTAAGGCTACTGCATTTTCTGTGTATCAACAGCTACATTTACTCAGCTGCTACATAAAATTAAGCATTTAATATTGCATGGTCCACCTTCAATACCAGCATTCCCCAGACTGTCTTTCTGCCATGTGCTGTATATGGCTCAAAAAACGTATAGATAGACAACGAAAACGTGGTTCTCCCTCTTCCCATGCACACACCCCAGTATCCCCCACTTGCAAAGACGACAAAATTCAAGCTCATAATCAGTTATAGAGAAGAAGGATCAGGCTCTTTTTCCTTACTCCACCTCCAGTAGTTGTTAGCACTTCACCCTTGTCATCTGTCCTGTGTCCTTCCCTCAAAAATCCCTCTTTCCATCTGCAAATTTCACCTCAGGGGAAAGTGACAAGAGTGCTGGGAGAAGAATAGCTTTGTACATAAAGATTTTTTTTTTTTAAGTTGCTAACTTGGAAAGCATTTTGCCTGCTGTATTCAAACCCTAACTGATTTTAGCAAAAGGTTCTAGATCTTTATGAACCTTACATGATGTGTGAGAAGCAGTCCATATTCGCTCTTAATTCTAGCTTACTATTTCCTTTTTAAAAATGCCATCTCAAATAGTACAACTTCTTTTTTTGTTTTTTTTTTTAAAGCAAATTTAAGGATCATCCAACCTTAACATCAGCAGAGCAAGTACTCTGCTATATTGCTTTCATCTTTAGAATAATCCTTAATCCTGTTAAACCTGTACTGGGTTTGTGGCAAGGCTTTGGTAGCGGGGAGAAGGGGTGGCTTCTGTGAGAAGCTGCTAGAAGCTTCCCCTATTGATAGAGCCCATGTCAGCCAGCTCCAAGATGGACCCACTGCTGACCAAGGCCAAGCCTGGCCACGATGGTGGTAGTGCCTCCATGACAACATAACTAAGAAGGGGGAAAAAAAATCACAGAATCATGGAATGGTTTAGGTTGGAAAGGACCTTGAAGATCATTGAGTTCCAACCCCCCTGCCATAGACAGGGACACTTCCCACTAGACCATCCTGCACAAATCCTGCACAACTGCAGCTGAAGAGAGGAGTAAGAATATGTGAGAGAAACAACTCTGCAGACACCAAGGTCAGCGAAGAAAGAGGGGGAGGAGGTGCTCCAGATGCCAGAACAGAGATTCCCCTGCAGCCCATGGAGGTTAACGGTGGAGAAGATATCCACCTGCAGCCCCTGGAGAGCAGGCTCCTGGCAGGACCTGTGGCCCCATGGAAAGATGAGCCNAGGATGTGCCCAAAGGAGGATTTGACCCCATGGGAAGCCCACACCAGAGCAGGCTCCTGGCAGGACCTGTGGCCCCATGGAAAGATGAGCCCCTGCTGGAAGAGGTTTGCTGGCAGGACTTGTGACCCCACGGGGGACCCACGCTGGAGCAGCCTGTTCCTGAAGGACTGTACCCCATGGAACAGACCCACGCTGGAGCAGTTAATGAAGAACTGCACCCTGTGGAAGGATTCATGTTGGAGAAGTTCGTGGAGGACTGTCTCCCATGGGAGGGACCCCACGCTGGAGTAAGGGGTGAGTGTGAGAAGGAAGCAGTGGCAGAAACATGTGATGAACTGACCACAACCCCCATTCCCTGTCCTCCCTGCACCGCTGTGGGGGAGGAAATAGAAAAAAATCAGGAGTAAAGTTAAGCCTAGGAAGAAGGGAAGGGTGGAGGGAAGGTGTTTTAAAGATTTGGTTTTACTTCTCATTATCCTACTCAGATTTGATTGGTAATAAATTAAACTAATTTCCCCATGTCGAGTCTGTTTTGCTCGTGACAGTAATTGGTGAGTGATCTCTGTCCTTATCTTGACCCATGAGTCTCTCACTGTATTCTCTCCCCTATCCAGCTGAGGAGGGAAGTGACAGAGGGGCTTTGGTTGGCATCTGGCATCCAGCCAGGGTCAACCCACCACACCCATGTAACACTGAATCAAGTGGCAAAGTTCTTTCAACAGCTGGAGATACATATACTGAATTTCACCCCCTGCTGGACACTCAAACTGACACAGAATAACAAAAACCAGGTACTGTCCTGGGGAAAGTTTCTCAAGACTAGGAACATTTAAGAATGTGTGACATGCCTTGCTAGATCATCTAGGACTTCACAGCCTGATCATCTGCTCTACTCAAGCTATTGCCATTTCAGTTTTTGCTAAAGTAAGTTTACCTGTCTGGAGTTGTTCTTGCTGAAGATCTGATTGCTCTACTTGGTGAGGCTGATTGGAGAAACTCTGGTTGTAACTGGCCTGGTACTGATTTTGCTGCTTAAGGGTTTCTGGCTCATTAACAGGAGGAACAGGTGCATTCATGTTGAATACCTATAATGTTAGAAAAATAGCTCTCTGGTCCAATTCATTTTTACAATTCCTCATCGCATCATGTGAAGAAGCATGCAAGTCTGAGAAATGTGAATAACCAAAGACTATTTTATGTAATTACATGACTGATTCCAGTGTTTGCATAACAACACAAGGAATGACTATCAAAATAAAGGGATACAATATTAATTTACTACTCACTGTTTGCATGGATTGGAATGGAGCTGCGTTAACGTTGATTCCGCTGCTATGCAAAGGTTTGCTAGATCCAGCCTGGAACACTTGTGGCTGAGATGCAGTGGGAAGCGATGATGATGATGGTGTCTGGTCTGCATTCAGTGACATTGAAGCCTAATAATGAAAACAAACAACATCTTAGCAGCTTTTGAATAATACAAAAAATTTAACTTAAAAAAAAAAAGTAAAAATGCCTCAGGTTCACCTCAACAAATGAATACTTTCTAATTCAGCTGAACAGCCTCATTCATGGCATAATGGGAGGTGAAAAACCTAGCAGTCTTCTCCCTCATTAACTTGAAACACAACTAGAAAAAACTACAAGGGGAAATGAACAAGTTCCTGGGCTAACTGCTAGCCAACATAAAAAAAATAAAACACATTTCCTAAGCCAACAACACCGATGCTCATATGCTGATGTTGGCATGTTACTTCTAACTAAACAGGCAATCTATTGTTAAAAGTCTTACTACGAAGGACTTACTGGTCGCAGACAGGCTCAAAATTTTGAAATTAAACAGAACTGAAGCAGCCCTATCAATAGGTAACTAAAATTACGAAACTTTATTTACAAAGAAACATAGACTAATATTTGATCACACCTGCAAGCAGAGTCCTTCCCACCCCTGTGAAATCTGACTTGCCTGAATCTGGTCAATTGATTCTTTCTGTGGCCGTTGCTCTGTTGTGTGAGAAGGCTGATACATGGGTTGGGAGGCTGTATATCCCTCACTTGTAGAAGAAACCAAGGGAACCTGACAAGATAAACCCCAAAGCCCCCAAAAGTCAGCTGATGCTCACACACAGTTTTATAAAAAGTATCACAGAACTCTGGAATGAATGGTAAAAGTATGTATTCCAGCAAATCTTTACAACCCTTAAAAACTAAGTACTTTTTAACACCCAGCCCCTGCCTGATAGTATTCTGTGGATATTACTGTGTCAACTGGACATGGATTTGCTTTTACTGAAGAACATCCTCCTCCTCATTTCCTTATGCAACCCCAACTGCCATTACAATAAAACTGGGGAAAGACAGAGAGAGAGAGAAATATACAGAAGTCTAAATGAGAGGACTCCAAGCTCATACAAAAATAGAGAAGTTCTGGTTTCCAATGGACTGAATTTGCTCGTTTTACAGCCTCTGCTTCCCTACACAGCGTCCAGTGAAAACTCTGGCCAACAAAGCAGAGGACTTTGCATTTAAGGCTATCGGGGACTTTAAGAGGCAAATGATAACAACTGATGGGTGTGTTCGCATCACCTTGTTGAACATTCAAAAGGAAAGAGGTAAGTTTAGCTACTGCTTGCAAGATCCCCAAGGGAATCATTGGCAGCACTGGCTGAGGTAAGGAAAATAAAAAAAAAAAATCAACTGGAGAAAGTCACAGGCATCATTTAACAGTAAAATAAAAACTAGTGCAGAGAGAACTCTCTGACAAAAAAAACCCAACAAAGAGTTGAGAGTACTAGCACTTCAGCAGCTACATACAGGGGAAACTCAAGAGAAAACCCACGTTCCTGTTATATACAAATGAGTGACTTAAAACTTGCAGATCTAATCTGGACAAGATACAACAAGCAATTTATACTACCAGCACTGAGATACACAATCTATCCAGGCTTCTCTTTTGGTTTTCAAACACCTACAGGGATCACATTCATTACTTGAGACCAGCAGAGTCCTTCAGAGATTCCACACACGCTTAATAAAAAATCAGGAAGTTTTTTAATCACTAGACAATTCAGTAAGAAACTGGCACATCTTAATGAAAAGGTGAATATGTCATTTATACATTGCAGAAGCATGTTTAAGAGATCCAACTTAAACAGGCATTTCAGGAAAGCTCAACTGAAAACCACATTCAAACTCATCCTGACTGCTGTAAAACTCAAGTATTAAAATATTATCCAAGCAAGCAACTGGGACTCATCCTTAACAGAACAAGTCAAAAACACCACCACAAACTATATAGTTAACTCATTAAATCTATCTGTGGTCTGATGCCCACTTGAACAGATACAGACCACCCTTTAACCAAGTTATTTTGGTTTTGGTATTTCTGTCGCAAATAAAGGACAACTTGCTTCTATCTACATTAAAAATATTACTACATATGCCTTAGTATGAAAGAGAACACTACTAGGCAAAGATTGACATTTAGTGGAAGGTGTCCTTCCCCACCCAGGGCAGCGGGGTTGGAACTAGATGATCTTAAAGGACCCTTCCAATCCAAACCATTCTGTGATTCTGGGACATGTCAAATTATTAATCCATCTTGAACAGAATGGACAGAGAAACCTCAAGTTAAACTGCTATATTGGAGTAGGACAACAGAGCAGCATTACAAACAAAGTCCTTCCTTTGAATCATGAAAAAACGCTTGAAATTCACCACTGTCACATGTGATACAGATTTGAAGTGATGTCAGTCTAACACACAGGCACATGGAACTCAATTTATGAAATGAAAATCACATCCACAACCCAAATTTGAAGACTGGTACGAGCTCCACAGATTGAAAGAACTGGTAACTGCCAAGAAGTCCACATTGGGCCATTAGAATGAGCAGTGCAAACTGCAACTGCTTCCAAGCTTGTGCCCTTCTGTTAAGAGGCCTCTAATTAGAAATGCAGTTTCCTCAATAAACTTGTAGTTCAACCTTGAACCCAACAGCTTTCTGAACAGGGTAATGCCCGATAAGACTCCATTACAGAAAATATGCAATGTCTGCATAGCATAAAAACTGTATGTAGTCGTAAGTGACAATGCTGAAGAGATAATGGAGATAACAGATTTCCCCAAATCAGAGCTTCAGCTTTTTCTTTGAGTTTTTCATATAGTTAGGAATAAAGTCCTATTATAATATCAATCAATCAAAAATACAGTTTACTGAAAATGTACCTGTGTAGCTTCTGGTTGCACAGGAACTTGATTAGGCTGGGCAAGTCTTGATTCAGCATGAACTAAAGTAAAATAATTTTACTTATTACATAGTACAATCAAACCTTTTACAGAATAGCATTAACAACTTATCCAATTCTGTTATTTGAGAGCTCATCATCGTAAAGATGATGGCATGGCAAAGCTATACTCAAAATACCAATTACTATTTCCATGCAAAGTACATTTTTGCCAGTTGTCCAAAGTAATCCAGTAATTTCTGAAAGGCTAAGGAAAACTATATTTTTTCCATTTAAAGTTTAAAATGTTCCACAATTTCAAGTAAAATCTAGAAGCAAGTGAGAATCTGAAGTCTACAAATAGTATGCTTCAAAAGCACAATCACGTTTCTGAGAAAAACACACTTTACAGTACAGTATTATTGCTTGTGATGACCCCTTTACTATGCAGCAGTAATTGAAGCGTTTCTAACAGATGACTTGCAGACCTCCCCAATATTTATGTTTAGGATTTACCATTACAAACCTGGAGGGCAAACCATTTGTGGCATGTCCAAGTTCTGTGCTGGATTCATGGGCTGTGCAGATACAATGGCAGGATCAAGCGTTTGGTTCTCAAACTCCAGCATAGAGTCCTGGGAAAAAAAATTTAAAAAAAACAAAATCCAATTTACTGCATTTTAAAAATATCAACACTCAGAGTACAGAAATGACCCAGTTACACTAAAGGAACCTTGGTCCACAGTTACACAATTGCTGGTTTTACCATACATTTTAAATCAATGAAGATACTAAAAATTCCAAAATGTGTGTTTATCACAATAAAAATTCAGTCCACATATACAAATTACAGCTTATCTGACAAAAAGATAACTGGAGGGAGATTTTAATAGCCAGACAGAATAGGCGGCAGTTCTTTATTCTTTATCCTAAACTAGCAGTTTGTAGAAAGAAACAAGAAAAAGAACCTAAGAAAGAAGCGTATGCCTCATTTGTTACCAAGGTGTCCACTCCTGTGTGGAGGAAGAGGAGAGGCTTTCTCTGATGTATTCCGTTATCTCCCAATGCATTTCAAGTTGTTCTAACTTTAGAAGTTACAAGAGAGCCTTCAAGAAGCAATCCAAGAAGTATTCTCTTCACATGTTGTAAAGTTTCTTGTAACACAAAGTTTAGAACTAGCTTCTAGAAGGGATATTTTACAGCTGGTCTCACTTAAACAGAATACACACTACAGCACCCAGTGATGCCAAACTTTGTGCCTTCTCTGTGGATTTAGAACAAGGATTGAAAAGCTAAATAAAATTCTCATAGTACTTGGACAGCAATACAGGTTTGTGGACTTTGGGTAAGATCTTGCCATACAGCACTATACTGTTTGCAAGACCACTGTATTTTCCAAATAAGCTACAGCAGACTCTTTAAATCATGACTAATAGCCAAAAAGTGCTATTTCGTGTTTCTTTGGTTCTAGCTTCACAGTACCACGGTGGGTTCATCATACCTGCATGAAGTTATATGGGCCCTGCATCTGCGCCATAAGGTCCTGTACTCGCTGTCTTCTAACAAGAGGGTCTGCTTGAGCCACAGTAGTGAGCGTGTGAGGTTCAGGAACCGGAGGAGATGTAGCTTGTGTCTGTTGCTGCAGCGAGTTTACAACCTAACAAGAAACAAGCAACCAACTGAAATTTCAGCTTAAGATAACACTGCACAGAAGTGACTCAGTAGTTCTTGAAATTTATGGCTATTGCCCAATTCATTACGGTCATAATTACTACTGTTCTACATCCTCTTAGTCACGCCAATACTGGATAATTACCACTGTTCTTGAAGAAAAATACTACATCCTCTTAGTCACGCCAATACTGGTGGCCAGCTACTGATCTGAGCACTTCACAGGATGAAAAAGTTTAAAGACTGTGCTTTATTTGCTTTCCATCTACTCTACTCCCCATTAAGAACAGCGCTAACAAAAAAATTTGTTCAGTATTACAGGGATTTTTTTAGAGCAAGATTTGAGATGGCAATTTATCAACATTTGGAAATTTAAAGAAAGTTTCAGAAATACGCACATATGGAGAACAATTCTTTTCTCATACCTTTCTGGTAGTGTAAGCAGAGTCAGATTTTTTTGTTTTTTCTTAAGACTTCAGAAGTCTAAATCTAGACCTGAGTTCTCAGGTGTTATCCTAGCTAGCTGATTTATGGTCTCAGAGAACAGCAGGCACCATTGCGTGATGGGAAGATTCCAAGACAGCACCGTGGAGACATCGGAAGCCCAAAAGCAGAAGCACAACTTATAGTGGGCAAGAAAGCTCAGATTTACTAGATATTCCAATATGGTGCATGTACACAAAGGTACAACAAACAGCAACATGCTTTCAAATACCACCTATCAAAGACAGCAGAGCAACCAGGAAAGCTGAACAGGAGCATCTAAGAACAACCATCACCAAACAGCCTGTAAACAGATAGTTGCGAGGACAATTGACTTGCACAAAGTAGCTCCTTCCACATTCCTAACTAGTTTTGGTCTTCGGGCAACTCCCATAATACAGAAGTGCCATTTTCAATTTGCATTCATGTCAACAACTGTCCTTTAAAAATAAGATAGTTGTCAGTAACTTGTCTATCGCTTCTCTATTCCCATGAGCTTTTCATTATTAATAATCTTCCACATAAACAGGTAAGGCTTAAACTTAGAGTTGCACAGGATATAAATTAGCATACATACACCTGAAAGTTCAAAATAATGATGTAAAATGTCTGGTTTCTTATTAGAACTGCAGAACAGATTTTTGTGCAAAACGGATTTTGTACAGCAGTTGTGACAAGTGACAAAACAGCCCTGTTTTAGACCAGTTCTATAATCATAGGTCTGAACTTCAACTCCCTGTATCCACCCTCATAGCCTGTAAATGTTTTTTACACCTCTCAAAGAAACCTACAGCGTCTCGCAGGATGCCTACTCCTTGCCCAGAGAAACAAACCATGTCTGTATGTGACATTCTGCACATGCAATTACCTCACAAACTCCAATGACTCTTTCCTTGGCCAAATCCCTAGCCATCTGTAATAGAAAATTAAGTAAGGTTTTTAAAAATTTTCTCTAAACAAAACTGAAATCCAACCACAACCTACATTCCTCTAAAATTCCCTTCAGATCCAAATCTCCACTATAAGCAATCCAAGGGGAAGCAATGTGACAATTCCCACGGAAGTACACTCTAAGGCTGTCCACACTGGGAAACAAGCACAACTGCTCTGCGGTATTACACAGTCCCTGAACTCCAAATTATGGACTATTTCCAAATTAGGAATGAAGCCCTGCGAGCAGAAAAAACACCATTTTGAAAATGTTATTCACAGTACATATATAGACCTCTCGCACATTACAAAGCTTTAAAATGAAAGTAAAGGAAAAAAGCAAGCCAGATGACTAGGTGAATCTTTAGGGGTAAAACCAGCAGCTACTTATCTCCTCCACAATTATTACCAAAAATGTTCTCAGTTATTTGAGTACTATCACTCAACTTATGAAGTCCAAGTAATTCGTAACAATTCAGTATCTTCAAGAAAAAACAAGTTGATGGCATAATCAAGAACACAGAACAGGGACAAAATTTTAGCAAACGTTTTCCTTTTTCACAAGTAGTACAGTAACTTCAGATGGTGCTTAACATTTTACATTCTCTTTTTCAAACCTCTTTTTTTAGTGTCAAAGGAACTATTTAGGGCCTATTCCTTTAGACTTATTATCACTACCAGGCATTCTGAGCTATTATAATCACAGTAGGATGAAACTACTACAAAAAATTATTCGTTTTGCATATTACGTTGCCAATGGACAGGCTGTAGTTCTATAGTTAACAGCTTTCTAACAGTCTGCTACATGAAAAAGCTACAGAAGCTATTCAGATATAAGGATCGTTATTCAAAAAGCAATTATTACCCAACCATATATATCTCCATTCATCCTGGGGGCAGAGCAGCAAGGTGAAACTTTTTCTTTTTCTGCAGAATAGCAGAAATACTAAGCTCACCTTCTGCCACCCTGCCTCCTGCCACCCTGCCCCTCGACCTTCTCGGTAGGCAGAGCTGCCCAGACACAATCAGTGGAGAACAGCAGGGTTGAGAAGGCCAGGGGGCAAAGAAGGAGGAAAGGAGGAGAGGTAAAAATAGGAGTTTAATGAGACCACAAACCAACCAGAATGAACATCTATTCTGGCAGTCACAGAACAGTTTCCAGTTCTACAAAAAATACACACACGTCCATCTAAAGCTCCATAATCTAAGACATAGAGAACTTTCTATACAAGCAGATTCAGATACTTATTAAAAAGGAAGCAGTTAAAAAAAAATAAAATCAAACAAACAAACCTCAACAACAACAAGAAGCAGGCCGCAAAATCAAAAACAACAACAAAACAACACCCCACAAACAAACCCCCCACTATTACCAAGAAAGCACGTCTTCACCAAAATTAAAACATCATATAATCAAAATGCAAATACACTTTTGAGAATTCATGAACAAATTCTCCAGATTGTAACTTATGGAAGGCCCATACAGAAATGTCATTGTGAGACACCGTCACTTTTCAAACTATAAACATACCACACCACAGAAATCTTGAATGTATCACATCTACTCGACGGTTACTGAAAAAGAGACGAGTTTGTGATAGCCTTCCTCTTCATAAATAATTATGGATATCTTCTGCATAAATGTTCTCTTTTAGAATACTATCTGCTTCCCAAATGAACAGCTATCATTCACAGCTCTACTAATGCCACAGCCACCTTGAGCTGGAGCACAAAGGCTCTACACAATGTGTATCATCATCTTCCCTAAGGACAATTCAGTTGCATTCCCATGGGAAATGGGCTTTTGCTGCCAGCAAGAACAGCAAGAGTAATTTTCAAAGACAGTTATTCTCAATTTTCCCTTTTTGCATTAAATCTGAGAAAATAAGGTTCTTAATTATGAAGAAGCAGTCTTCAAATTGCTTATTTATACATAGTCCAAGAAATTGGGACAGAAAGAAGAACTTAAGTATGTATTATTTGCATTGTTCTATGAAAACAAAGGTGATAACAATCCAGATTTAGCTGACTAGTAAAGACTTGTGGAAAATTAGGAGTTTCTGAAATCAGTCTGATACAAAACTACAGCCTGAATTCTTTTACCATGCTAGTACACTTACTGCATATTATTACTCCATGAAGAATTCTGCTTCTGAGTTTTCAACTGTGCAATACACATGCTTTAATCATAAGGACATTTCCTACACTCTCATGTCTTTATCTATACTACTTCTATTAAGAACCACAGAGAACTCAACCTCTAGGCTACTCTGGAGTCTGTATAAACACAGATGTAATTCGGGTATATTTCAAGATAAATTGAAGCCAATCAAGCACTAACTTTAAAATACTGTGCCTTGTAAGAATATCACAATCAAGCATGACTTTAATATGTGTTTTTGGAGGGTTTCTTAAGGTTTTTTTTAAAGAGATTTCTTAAATTGTATTTAATAGCAATGACATTTCAAGGTTTTTTAAGCAAGGGAATGGAATACTGTGACAAGATACTAACAAAATCATTCATGTACATGGCAAAGCTGGCTGGTTAGTTGTAAGAGCCTCACACCCATCCTAAGTATTATTAAATCTCTTAGTGGTCTTCAACACTGTAAGATATGAATTTCACCCAGACTGAACGTAAAAATTGGGCAAATTAGATAATCATAATAAAATGGCTCCTCTCTCACCACCTGAATTCACGATGAACACTTACTCTACTCCTACACTTAAAAGAGCCTGGAGATACCAAGGAGAGCCTAAAAAATTGACTGACTGTAATTTGCTGCTACAGAAGGCTAATTGAATCAAAAATTAAGTTTCTAGCACCTGAAAGATGCTGGTCAGACCTGTTCCTAAGAGACGGAATACAACCCAAGTTCCAACATATCAAACATCTGAATGACTCCACGTGACTTGTCCTTTCCAGTACGTGCAGAACACAAATCATAGTACAACAAAATGGACTTGTACAGGTAGTCAAGTCTAGAGTCTCAATTACTAAATTGGGAATGGATCCCAATAGCCTTGTACCACAAACATCACAAGAGAACAACCACTCAACTGCAAAGTAGTAACAAGTTAAGCACTTGAAGAACTACAGCTCTTGAAAGCAGAGATGCACAGGCAGGCATATTTTAACATCAAATTATATGCATATGCAATCTGGAGCAGATATTAGCTGAGATACTAATTTTCAGCTCCCTCTCCATGGAAGCACGCAATGAAATGCACAACTATGCCATGCTGTCAGCAGCTGTGTAGATACACTAAAGTTCTACATTTGCAGCAAAGTTCTCTTACAAACAAAAAAAAAGTCTTCAAAAAAATCTTTTCAGTCTCCTTAAGCCTAAGACTTATGTCCCGTTTTTCCAAGCAAGCCACTATTGAACAAAGCAAGTTCTCCACAAACTTAGCCAGACTGTGTAGTTTATTTTAGGTACTCCTGAGCTAAATATGTAATTGAAGACTGAGTAGTAAGTCCAAGCCTATTTAAATGCGTGTATTTTTATATATATTGGGGGAGAAGGGATGCAATACTAGAACCTATGAGTTGTGAGTCAGCGGAAACAGGGATTGCAATTTTACCTGCAGTACACAAGATCTTACCTCAACCGTTTCAACTGTCCACTCATCTACCTGTTCCTTCTCACTACTGCTGAACTGAGTCTCTGCCATGAATTGTCTGTTTACATACTAAAATAAAAATAAGAAAGGGTATGAAAGTAAAAGTAAGTGGCATTAAAGCTATACAAAATGACAAGCTTTCCAGTGAATAATACCTCAGTTGATTCAACTTCAGTTGGCTCAGTAAATTCTTCTGCTGGATCAGGTTCTGTAAGAAAAATATACAATTTATGTGGAAAAAAACCCCACTAAACCAAAAACCATGTTACAGACCTAGAAGACAGAGTTAGATGAAAAAATCTCCCCCCAAAAAAGTGGAATTTTGAAGAAGTGTGGTAAATAAAGACTGCAAAAATGCATCAAAGACATTTACTTTAAAGAAGTGTTATAGACTACTGCTACACAAGACGTACAGCTAGGTAAGAATGAATGGACACGCTTTTCCTCCTGAGTGACATTAATACCTAATATCAGAAGCTTGCTATATGTAAAGGAATGAGTCGCCTTGTCAGACACCTTCAAGGGGATGGGGTTTTGATTAGATCTGAAATTAGAGCCTTAATATTGCTGACTTGTACTGTTAAGTATCTGCTGGGTTCAGAAACAAACCTAATGTCACAAGGCAGATGAAGAAACTTGTGTCTCAGAATGAAGAAAATAATAACAGGACATTAGCAGGGAATTAAGCAATAACAAGGATTTTCAGAGTCTTGAAATAAAATTGTTTTAAAAATCACATTAAATTCTTGCTATGAAGAGTTTAGTTACCCCAAATTTCAATTTTCTCCACAACACATTCAAAAGGGAAAAAAGGTCATGAATCTTTTCTTCAAGTTGGTACCATATTCTAGATTTTCTAAAGTATGTAAGCATACTCTTTGCTTCAAAAACTCTTCCCTTACAACAAAGGATTAAACTGGTGGAACTACTGAAAAATGGAAAAGCCTCAGGCAACCAGAAAACTTTAATCTTTTATAATTTTAATACTACAGACAAACAAGATTTTGTTTATAAATCATAATGAGAAGCTCTACAAGAAAACAGAATAGGAAAAAGATAATTTTCATTTGCATAAACCTACTTCTAAATACTTTCATTGATGGCCTGGGTTCTTATTTCAGCAAGTGCAATATTGGACAGACAAATGCTGAAAGATGTCTTCAAAACAAGTACCATTAAGTGACTTTGTTCCTTCACTCAGCTGACGCTCCAGAGTTAGAACAGTAAGCCTTTCCTTGCAGATGACGAAAGACACGTACAATGTGATCATTAGAAAGCATTATGGTCCCTCCAAAGTAGCAGCTGGCAACAGTCAACCTTACAGAACTCTTCTGGAACACAGCTCTGCTGCTCTTTCCCCACGGCTCAGAGCAGGGCTGAATGAATGGCTTACTGCCCCTATAGATGTTGCCTGGCCAGATGTATACCCAATTATCAAGAAATGACATTTCTATTCAAAACACTAGTACACCTGAAAAACTGAGAGCCAGGTGGTTTTAGCACTTAAAAACTGCATTCTAACGAATCCAAAGAGACAAGATAGTACAACACTAACAAATATGCTAGTCACAGGGGATCTTCATATTCTTACCACCTTCTGCTACAGTGTCTTCTACTGCAGGTGCGGGTGCTGCCTCTTCTTCCTCACATAATCCATTCTGATGGTTATGGGTGCTATCAAAGTAACTAGTTTGAAGAATACGTTCAACAATCTCCTTTAACGCTTTATCTAGGAAAATGGAAGAAGTTAAAGATTAACAGTAATTCAATCCTAACAATCTTTTCTTTCCTTCCCAAAGATCCCCCATAAATTTTATTACCCTTTTCCTGGGAAAATGTCGCTGGCCCAAGCTAATCCATGAACACTACTCTTACAGAATTTCTTCTGTCTTACTAGGTCGTATTAAATAAATCAATAAATAATCAACTTCCCTTCAGAAAAATCTGAAGGGCAAGGAGAATCTTTAAAGCATGTTAATACTCTTTAAAAGATTTGTGAAACACTTCAAAGTAAGGTAAAGTTTATTAATTTAATTACCATATTTTTATTCCTGCTATTTCAAAAATATCTGGTTGCTTAGTTTTCAGTTCGGAAAGTTTTAGGAACTCACTGAAGTTTTTTATCAACTGTAACTGATTTATTTGTAATCTATTTAAAAAATCCTTACTGTAAGTCACTTTCTTACCAAACAACTGTCAGTACAAACACAACTACACAGGTAATTCATGAAGGTTCTTCCCCCGAGGTGAAGTGACTCAGAACAGTCTTCATAAGCAAAACAAGCACAAGCTTGCACTCAGTGCCTCAGATGAATGCTGTGGTGTCTTAACCCAAAACAACCAACCACATTGGCAAGGCAGCATTACTGGCTGTCTAGGCTCACAAAAACCAAAACAGACTCAAAACGGAAGATTCACAATGCACTTCTGGCAAGTGATGATCACTGTATGAATCAATACGTACAAACAGAAGAGCACAGAAATACATTAACATCCATCCCTATTATACGACAAAGCAAACCAGCAATGCCCGTCAGTGACATCACTACAAGCTCATCCGGAGATCACAGAATGATAGGGGTTGAAAGGGACCTCTGGAGATCATCTAGTCCAACCCCGCTGCCAGAGCAGGTTGCACAGGATGGTGTCCAGGCAGGTTTTGAATTTCTCTGGAGTTGTAGACTCCACCACCTCTCTGGGCAGCCTGTTTGAGTGCTCTGCCACCCTCAAAGTAAAGAGGTTCCTCCTCATATTTAGATGGAAGTTCCTCCTCAGATTTAGATGCAACTTCGTATGTTCAAGTTTGTACTCATTACCTCTAGTCCTATCACTGGGCACCACCGAAAAAAGACTGGCCCCATCCTCCTGTCACCCTCCCTTTAAGCATTTATAGGGAAATCCAGATACAATACCCAGCACGACTTCATCCAGTACAAGAATGACTAGGTCTCCAAGCGTACATCAGCGCTCTCCTGACAACTATCCCCATAACTTCTCCTTCCTTCACCTCTTCAAAGAAGTATGTGGCCCGTATCTTTTGGCTCTCACAAAGACCTAACATCACACCCATTTCAGACTCGAGTTCTTGCAGAACAAATATTAATTACAGAAAATACCAACCTGGCACCTCCTCACAAAATTTCATTTCAACAATATAAACAATTTGAAGTTTCCTATTCTGTCACAAACAGGGAAAATCCTCTTACCATTAAGGTCACAGTATCTTACAATCTCCTGTGTATCATTGCTCAATAAAGCAAGTTAGATAACAATTGTAATATGATCATTTCACTTTCTATGAATAGAATACAAAAACCTCTTTCAACAGCTCAATATTACTCTAATATAATAAGGATAATCAGATTTTTTATTTAAAGCGGGGGAAGGTTGTTCGCCATTTTACCTACAAAAAAGGATATTATTCCCTAAAACTTTCTTATCGATTTCCAATTAATTAACTTTAAAAATTCCCCATGATACAAAAAGACAATTGCGTAGCAGAGCCATTTTCTTAGGGTCTAATGTTAGAAGGTATGTATTTGTGAAAACTTACATTTCTGCAAGAAAGCTGTCCATCTGCATGATCACGCCCTGATTTACAGAGGTAATCAATCAAAACAGGGCAAAACCAGAATGCTTTTTGCAGGAGAAAAGGGGGAGCAGAACATCACACTAAATATGACCTAATAGATGAACTGGCATGGCCTTATTATTGACAAAGCTCCTTGTTCATACACACGTTTCCAGAAAACAAAGAATTGCTACTAAGCACCACCAGCAGCAGAATACTGCTGAAACAGCAGGAACAGACTAAGCTTAAACACAGAGTAATGCTGCATCAGTAAAAAAAGAATTCACCACGCAGTAAGCTCACACTTCAGTAAGTTATTTTATTACAGTCCAGCTAAGGTCTGAAAAAAAGTACCTACTCTAAAAACTCAGAAAAATAATTAACTGCCAAAGTTCTCTTATATCAGACACTGTATTTTAGTTCAAGCACAAATTAAATGCGCGATCACTTAATACAAAAACTATACTTACAGGTTGTTCCACAAACTGGTTTTTCCTTCCCTTCCAGTAAGTCCCACAGGTGAACAGATGCTTGCTCATACTGCTCATTCAACCTTAAAACAATTTATTAGTAGGAGTTAATTTCTTACCAGTCTTTAAATTACCACAGTACAAATATATCCTTAACTGACTGACAGCTATAAAGAAAAATACTTTACTGTAAGCCTACCTCATGTTCATGTCCCGTTCAGGGTAAACTAGCTTGTAAAATTCATCCAGCATTGTCAGTTCCTCCTCTGTCAGTACTGGCACTCCATTTGATCCTTGTTTCAAGTCATTGCGCACTTCATCGTCACCCAACTTGTCCAAAATAAACTGTAGCTCTAGTACAGTCTTTAAACGCTTCTGCTCAGCTTCTTCTCGCATCAGTTGCTCCCTGCGAGCTGTCTTTTTTATTGTTTTCTGGATCTGTTTAAAATGAAAAGAAATTTTAAATTGCTTAAACTTAGATTCTGTAGTGAACTCGGAGGAAAAATAGATTTGAAGTGTCTTTTATTGATGAGATCAATGTTGGTGTTGAACTGCCACTTATCAACCTAATATTACAGCAGAATAACCTGTGAAAATTCGAAGAATATCTTTTAAGTAGAGTCAAACCCTGCAAACTAAGGAAACTTTACAATCATTGGATCATATTGAATCTCGATCATATTCTTACTTGAAGTCTGTACTTCATGACTTACAAGCAGCTAGGTAACTGCAGTTACCACGTCTAAAGCTTCAGACACAAACGTGTTATTTCAAAAAAACCCAGCTTGCTATTAGCTGCTTCCTTTATGAATTATTCTGTAAACACTAAGTGATTTTGATCTAGATGGAAGTTGCAAAAATGTACAAAATTAAGTCCCTTTTAAACAAACTTTGTGGCTATTTACAACTTCTGTATTCCATAACTCAAGGAGGACTTACAGCAATTAAAAAAGGTACAGAAAAGGACGACTCAAATGATTAAGGGGACAGAGAAGTTGCCTCACAAGCAGAGCCTAAGTCTTGGGTTCTTCAATTTGCAGGAGTAAGGGTGATCTAGATTTTTCATAAAGGCCACAAAGGCCAGCAGATAATGTGAACAGAGCAGTTATTCACCATATTCCATGATAGTAGGAGGCATTCATTGACGCTACTAGGAGATCAGCTTAAAACAGATAAACAAAAGTACTCTTGCTTCTTAGACACCATGGGAGGGAATTCATGGAATGTTCTGCCATGAAAGGCTGGGGAGATAGATAGTATCAGCAAGTTCAAGAAGAATTTGAACAAGTTTTTGGACATGAGATCCACAGACACTAAGGGGAACAGGAATGAATCTACTCCAACATTCTGCTGAGGATCACAGATGCTGGAAGAGAATGGAAGACAGATAATCATCACCCTTGTACTCTACATAGTACCTTTTACAAGCGCTGTCATAATACTGGTCTAAATGCATCATTAGTCTAAACCTACAGGGCATTTCTTTCATTCTTGTTCTCAATCCAAGTATCTAGCATCCAAAATTCAGCTTGCTCACTTTGTAAAGATACAAATCTCTAATCTTCTTTTTCAAAAAAATTAACTCGTGACAGCAACTTTCTCCCTCTGAAGCATCTAAATTTCTTTTTAAAATCAAAGACGTATCTTAAAATCAACTGTATGAAAACTAACTCCAATCGGGAAAAATTGCCAAGTTTGAAAGCAGAGCACCGATTTATTACCCCTGAATTCACTCGCTTCTTTTAGCAGTCGGCTGACTAGGGAAATATTTCAGGACAAACCTGTTCGAAGAAGAAAGTTCTTCATTACTAACATTCCATAAACATACATGGAACCCTGATGCAAGAAAAGCAAAGAAACGGCTTCGCTTAGAAGCCTACAAATTTAAAGCCACATTGAATGTAGAAAGCAGTTTATAATGTGAGGACGCTGATGCCCTTCAAATTATCACATAGTCTGTTCACAAACTTAATACACTCATTAGACCAGTCTGCTGCACTAACATCGACTACACAATGAATTCTACCCGTGTTGCTGCTCTTTCCGTAACTCATTAATTCTAAGTGTATTACTGCATTTAGAATCTTCCTGTCCTGCAGAATGGGTTATGCTTTGAGCTTACCCCAGAGTTAATTCTTCCTTGCAATGATACTGCAGAGGTCTAAAGTGGATCTTTTTGTTCACAGCTCTTGGCACAAGAAAGAAAGCAAAGCTGTTCATACAACTGGAACTGTCTGTTAGAGTTTCACTTACTCTCGATTACACTGTTAACTTACACCATTGATAAAACACCAATCCAAAAGATTACCCGTTTTACGTTCAGTCAACGTATCCTTTATGAAAATAGTACTAATCTTGTCCCATACTGAAGTTTCAGACTGTCTTTGCAATTAACAAGACAGAAAGAACCTTGAAAAAGGAACTGCAATGCTTTCAATTGCTGAGACTTGATATCCTATGGTAATACAAAGAAATGAAAACCCTCAGCAACTTGCCAAAGAGAGAAGGCGGCCTGTGAAATGTCCATAAGAAAATGTTACTATTGGCAGTAAGTGGCTGATTATAATGTTGCATGACAAGCCTGTTTTGCAATCCCACTGTTTTCAACAGCTATGTTTTGTCAGAAAGTTACATTATTTTTGTTCCCGTATATTTATGTAGTCCATCAGAAAAATCTTATGGAATAGTCTTCAGAAAACCCGACACAAACTAATACACAGAGTAAAAGAAAACAGCCAAACATACAAGAAATCATGAGCATTTAATCTCTGTAAATAGAGGCAACTACTGCATCTAATATTGGTGAAAGAGAGTTTAAAGCCCAAGTGTTTGGTATTGCAGTGGATAGCCCACATCGCACCACTTGCTCTTTACTTACATCTTGGCTCAGAGCCATAAAACTCCTCTGCAGTTCTTTAGCAAATTCCAGATTATTTGTCACTTCCTGGTATTTTGACACCGCATCCTTAAAAAAAACCACAAAAGTAAGCCATCACAAATAGAACAAAACACATACTTCCAACAAAAAAATTCCCACATTTTTAGTTCCTAAGTGAGACACAGCATCCCTGAACGAGACTGCTTGCAACAATATTAACTCAAATTTTGATTTTCACTGTTTTCACAAAACACTGAAGAGACTTGTGGATGTTTTTAGGGTCTCTAGTTTCTTAGATAAATCTGCTAAAGCATACACATATATATGCTCACATGCAAGACATACAGGTTTAACGTTTGGCTTTAGCCAGTTTCTGACAAAAACTAACTGGCAGGCTGGAGGAATGGGAAAGAAGGCAACTCAAAACTACTCAAGAGATAAATGTTTGAGAATTAATGCATTGTTATCTTGAGTCAGAGCCAAAAATCAAAATGCTATACAGACCATAATGTTCCCTTCTCCAGAAATCTGTTTTTGCTATTTTCTTAAATCTGATATTCTGATTTGCAACAGAGCAATCCAAACTCCTTAACCCAACTTTGCAGTACTAAGTACAGAGAGTCAACTCGGGGAAAAAAAAAAACAGCTAAGACATTTACACTCCTGCTGTGACAAAATTAATAATGGATATGTTCTTGGTAAGAACAATTGAGCCAAAAAAAAGGTAAGGTTGTACTTTTTTTTGAAAAGCAAGGAACATGTATTTGCTTTTTTTTTTTCTTAAGGATTTTCATTTGTAATATAGCTAAGATACTTACACATGTACACATAGTACGTATTAGATATACGTTAGGTGATTTACAAAATTCATCATTCTTAGCTGATTTGTAGAAGCACAAGACATAAGTGAAAATAACAAATACTTTCAGTATTTCTGCAACCAAATCTTTATGAAGTGTGGTAGTCAGGCTGTGGTCTTCATAAAACTTAATTCATGAGCTTCCCTCCTCAATATGAGATTTCAGTTATCTCCCCTGCTCATCAAACAGAAAACTTCTCAGGGTTTATTTTCACAATACACCATTGAAAAATAAAAATATACAGATCAGTGATATTTCAGTTTTCAGTTGGCACAGAAGAACCAAAGGGAAGCCTAGGCAGACGAAAAGACCACATGGACCAAGGGAAGCAGCTAATTCTTTTAATTGTCAACAGCTGCAATAGTTGCAGGGTACATTTTCTTTTCCTTCACTCTTTTCAATGTTAAAAATCATCACCAAAATATTGTTGTTTGCTGAGCATCTGGTGATCTCTTTTAAGTATCAATATGCATGTTTGCATCATACAACTGAATTTAATTCGATACTTGCTTTACATTTATTACAACTGGAAAACTGCTGTTGAGTCAAGCTCTATAATAACCTACTTTAAGAACCAGCCCCAACAAGGAGAGAAGCAACATACATCCACTAAGTCCAGCTTATCTAGAGCATCACATCTGCTGCACTGAGAGCTGTGATGTACACATGGACATAGCTTATTTTCACAGCCCTTCAGAGCTTGGTCTAGGCTACATCTCTAACTAGACTGCACAATATTTACAAGCTACCAAGTGACTAAGCTCCTGAAATTCTCCCTGGGCACATTTTCTGCAAAGAAAAGGATGATGTCCAGAGAATCTCAAAGGTATCATTTAGCTCTTTCAACAGTCCTAGGTTTTAATGTGCTAATTTTCACCACAGCTTATTTACAACCTAACCTCAACAAGCATAAAGCATTACAACACGTTCATCTACCCTTTCCTTCAGTTTCTGATTAACAGAAAAATTGAGATGTTCTAGGCAATAAAAAAACCGAGGCCAAGTCAGAGCTCAGAAAAATCTAGCTTTTAACAAAGGGAAAGGGGAAGTGAAATTCATCTCTTCCTTCCCTGCTGAGATCACAAAACAATTTAACAGAGATCTGGTTAGTATTTTTTTTTCTTTTACCAGTTGGTCTTGATTCAGACGTTCTCCCTTGTTCATTCGTTCCTGGTAATCATCAAGTTTGCTCTGAAAAGAAAGAAAAATGCTATTATGAGGAGCCCAAATCAGGTTACTGCTTTTTTCTACTTGTGCTAACAAAATTAGATACTGTAAATATTACAGTCAACACAGAATGTAACGCATTACACAAGCATGCAACTATTATGTAGAAATAGTACCCGAGAAAACTTATCTTCTGGGTTAAAAAAATGTTGGGGAAGTACTTAGAGACAAATATTTTAATGTTATTTGGCTATCACAATGTATCTTCACGACTAGTCTTAATTTCTGAGGAAATATACATGCCTTCTAATGGGGAGAGCACTCTCAATGCACATTTCCTTCAGTCCAAACAATAGAGAGCTGAACTCAGTTCTGAGTCAGAGCTTATTTCTACTGTATCACTACAATACCAAAAGCATGACTGAAAAAAAACACTGTCAATGCTAATAAGATTCAGAACTGTAATTCTTTGTACTTGCATCAGTTAAGATAGTTTTAAAGAATTTAAAACAGTTTCTAATCCTTTGTGCAAGAATGCCCACCAACACAATTCATATTAATAGCTCTAAAATATTTTTGCTCAAGAGCATTAAGATTTCTTTTTCACAGGGAGAAACTGAAAATGGAATCATTAGGTTAATTTTCAGCAGGATCAGTTCTCTAATCTGCCTAAATACAAAAGCATACAAAACACTGGCATCAGCCAAAAGCAGGTAAAACTTATGCATGCCAGAAGTGACAAAGAACGTACAGGTTAAGTAGAAAGAGTCTTAGAAAGGAAGCAAAGTCTGTAAGAATAACATAACTAACTATTAAGCTCTAAGATTTCACCTTTTCTGTATTATCACGTGCTTGTATTTTTTATGAAATTTACCTTGGTCTTATTAAAAAAGCCATTAAAATGAATCCTTAACAACTATCTTCCCAATCTAGCATAACAACAACATGAAAAGGAAAGCAAACAGAAACACTTCATTTTGAATGTACAATAATTAAAACATTGATGCAACCACTGTTTCAGAGTTTATACTTGCCAAAGAATGACAGATTATTTTGGTGGTTGTGGTCTTTGGTTTTTTACTATTTTTGTTTCAGGACATTTCAGTTAAAATATTTTACTGCTATTTTTCTAGCTAATTCAACTTCTATGCTCAGTCTCAGACCTTCTGAAAAGATCAAAGTCTCTGAAACAGTTTAACAAGAAAGCTCCTCTAACAAAGCATTTGATGCCCAGCATCACTTACTGGAACACATAACCACCCTTACGAGACTTGGTCCTTTTCATGTCACCTAGCGCCAACAGTTTATTTCTTTGGAAATCCTACCAGTTAGATTTAACACTTAGCTACTTTATCTTTCACTGTAGCAGAGTCAGTAGTGGTGCAAGCAAAGTCAAAGTAGTAAGAACTTCCTGAGCTCCAAAAATATATTACTGGGAATTTCATGCTGGATACAGACACTAGCAGAGGAATAGTTTTCCAATGCAGTAGCCACAGTTGGTAATATATCAAAAAAATACCCATGAAGAGGATTTGGCATATTGGAAAATTACCACAACAGGAAACAAGGTCAGTTTACTCCTAGACATACTATTTTTAGAATAGATGATGACATGGTCGGACAATCACAAAAGAAGTCTTCATGATTTAAGAGATGGTAGCTGAGCTGTGAAGTCTAAAGGGGAGGGTAAAGAGCTCAAACACTGCAATGACCCAGTGCAAAGCCAGCCAGGTTAACTGAAGCCTCCACTGCTTAAGGTAACTTAAATCCTACAACAAACTGGCTTTGCAGACAAAGAAATTTTAAAAAGTTCCGTTGCTTGCTCAAGCCACTTACTCCCATTCTGCAGATTACAATTCCCTTGGTCACACTGATGCAATTGTTTGTGAGGCCGCACAGTAAATAGACTGCTAATATGAGCCATTTTAAACAGTGCCTACAAAAATGCACTAAAAAAACCCACCAATTTCTGTGATGCAGTTTCCAACACTAACCCATAAACAATAAGAACAGTAAAACAAACAAGATAGAACATCAAATTCTAGGAGAACACTACTTAGATCAACTTTGTTGAAGAAAACATGTATTGCAAAATTATGCTGCAAAATATATAATCCATTTTGGTGGCTAAGGGCATAAGGGAGGGAAGAGACAAAAATATCCTCAATAACTACAACTGTTTCTGCACAGTTTTTTCATGCAGCCTCACTTCAGCATGGTTGGTATCTTCAGATTATGCATATTGCAATAATATATTCAAACAGTGAATAAGTTTTCTTAAATGGTCAAATATTCTTAGGTCTAATGTAAATGCTTTGTTCATTTTTCATCAGCAATTTATCAACTAACAACCAAAGGGTAACATGTCTATTTCTAACTGTTAAGAATAGAAGAAAAGTTACTTTTCTTTACTTTTTCTTCCTTAAAAATATTCCTATCAGAAAGGTAAAAGCATAGGAAGGAAAGCCCTTTCAACTGCAATGCAGAGGACAAGCAAATGTGTATTTAGTTACATGTCATCACAAAGATTTCAAATGCCAAGCAAGCATTTTTCTATCATCCCAAAGACACTGTAAAATCCAAATGCTGCATTACACAAAAATATCAGGGAAGCAAAATGCTTTCTTTTCAATCTGTACTGTCAACTAACAGCAATCTAAGAGCAGCACTAGTGCTGTAAAATAACTGCAGTAAAATTCCTGCTTAGCAACCTACTGCAGTGTCTGCAAGAAGTAAAGATCTTCTTAATTTTACCCCCCCACACACAACCTCATCCTCACTCATCACGGATATACATCTTGAAGCATAAAAGCTAGGCCAGCAGGAAAAAAAAAACTCGAGTGGCAAAGAGAGCATGTAAAATGTCTATTAAACAGCTCATGAGTCAGCAGACCCCAGTTCTGCAGATAACAAGCCATCGAGCTTCAGCTCTTTTTCCACCGAGATACCTGAAGTATTTTGGAGTTCCCTAGGAGAAAAGCACTACATATAAGCTACCAGAGATTTCTCGAGTATGCCCCAGATTTTATTTTGATAGGAATCCAAAATTGAGTTACTTTATGGTAACAGATATCTTCCCCTCACACTCGAGTTCTCATTACCTTCTCTGAATTGCCTCAAAAATGTCATCCCAAAGTGAAAAAAAATATAAATGTAGTTACATGACATTAGCTTCAAAAACAATACTGCTTTTAAAATGCCTGACCACTCAGCTGTGCTGTTACAGTCATTTACAGTGCTATGCTATAAACTGGATCACTGGAATGATCTGATTAAAAATAACCCTTAAAAAAGGGGGCCAGGAGCAGGAGGGAGGCACTATATTTAATCAGATAATTTCAATGGTATGTTTTATACCAGTTAGAGGCACAAGCGTATATGACAAGCTGCAAGGTGGAAGGGGAGAAGGCAACCTCTTCAACCAGCTGAAGTAAACATTTTGTAACGCACACTTCACTGGAAGCAAAGAAAACATGGAGGAGACTATTGCAAGTCTGTTTTCTGAGACCTCAAAAAATGCATGTATCTTTTTAACAGCATTAAGCAATTAAGATAATCCAAAATTTAAAATAGTTGCATTATACATTTCCCACTGAAACAAAAAAGCCAAGCTAGAAAACAGAAGCTTATTAACCTGTTCTCCATTTGTACATTGTAATTTAGTCAACCTCCACCATCATCTCCACACTCATTCATCAGTTTAACTTCTCAGCAAAGACTGCCCCAAAATTACTAAAAATAATAGTAATAATAATCATCATCATCATCAGTCTTCCCATTTCCTCAGAAAAATAGGCAGAAAAAAAATTAATAAGTAAAACACTTAAACTGTATCAGGAATGAAACATGGAAGCTCAGAACCTCTCAAAAAAACCTCACAGTTCTCACGTTCACTGTCTGGATACACTTCCTATCATATCTACACACCTAACAGAAGTCCCAAGAAGCTGTTTCAGTCCCGAGTTAGAACCAAGAAGATGTAACGAAGCACTTGCATCAATACTCCAGAACAGAAAACACTTACAGGTCTTCTGTTTAAACTGAATTAGTTTTTGAAATAACAGTAGTAAATATTTTTGTGGTCTTTTTTCCCCCAAAAGTCTTGAAGTTTGACAGTTTAGAAAAAAAATACTAGTTTTTAAGCAAGTGATAAAGACATGCCAATTCTGAGACTGCAGACTCATGATCAGCTTACCCCAGCGGACACTGATCCCAAATGGGGTATTCTCCCGCTCCCCACAGCCCAGCAAGGACAGCCATACAGGCAGGACAACAGCTGGGTTGGAGCCTGATCCAACCAAACACACAGCGACAGAGACACCGGACCTACTCCTTCCCAAAGAAATGCAGAACTGATGGGTATGTGCAGTCTTCGAAATGTAAACCTTTTAAACTCAGGTGAGTTGACTACAGAGAAAAGAATTGATCCCACCATAACCTGAACTAAGTTAAGCCACAGATGAGTGAAACTCCTAAAAGTTTTGGTGGCTGCATATATATATTCTCCACTATAAAACACTATGAACTTGCAGGTAAGTTGACTACACTAAGACACCTCGATTTTGTTCTACACACCATTTAGGTTCAAAATGAGTTACTTTTACAACAGCAAGTGAATTCTAGAACATAAACTGAGTTCTCCCAACACATTCTGCATATCTTTTTCTCCTAAAGAATAGGAAAAGCATCAAAAACATCAAAGCAGCATCTTAAAAACTTAACTAACTAGAAGATCTTCCACAGCTTGTAGGAGTCACCATGTATCTAGTTAACAGAACTTCCTATGAGAAATAATCCCTATGCTACATAAACCAGTTAAAAACAAAACAGAACAAGCTGGAACCAGAAAGTACTAAACACCAATTTCACAGATAAACCTGCTTGGTTTTTAAGATATGAAGCCTGGTTATCCAAAACTGCTATCAAAAGAAGTTTCAAAGAAAGATTTGTGCTTTCAATACATGGTTTCAAACAAATTCTACTATTTCTTGGTTTCAAAATCACCAGTGTAATCTCCAAAGACAAATTTGAAACCAAGCTTCACAAGGAGAGCTTCTGGAGAGACACTCACAAGCCTTGAACATCCAAGTGGCCCAAATAATGGTGCAAAAGCACTTAGGAGTGCTGCTACTGATGGGCAACTTGAAGTGTGGCGCCTCCCCGCTACCATTAGCTGCACCTACCAGAACAGAAAACTGACCTCAGCTTTTACTATAGGTTCATAACTGTTTCCTATGGGAAATCCAACATTTTATTCAACCAAGTCAGATTAACTTGAAATATCCATCTATTGTTCCAGTGAAATTTCTTGTGTAATAATGACAGAGGTACTTTTAAGTATTCATTGTTCAACTGAGTCAGGATTACACTTTTTCAGAAATTCAGAGACAGGCTGATAAAGCAACAGCATCTTAAGTTACCAGTCACAGCTAAAATGTACCATCTCTTTAACTGTTTAACACCAAGCTCAAGTCATGTCAAGTAGTTTAAGCTAACATGCTTACTTCACAGTTGCCCAAGACTAATCATCTTTGTGATCACTCATACCTTAAACCATGTGTTAGCAAATGAGAGATTTTGTCCCTCTTGCAGAACATTTGGTTTTAAAAATGGCTGGTACATAGCTTATGCTATATTACACAAGTTGAACGCAAAAATAGCTTTTTTTTTGGTCATTGTTGTATCAAGACACGAGTTTGAGCTACATTCAATCAGCTTAATTTAAAAAGTTTTTCCCTCTAAAAAAAAAAAGCGGAGAAGGGGCAGGGAGAAAAAGAAAACGCAGGTCTTACTGAAATATTTTCTCCTAGGGAACCTGGACAGCTAGTGGGATTCTAATCTCGGTTGCCTAAAAAAAACCAAAACCTAGAGGAGTTCATGCAACTTTTAAATTAACTAGGCTTGTCAACATATACTCAAGTCTGTCTGAAGATCTTGTAGAGAAAATACCCCTTCAATTACCCCTTCCCATGCACACACAAATATCTAGTCATCTAAGAACAGAGGAAGAAAACAGGATAGCATTCCTATCATTTCCAAATATAAAGAGATGAAGAGAATACATTTTCAGGCCATGTTTTCATACACATTTATGAACAGCAATTCTATTTATCCTAGTCCCTTTTAACACAAGCTATACTCATTCTTTCAAATAATGAGGTCACTTTCAGGAAGAGAAAATGAAAGTGTAACTAATAATCTAGTACTTCTAGTTTATACAGAAACTTTCAAAACGGTATAGAACTAAATTATAAATATCTAGATTTGAAATTGTGTACTATATTTTGATGGTCACATCATTTTATCTTCATAGTTTAGAAGGAAACAGGACGCTAAATAATTTACTTCAGAATTTCTAATTTCTTCATAAAGAATGACCTTTCCTCAACTAAAAGCTGCACATACCATTTAAAACCTAAGATGGTACCTCTTTGCAGAACAATTTTTCATCCTTCAGAAGCACATGTCCAAGACAAGAATATTTTTGTATTTGTTCTCAAATACAAAGCTCTCAAAATCATCTCTAGTGGCCTTCTTTATCAGCTGCTGACAAAGAAAGGATTAAATGTTCAACTAAGCATAAGTTTTTGGTAAGATTTACTGGATTTTTCATCTACTCCTGTCTGTGCAGTATCCAGTATGATTTTACTTTCTGCATGGTTTAAAAAAAATACTCATCAAAAGATTCAAAATAAAGGAAAATTAATGAATTGGTGTACTTAAGTAAACTTATCAAGTAATAAAATAAAAATACTGATGCCCATGTGTACAATAAGCTTTGTTTTCAGGACTCTAAGAGTGCAATGTTCCCTTTATTAAAGAATGTAGATTAACTAGAGAACTGCTGATTCCCCCACCAAGGTAGAGGCTCAGGCCCGCAAACTCTGCTTTAATACACCAGTAACAGTATCTCATGACTTCCATAGTGTCTACATGAGAGTCCTACTTTGGTAAGTTTCAGAACTTCTTCAGCCCTTAAGAGTTACAGAAATTTTGAACTGTAATTCATCTGTGTGAGAACACACCTAGCTCTTCTTTTTCAAGACCTAGCCTTTGCCTTTTCTCAGACCACACTGTCTAGCGCTGAGTACCGCAGAAAGATGTTTTAAGTAATTTTATTGGAAGGTCTTTCAACAGAAGCCATTTCCAGAAAAGAGGCACTTTGTCCCCTATATTCACTTGCTATGACACCATAGTTACAAAAAGTTGTGACAGTGGCCAGATATACACACACACAAAAAAAGGGAATGGCTAAGCCAAGTGTAAATTAGGCATGAATTATTTATTCTAAAAGGTAAATAAAAACGCTACTAGAAAGGAAAGCTGACCCGCACACCAATACGAGTGTTACTTCAAAGTACAGAATAGAGCAGAAGAATGTTCACCTGCTAATTCTAGTTTTTAACATATATATTTTGAACATCATAGAAAAATATTTTAGAGGATTTTTGTGTATGTTAGATACAACAATCATTTCAACCCATTTTATTGAAAAAACTAGAGATGTACATAAAGATCTGCATTCTTTCTCAAATTGAGGACCATTGTTCTTGTGTGTGCATACATTCTTATGTATTAATGAGAGGTTTCAGACAAGACATCTTGTCCCAGCTATACACAACAGTATTCAGACAAAGATCAAGAAAAGATCCTCCGATACTAAAACTTAGATAAGTTTTCCTGGCTTGCTGCTTTTTGTCGTTTCATTTTTAAGGAAAATCCAACACCCTTTTTTTAAGTGGGAAACTACACTTTACACATATTGACAAGTAATGCATAGTTTGTTTCATTTGCAACTCACCTGTACAGACCAATTTACTGCTAATATATATTTCCACATTCTGCAAATATAGAATACTGACCTAGACTACTACGATTGAAAAGGCTAGTTAAAAAAATTAATACAATGGTGCTTACTTGCTTCTAGGAGCAAAACTAGATTTAGAGCTTCAACACAGACATAAAATTATTTAGTATTCCCTAATTTTAGCTTAGTAATACAGTGTTTTGAAGCAAGTCTTTAGGCTACATGTATGGTAGTATTTTTCTGATGGACACCTCATGCTCTGTAGGGTGGAAAGCCCTCTGAGGCTCGTTTAATCTCACAACACGGAGCACTGAGTGGGTACCTCATAAACCATAACCACGACACCCTTCCCCCCCCCCCTTCTGTCACAACTCAAACCGTTCAAGGACCACGGATTTAGTAGCTGCTATTTCTAAAAATAACTCCTTAAAGGCCGTTTCCAGCTGACCTAAGACTCCCAAAAAGGGGGGAGGTGGGGTGGGCCGGTGGGTGAGCTTAAGGCGATGAAAAACGAGAGATGAGAAAGCCCTGGGTGGGGTGGCCGGCGGCCCCCGGCTTTGTGCGGGCTGTTGGCACAATGCAGTTCCGCCGGGGAGGCTGAGGCTGCCGCCGCCATGTTAGCTCCGGCTTCCATGTGCACGGGCTCTGAGGGGAGCCCGCCGCGCCGCAGCCTCTCCCCCCCCAACTCCCCGCCTCAGCTCACCCCTCCGGGGCGGGAAGGGGGAGCGCTGCCGCCGTGGGGTTGGGTGGAGGGGAGGTGGGGAAAGGAGGGAAATGGGGGAGCCGTTCCCCGCGGCGAGGCGAGAGCGGGGCCGGGCAAGGCCCCGCCGAGGGAAACAAAAGGCGGAAGGGAGGGGGAAGGGAGCGGCGCCGCCGAGGGGGTCTCGCCGGGAGCGAAGAGGGGGCCGCGGGGCTGGAGGGGGGCGGCAGCCACGACCCCTCCGGCCTCTGCCCTCCGCCGCTGCAGCACCGGGGGAGGGGCGGAGGGGGTGCGCCCGGGTGGCTCCCTGGGCGGCGGGAGAGAGCGGCCGACAGAAGGGGTCGGGAGACCCCCGAAAGGGGAAGGGGGGAAAGGCCGGGAGAAAGGCGCTCGCCCTTCTGGAACCTTCCAGCGGGCGGCCCCTGGGGGCGATACCGGGAACAGCCCGTGCAAGGCCGCAGGCTCCCTCGCCCAGGGAGCAGGAGGGCAACGGCGGAGGGGACCGGCCGCCGTCTCGCCGGCACAAGGAAGAGGAAAGGAAATAAGATAGGGCGGTTCAACGTTCCTTCAGGCGGCCCGACGCCGGGGACAAGGCTCGCCAGAAAGCGGGGTTCGCCGGGGCGAGGAGAGGGCGGGCGGGCGACCATGGGGCCGGGGCCCACCCTCGGGGCCCGAGGAGGAGGGGGGGTGAGGGGAAGCGGTCATCCCGCGGCCGGCGGGGACAGGAGAGCGCACCTTTTTCTTCTCCAGGTTGCGCAGCTTTTTGTCGATCACTCCCAGGATCTGCTTCATGGCCTCGGTTTGCACCGAGGTGATGCTGCCGCCCGCTGCCTGCGGGGCGGCCGCCGCTGCCGGGGCCGCCTCACCGCCCGGGCCCGCTTTCCCGCTGCTGCTGCTCGCCATAGTGCTGTTGGTAGCCGAGGGCATCTCTGTGAGAGAGAGAGAGGGAGAGAGAGACAGGGAGGAGAGAGCGAGGGCGCGTTACGGGGGGAACGGGCCGGCGGCGGGGACACGCGGGAGGGCGGGCGGGCGCGCACACGGCCGCTTCCCCACGCCCAGGGCGCGCGTGNGCTCGCCAACGGTCATCCCCCGAGCTCGACCCTTCCCCGCCACCGCCGCCGCCTCCGCCGCCCCGCCGGTGTCCGGAGGGGCCTCGCCACCCTCCTCACCGTGTGCGTGAGTGGCCCGGGGGGAACGGGGAAAGGGGGGGGAAGGGAGGAACTCAGTGCGCTGCGCTCCCGCTCTAGGAATGGCCGCCTCAGCCGACTCCGGCCCCGCCGCCCCGCGCTGCTCCTGCTACCGCCGCGCGACTGAGGGGAGAGAGCGGAGGCGCGCACGCCAGCGCGTAAGGCGAGGCGGCGCGGGAGCGAGCGGCGCGGGGTCCTGGCCGCTCGCGAGTGCCCGCGGAGAACGCCTGAGCCCGCCGGTCGGCGCGCTTTCGGCTCCTCTCTGGAGGGTCTTTCAGGCGCGCGGCGGGCGCCTAAGCGCCAGACACAATAGGCGGGCGGGGCAGACCGCCTCAGGGCTCTGCCCGGCGGCGGTGGCGTTGCGGCCCCGCCGGGCCCGTGGTTCCGCACCGGGCTGCGACCCACCGTGGGGTCGCCTCTTCCCTCCCCGCCACCCCCGCGCGGGCACTGGGTTGTGCCGCCCGTGAAACAGCCGGCGGCGGTGGGCTGGTTGTGGGCGCCCCTGAGGAGCGGGGCGCTGGCGGGCCTTGCCTCGTTGAGGCGATGGGGCTGAGGTGGCGGAGGGAGGTCTCCCTGGAGCCGAGCCCGTCGCACCGCTCTCGCCTTCCCGGTAGCGAGGCCGTTCCCGGCAGAAGCGGGACTCCAAAACATGTTTTCTGCCTATTCATACCTTTAAGGCACGTCCCTAAAATGTGGGAGGGTTCCGGAGAGGTGGCGTGCCACGGGTGTAATTGGGCCTTAATAGCTGCATTTCAGTCACTGGAAACAGTTGCCTCATTTGTCTTTCATATTGGGATTTGTGTTAGAGGTATCTGCATCTCTCTCCAAATACAATCCCTGAATACTATACAAAATACTAGTTTTTAGGTTTATATGTTGCTGTGACCCAGAGCCGCACCGTGTGTAGCTAGCGCTTGCTGAACCTTCTATGCTGACAACAAATAACATTAATCTAAAGACATTGTACTGAAATAGCATCAGGTTTTCTGTGTAGTAAAGGAAATTTTTGAGTGAATACTATACCTTCTTAGTGAGGTACAGCTTGAAGATGAAATGCCACTGCCTTCAGCGGTTTGGGGAGCTAAATAACATTGGAAAGGTTTCAGTATTTATTCAGTTGTCTTTCTGGAATTAATGGATGGAATATAAGGTCCCGGAAATTCAATTCCCAGTAATTGCAAATTGGAGATGGGATTTTTGGTTGTAATAACCAGTTTAAGATAATACTTATACCATTGCTTTTTAAAGCTGAATTTTTCTTGGCTCTGTTTGATCATGGATCCACACAATCCACACTGACACAAGGAAAAGTGCTGTTTCTTGAACAACTGCGCCAACCTAATGGTTCTCCGCCACCAAAAGAGAGATGTCTCATCACCCTTCCTCACCAAATCCCTGCACACAATCGTGCAGTCCTTGCCCTTGTTTCCATTCTGATTCTTGCTTCCCAGGAGTTAATTCAAGTTGATAAACCAGCAAAAAACTGCTTTCTTTGACCTCGTGCTGTAGTCGTCAACTTTGAATGGTCAGATTTTTTTTTCTCTACGTTCCATCTGTAGATATTGCTTCTTATGCTTCTACTTTTCATGTATGCCTGCGTTTTCTGTAGCAGTTCAATACATTGTCATTTTATATCAGATTATTTGCTTTCCAAATCACCGCTTTTTGCATAACAGGTTATAAGACAATTGTAATAAATCACCCAACCCAATTATTTCAGTTGAATAAATGAAGTATAAAAGAAATATCTTCAAATATTGAAACTCTGTTTCTTTTCACTATTCACCAGGAAATTTTTTTAAGTTGTATTTACGATATTTAATTTTTATGCATTTACTTCTCCAAGCCCTTTACACAGGGGTTGAAATCACCTTTTTTCCAAGTCAAATGCAGTTTCTTCGTGAATGTGTGAAGCACATTGAGGCTTTTTGACCACAAAACATAATGCTTTAAAATAATATGAAATCGTTTCATCCATTCCTATTCATTTCTCCTTTTTCTTACGTTGCCGTTGCAATTCTGCATAAGCTCTGGGCACTCAACAGCTTAGGCAAATTTTTCAGCCATGTCATAGGATGCTAATGTAGTTTGTACTCAAAACCGGTATTGCTGTGGAACTAAAAAAAAATCTGCAATAAAAGAGAAATCAGAGCTGATGGGAGAAGTGGTGACAATAAATTAAGAATACGTGTTGAAATAGAATAAAGCCCTGATCTTGATATTGATTCTTCGTGGGAGAGCAGAACACAAAATAGCAAATGTTCATGGTCTCAAACAGAAAGTTAAAAATACTGCTCCTGAGAGCAGTTATTACTTGAGATTACATGAGTAATAATTACATGACAATTACTGCATCAAAGCTCTTCATAATTACACTGGATGCCATTTTGGTTAGCCAAAGATGGAATTGAGACTACTGCTAAGTTTACATGCTAAAGCATAAGTAACTATAAGCAAAGCATTAAGTACTTATCTTACACAGTGACTGCAAAAGGAGGACTTTCATATTATACTTTAAACAAGGCTTGTTAATTTAGCCTTACTAAGTTCATGTAACAGATTCTTACTGTAACACAGCAACTTTGCACCAAAAATAGCTGTCACTGTTGTATTATAGCATAATTCGCCATCAGTACTACGCTGCAATCACTCTGCGTAGGCTCCATACCAGATCTCCGGACTCTTCGGCAGTCTCCTGAAGCAGCCTGGGAACAGCTGAAGTACGCGTGATTCCCTAGTCTGTGCCAACTTTAGAAGTAAAACTTCCATACTTCCAAAATTCACTCAAAAATAACTTTCACACAAACAAACTGTACAGCATAGTTGATCTCAGCTCTTAAAATATGTCTTAATACTTAACGTGGTCGTAATTTTAGGCAGGTCATGCTGTCATGTATATTCATCTACCTCTTTCATACCATTCCTCAAAAAGCAGTGACCCCAAATTTGTTGTACTTCAGTGCCAACGATATCGATCATCAGCGCCTTACAGGGAAAACTCTACATAGGAATTCCCCACCGTCAGAGTTGAGACCTCATCCTCTATACTTTAAGGAAGTGTTGAACCACTTTTGATATGTGAGTAAGCTTTACCCTGGCAACGTCTAGCATAACAAACTTCTAATTAGCATGTGGGTCCCAACCTTTACATTTCTTAGAGCTAAGTACCCCCTTACCACGTGTGGTATGATCTCCCTGTAAATCTGGATTCAGGTCTCTCCACCTTTGACTCCTTTGATGCTAGCTAGCTGGTTGAAATCACACTTCTGCATAATTATGGTGCAGATCAAATCTCCTTATTCGTAGGGAGCTGGCTTTGTATTTCATGTTTGTGAGTTGTGTAAATGAAGGTCAGCTCTGGAGTTGCTGATTTTGGACTCACATTTGTTTAGTTACTATAGAAAGGCAAGAGGGGAAAGTCGCCTCGGCAAAAGCTTATGTAGCACTTCCACAAACGTCAATCTTTAGACCACAAAATTCCTTAAGATGAGGGAGGTCTCCACCTCCCTGCAGGCAGCGTGGGGATCCAGATTTAGGAGACACTTAGCTTTGCTCTTCATGTTCCCGGGAAGCATCTCCCATACTAGATCTCTCTGGGTTTTCATTCATCATTCTTTTATATCAGGTGTAACTGGAAAGTCTGAATACACCTTTTCTGTTCGTTTCTCGGCCCGTAGAAGGGTGAAACCCGAGACAGGTGTATTTAAAAAACACATAACCAGCCAGTTACAAGAAAAAGAAGATGGAGGGGAAGAAAGTCTTAAGCTTATTGGTATAATAGGGGCTCAACTGTTGTATAAATATTCTGTGAGAACATGGAGCCTGCTCACTGAAATACCATCTCAGGCAGGGTTTTTCTGATCCTCCTCCATATCATCTTTGTTACCCCTGACACACCTTCCCAGCCCTTCCCATTTCAGATTTCCTCCCTTTGCCCACTTGCTCGGGGGCTTTCAACCAAGACAAGCCTTGCCGCTCCCTCTGGGGAAAATCCTACAGGGAAGTACTACCAGTCCCCTGCCCCATTGTTCTTTCTCCAGGTAAAAAAGAAAGAAAGAAAAAAAATTGCTACTTCCAAGCAAGAGTGAGGTCTCCTGTTAGTTCTTAGTGAGCTCCAAGGATGATTTGTGTCTCCCTGCAGCTCTGCCTTGTTCTGACCGTTCCTATACAGGCAATGAAAGCAGACAAATGGAGACGTGCTCCTGTCTCCCCAAACATGTGTTAAGGGATATTAGTTGTTTAGCGTAAATAAGTAAATTTTAATTAGAATAAATCACTTAGGATTATAATGTGGTGTGATATGTGCTGTTTGCTTAGCTTTACTTAGCATGAGTAGCTCGATTTGCTGAAGCCTTTAGGCCACAATAGTTATTTTTCGGAGTAATTTTTCTAGCAGCTGGTACAGTGCTGTCTTTAGTCTTTTAGTATGGGGAAGTGTTTAGATAGCACACTGATGTTTTGGGATTGTTTTTCCCAAGTCTGGGACTCTTCAGTTCTCCGTGTTCTGCCAGCAAGTGCACAAGGGGTGTAAACCAGAAGATAAGAAGGCTCCAACCCTCAGTTGAAACAGCAAATCAACAAGATAAGAGCCTGCCTGCCTCGACACAGAAAAAGGTTCCAATTAGATCTTAGAAGACCCCAGACCAAAAGTCACCATTGGACTAGAAGACGCGTGGACAGCACGTGAAGGGCGTGTGAGGGCAGGTGTAGAGATCACAAGGGTGTAATTGCCCAGGGGTTTCTTTGTTGGGGGTCCCTCTCTTTGGAGGCACCCAGCCCAGGCTGTCCTTGCTGCTGTACTTTTCAGTTAAATTCATAATTTTATAAATTCCAATGCCTGAGACTCTACTGCGGGAAACCTAGGGTCAAGCCTGAAGAAGGAGGAAGCATGCCTGAGAGTAAGTGTGTGTGTGAGTGTGTGCGCGCGCGGCACCATGAACAGTGCGTGAATGCTCGGGCAGCGGCTTCTCCTTCAATACCTGGTATCCCAGCCCTGTGCCATTCCATCTTCTTGTTACCCACTTCTCCAAACAGCAACCAGTCCTACATCTGACCAGCTTCTCCACCCTGTTGACATGTTCTCTACTTCCCCAAAGCAGGAACTCTGACCCACAGTGCGTAGTGTTCTCTCCTTAATGAATAACTTTTATTTATTCTGTGGATTTGGGTTTTTTTAGTAGGATCCATAAGGCTAAAATGAAATTTCCCATCTTGCACTTTATCGCAGATCGATTCATCAACCAGTTCCTTGACTGATCTCATTGAATGTTACACGACATCAAATGCCGCTGAGAACATGACCGTAAGAACAGGGATAGAGGTAACCACAACTTAATTTGAAAAGCAGATCCTTTTCCACTGGTGGTGCACAGCGAATTAGACGTACCAACCTCAATTTCCAGTTCCTAGATTTAGTTTACAAGGATTATGGTTAGAAAAAGAAACAAACCAAAATACTTTAACTTCTAAGATATCAACGTTTAAACTAGAGTCATGAACGGAAGTCAACAATGTCTTTATTTGCGTTCGTGGTTACAAACTTACTTTGGAGAGTAGAACTCTATCAACAGCAACACCAACCCAGAGAAGGAGTCCTGTTTGGGAACAGGAGCCTGGGAGAATCTGAACTTTCACTCAGTTTTACCGTCTTAAGACGGGCCCACTCTGCAGATTTCAGAAGCTGCAGTTCCTCCGGCTTATCAGGCAGTTTTAGAAAGTTATCGCTTTGTTTTTATTTAGGTTTCCTTTTTCCCAAAGGAATTTGCTCAGAGGAGAGAAATTCCTATTCTATCTAAACCCACAGGCTGGCTAACTTTCATAACAAAATTAAACCCAGACAAAATAAACCTCTCTGAATAAAGATTGAAAGCTCGGTATATGTTTTTGTCTGCATAAAATTAAATTACAAGTTTTTTACCACAAACATTAAACACTGATGCGTTAGCAGCAAGATCAATAGAAAATTCAAAAGATATTTGGGTTCAAAGGAGATTAAATGATGTCTAATGGCATGTTTAGTCAAAACTAGCATAATTCCGATTCGATACAGCAAAAATAGATTAAATGCCACTAAATTAAGATTTCCCTACATAGCCATTGATGGGAAATCATTATAAAATGTGTTTCTGTTTCTACTGATGTCACACAGTACTTTGGCCCTTGCATGAAGCAATTGTTTACAAAAATCTTCAGCTTATAGAAGTAAATAACCAGCTTGGGACACTGCTTTGCTACATAAACTATATGCAAAGTAGATCAAGCATTCATTTTAATGTACAAAGTCCCGACAAAGGAAGGGAGTAGGTTGGTTATACATACCAAAGAAGAAGTCTCAACACTGAAAAGCAGCTCAGAACCACTTAGGGCTTTATATTTGCCTGAATTAGCTAATTTGAATGGGCCCATCTTACCACGCTATCCAGAATGTTCTATGCCTGTCTTCCCTCTAATTTACTTTTTCAGTCATCTTTTTATGTTTGTAAATTATATCAAGTAATTTTGTATTTATTTCTGCACTCTTCATGAAAATATTGGGTAGCGTTAGGACAAATATTGCAGCTGCAACCAAAACATCTTACTAACCAGCAATTTTCTATTTAGTTTTTGGGGTGGTTTTTTTTTTTTTGCGCCTGTCAGCCGCTTCATTGTATCACAGCAGTTTAAATGAAAGTATCATACTGATGTAAGTCAAACTTGGGCTTATTAAGTATCTTAGACCTCTCCTTCTGGAGAACATCTAGAGCAGTTGTTATCCAAGACTTCTAATCACCTCAAAAAAAAGTCCGTTTTGTTTCAAAAAGCTATTCTCTAACTGTGGAGATGAAATGGCGCTCACTGAAAGGATTTTCAATCCCATCCTGAAAGTTATCATAAAAGTCGATTGTTGGAGGCTAAAGATACTGTCAGGGAGCAGCAAGGACCAGCCGCTCCCTGAGGGAGGCCAAATTTTACTGTAGATGGACCTGGTAACATGGGGCTTGTGATGTGTTTAATACCAAGTTTTTCTCTTGATTTCTATGAATCTATGAATGGAGGAGTCCAAGTAGTTCTTCGCAGTCAAATAGCCAGATCCAGCTACTGCCTGCCCTCTTAGCCCCCAGTAAATTTGTGCGTAAGCTCTTCATCTCTTCAGCTGATTTGGTCATGCATAGTCATTAGAAAAACAATGTTTTTTTCTAATGATATTCATAATTTGCTCATGGTCACGACGCATAGTTTCCAAGTGAACCAGAAGATTGTTGATCAAACCTCATGCGCTCCAAGTGGCACATCAAAATCTTCCTGCATATATCACATACTTAAGAAAGGTAAAGGAGGAGTACATTTGAAAGTAACTTGAAGGTGAAGGATGACCGGCTGTTTTAAAGAACCCATAATGCTGATATAGGACAGGCTGGACTCAGGGTGCATTTTAGTCCCAGGACGGACTGCTCGTGTCACCCTCCCAGGCAGGTTATTTTAACGCTTCGTGATTCTTACTGTTAGAAACCTGTCTTTGCGTCTAAACTGAATCTCTGTTTCTCTAGTGTTGATGCTGCTACTTCTCATCCTAAATATCCTGGACACAAATACTAGGTTCTTCTCTTTGAAGCTGTCTTTCTAACACAGTATGGTTACACAGTTGTATTTCTTCACAGTGTTCTTTGCTAGGTCAAGCAATCCCGGTTCTTTCAACCTTTCCACATAGATGAAGTTTATTAGACCTCTGACTATTCCTGATGTTCTCCTCACTGCTATCTCCAGTTGGTCTGTATGTACCTTCCAATGTAGTGCTTAAACCAGGGTACCTTACTTCAGATGAGTCCTTATTGATAAGATGTCCCTGCCCATGGCAGAGGGGTTGGACTAGATGACCTTTAAACGTCCCTTCCAACCCAAACCATTCTATGATTCTATGCTTCTGTGATGATATCACAATATGGTCACATTATGTGTAGCACAGGCTATATGCACCTAGATATGACCTTTGCTTTTTCTGCAAAGAAATCACACTCTACACTGATGTTCAGCTTGTAATTCATTATCACCTCCAGATCTTTTTCTGCAGAAATACTGGCTAACACGTTATCCTTCAGCATGAGTTTATGAAGTTGCTTATTGCTGCCTAAGTGGACTTGTCCACATTGAGTTTCATCTTGTTTTTTGACCATTTCCCATTTTGATTCCAAAGTATTTGACTTTTTTTTTCACAGCTTTCATACCCTCTGTTCTACTGTCTAGGTCATAATGAAAATACTAACTTGCATGGACGCATGAACAAATTGCAGTGATACCTTGCTTCTTCCCTCCTTTCATCTTGACAGGGAATCGCTGGCAATTATTCTTCAAGTAGACCAACTTTGCACCCACTTTACAGTAGTTTCATTTAGGTCATGTTTTCTTAGCTTGCTTATGAGTTGCATGAGAAAATATTAGAAGCCTTAATAAAGTCAGAATATGTCATGTGCTTCTCTTCTGTCCATGTGATATTCTTAGTGGAAGGAAATAAATTTGACGCAGTTTGGTTTTGCCAAATTTATGTTGGCTTACCTACTCTCCTTTATTTCCTAATCCCTTAGGATGTTTCATGAAAAAAGGTAGAGCATCTCTAACTTAATTTAGAAAGACCTAGTATACAGTTCGATTTGCAAGTGGCTAGATCAACTTGTTGCTTTCATTTTGTTTCCCAGCTGAAAAACTCGTTACGCGCTTTCAAATGGCAAAGTTTCTCCCAATGTGAAAACACAAAATAGTGCTGATGTGTAAATCCCTGTGCACCGAGATGAGACGATGCCTCTTTGCAGTCTGGCTCTTGTGTACTTGTTCATACTGACCTGCTTATCTCAGGCTTTATCATATCATTTACACTTCTTAACCTAATGCCTGTTTTCCAGTACAGCATAGTCAGAAAGGAGCAGGAAATACTTAAAACCTCTTATACAAAATATTCTTATGCAGAAAAGAAAAGTGTGATTAGTAAGCGTGACTAAAAGAACTGGAAGCTGCTGTAAACAACAGCATTTGAAACCTCTGCACTTAACCAAGGACAGGTTGTACATTACAACTCCACTGTACAATCTTTAAATCCTATCGATGTAACCATGAAGTAAAAAAAAAAGAAAATAACAGGATGTTTAATGGTTCTGTTTATATCATATTTAAGCACAAATGTCCTGTCTTTCAAAGATTCCAAGGAACTACAGTTCTCATGAAAGTCAGGTGTGTTTTAAGGTTCACAGTGTATTGACTGTACTTTAATACTTTCCAGTCTGTCTGTCTATGTTTCTATCTACTGCTGTAGTGTCTACCTATCTGTTTAGATGATTAATAATATAGATGACATTGCTTCACAGTGGATAGAATTGCGTCTCACAATAAATACTTGCAAGAAAAGAATGCAGAAAGCCTTTATCCATGTGGGTATAAAGTACCTCCAGTCCAGAGAAGAGCAAGGATGGGTTGATAATTGTCACACTACCGTCCGTATTTGAGGCTCAGCTGGGCTATTTTGAGGAAGACTAATCACAGACTTTATGCTGAAGGTCTACTCTGAAGAAAAACAATGTCTTTTGCAGTCGTGAAATTAAGTTCAAGGACTCTTCAAGTCCAAAATATTGAAGTCCACCGGGCAATTCTATTCCCCAGCACCCCAGCGATGAATGGTTTATACATGTCTTTTAAGAGCAGTAGAGCTATTGTCCAGGCAGTTATCCAAGTAACGAACACACGGGGTTAGACCCTACTGCAGCTGAGGAAATAAGAAATTTGGGACCAGCTTTGCCTAAGGAGGCTGTAGCACGTCTAGTTTGTCTGAGACCAACACAAGATGTAAGGTTTTAAAAAAAATATTTTTGATTCACTGACATTAGTAACTAACATACTGCAATAATAACATGTTACGCTCTGAGAATTGCAATGACAGAACAATTATCTAATTAGACAGTAAAATTAATTACATCATGTTTTAATTACTTAATAACCGAGAAATTGTCATCAGGATGAAGGCTGGGAAATGTCATGAAAAATTATCGGGGAGTACAATTTGCTGGTTAACAGAAAGTTTTTTTGCAAACGTGGAAGCAGACTTACATCAGCTCCTCACAGGCCCACTGCCGAGTTTCGTTCTGCGTCACCATGTCTGTGTCATTCTCCATTTGGGGACAGGAGGCCTTGCTGGACCCGAAGAGCTGAAGGCAAGAGCCAAGGACTGCGGTTGGCAGCAGTAAGCAGGACGGCTGCTAGAGAGGGAGAAAGCCCCAGTCCAACAGCGAGCTGGGGGAAACTGGAAGTGGAAGAGGAGATTAGGGAAAGAGGAGCACTGAATTCCAGTTATTTTGGGACTACAAGTTGCTGCCAGGAAGTCAGCAAAGGCTGATGTGGTTTAAGAGGAATGCCGGGCGCGCTTGGTGCTGTGGCAGGAGCTAGTTTGGTCCAGAACTCAAGAGTCCGCAAAAGTGCCATTATTTGGCAAATGATGGTTCACACCATAAGAGATGTGTTGCATCGGTTGCAATGAAGGAGTACTGCATCAAAGTCTAAATCTGCCAACTGTATGATTTGGAATAAGTCTTGGGGATACAGTACTTACCAAGGACCTTACATGATCCAGGATTTTTGTATAGGGTTGTTACTTTCCATGTTGCTTCAGACTACTTGAAAAGCAGTCTGATGTTTAAACTGATGATGATGATGATGATTAAAGTAGTAACTGTGACGAGAAAGGCAGACAAACAAGAAGACGCAGTCTTTAAATAAACAGAGAGTAGACAAAAAAAAATGAAAACATTCAAATAACGTGTGTCTGTGAACCAGTGTGTTTGTTTTCGCAAGACAGGTTGCAATTAACATTTGAAAAGGTATGTAAATAATGTTTCATGCAAATATTCCCTTGGACACAGGCTTGTGATCTATTAATTAGTCAAAAACAACGCAAACATTTTGTCATTACTGTCTGTGGCAAGTTCTTTGCTTTAATCTGTCCTTTGGTCTTGGAGCTGCCAGATTTCCATAACTGGGTCACCTAGTTCTTGCTCAACTTTGCTTTCTGCTGCGAAATGAAAAATTAGCATTTTCTGTGACATACATTCAGGGCTTCTATGAGGAGCTTGCATGGCTACTCTAGACAGTAAGGAATCCTGAAATATGTGGGGAAATATGCAGGAAAGAATGAATTCATATTTGTGATTAACATGAATTTTCAGTGACCTTTGCAAACGCAAGCTAGGATGAAAATTGTTCGTGGGCCGAAGAGAAAGAAAAATGTGACTTGATGCACAGGAATGATATTATTACATTCACTCTTTGTACTTTACATAGTGAAAAACACAACTCTAGTGCCCAATAATAAATTATAATAAAATATTATAATAATTATAACAATAAGTATAACCATAATTTTAAAATCTTTTAAACTCGAAGATACGTGAGTCATCGTGAGTGATTTATTAATCAAAATTGGGTTGAAAAGGTGACAGGTGACATTAAGAGTATTTGCTATTTTACCCACTAGAGTGCGTTCAAGAGCTGCTTTAAAAATGCGGTTTTAACTCATCCCTTGAAGTCCGAAGCAGGGTTGCTCTGAGATGTGTGGGATACTCACTGTGGTTTGAGGGAGGAACAGGGAGACATCTCAGAGAGGGGCTCAGTTCTGACTCCTGCTGGCCTACACATGCCAGTGAAGAAGAGTATGATGAAGGAATGGAGGCGATTCTCCACTTTTTGACCTTCTGTCACGATTATCCTCAGCAGGTGACATGCCATCGAGTGCACACATCCCTAGTGGCAAACAGCACATCAGAGATGATCATTAGGAAAAAATAATCTTGGAATTGTTTGTCCTGTGATGCCTGACCTCAAGCCTAGGCTGGGTTCCACCACAGCCCCCAAAAGACAAGCCAAAGTGGCAGAATGAAGTTTTGAACCAAAGGGCAAAACTTTGGCACCGATTAAAGTAATGTCAAACTTTCACTGACTGCAAAAAAGAGATGTTTCCTCCTGAAGCCTTTGGATTCATAGGTAAGGATCAGAAATATCTTTGTTCTAACAGGACACCTCGAAACTATGTGACTACGGATAGTTCTTATGCTCGGGGAAACCTGAAATCAGAGAATCAAAGAATCACAAAATAGTTCAGGTTGGAAGGGACCTCAGGAGGTCTCTGGTCCTGTCTCCCAAACCTCCAAGGTTGGACATTGCACAACCTCTTGGGAAACCTGTGCTCCTATTCATAGAACGCAGGATGTTGTTGGTCATCTTTGCTGCCAGGAACACTGTAAGCCCATGTTCAGCTCCCTGTCCACCAAGTGAATCGGGTGCTTTTCAGCAGAGCTTCTCCCCAGCCAGTTGGTTCTAGTCTGTGTGGTTGCCAGGGGCTCTTCCTTCCCAGAAATGGAAGAAACATCTAACTAGACAAGTGGTTCCGTTGCTTTTTTTATTCTCCTACATGAAAAAATGTGTAGGTGTATCAGAAAAAAATAATGAAAGCCTTTTGTCTGATAATAATTCCAGCAAGTCTTAACTAGCGTTCCCCTTGCGTTGCTCATCCAGGAACCATTGGGTTAATTTGTAATTTTGAGTGTACAGAAATGTATAGATTTGGGGATCCGTTCATTAAGCTTACCTCAAGTCTTTACATTAGCACTCATTGATTTTGAGGCTAATATATCATTAGCCTAATTTTCAGATTTCATCAGTGTTTGTTGTAGATACTGAGCTCATTTGGAAACCAAACTGAGCAATGATTGCTTATATAAAGAGAAATTGTGTGGCAATCTGCATTTCGCATGCACTGCTGCTTCTGCTGCTCTGAAAACCACCTTCTGACAAGGTCTTCTGGCAGGAAAGGAAGGGTAGGTTTTTTCCTGTCCTCCATATTAGTGGCAAAGTTATTTGCAGTAGAACCAGAAGTGGAGACAGCAGGACCTGTTGTAATCAAAATCAGCCCCGTATTGAACATTTCAGCATCCTTGGCCTTCCACGTTCATACTAAAATTGGGCTTTGTACTGTTACAATCAATGGAAGTCAGGGTGAGAAGTGAATGCAACAGTCATTTTTATGAGTAAAAATGACAGGATTTTTGCTTAAGTCTGATCTTCAGGGCTTGTTAATAATGATGTTGAGGAATCCAAAGCTAATTTTCCTTTCAGTAGCGCTCTTTTCTTTTTCTGCTGCAACGCTCTCCTATCTTTTATCCACTAGAAGGCAGAAGTGAGGTTTTACGAGCACATTTACCAAAAAAAATTGCACAGCAGGAAGATTTATAGCAAAGTGGCTGCCGCTGTTTTTCTATGGTTTCATCATCTTCGTTCTACCAAGCACTTCTCATTTTCAAGGGTCCCAAGGCCTTCACAAACTTCACCTAACATAAGCGTTGCACGCAGAAATCGTGCTATCTGCAAACAGTCGCTCAGCGGTGGGCTGCGACGCGTCTCGGCCTCACAGGACATGCATGGAAGAATATATTATCTAGCTGAAACTTCAGGGGGAATTTTAAAAGGCAGATTGTAATTAACTGAGTTGGAATTTGGCCAAGGCAGAGACTTTAATATATCTTCTTTCCTGGCTCATTTTTTTTGCAGGCTCAGGAGTCATGTAACACCCTTGTCTAGAGCTTATGCTTTTGTCAAATCCATTTCAGTCCCGTTCCCGTCGGAGAGGTCTGGCCGTGGGGCTGGGGGTCGGTTGAGCCCTTAGCCATGTGCATGCATGGATGTCTTCGGCGTTCCCTCATCCGGGTCCCTTCTCCAGGATCCCTCCTCATCGTCATGTTTTTCCACTGTAGTTGGTCCCAAACCTTGATTTGGCATCCTTGCTTGCTCCTAATTTCTCCGTCATTCTTACACTGTGTAATGCCCACTGCCTTTGGAGGAGCTCCTGCATCAGCAGCGGTCAGATCTCTCTTATTTAATGCAGCCGCTTCTGGCCTATAGACCGTTAGTGCTGTCTTTCAGTACATATCTGCTTTCATGTTTTCAGCTTTTGGCTAAGCACATCTTTTTACTTTTTCCTCCTTTTCCTTAGCACCAATTAAACTCCCGAGGCATAGATAAAAAAATGCCTATTCATTCCATGACAGAAACGCTTTCTCATATCGATGGATTTTAAAACGCAAGATGACTCCAGCAGTTTTGTCAATTAGCAGAGAGAATCAACTTTACCTCATTTGTCTGACAATTGTGCAATGTCATTTGCATAATGTGAAATTTAGATCTTCCATCGTCACATGCTTCAACTCATTTACTATCCTAATGTCCATTTGAAGTACGTGATGAAAGCGCTGGCAAATTCCTAGTCCTTTGTTTCATACCAGGCTTGGTCTGAACCAGGTGCTTAATTTTCTGCCAGTTCCTATAGCACTGCAGGAGTTCCCAGCATTTGTACTGCCAACGTGCTTATCTGAACGTTGGATTGGGTTTGCTGCGTTCTGTAATGGCTCCTTCCAAATAAAATGCCTTCATAGCATCAAGGAAATAACAAGCACTTTTAAACCCCATTCTTCCTTTTTTTCCCCCATCAACTGTAAAAATCTGCATATCTGATTAATGCAACTTCATCCTGATCTGCAGCCACACTGTTTTTCTCTCACTACTCCCTCTAAAACCGGCTTTGATCTGTTGACTATTACTTTCATCCAAATTTTTCTCTGTACCGACAATAAGCTTTCACCTCCATAATTATTTTGATCAGCAGGATCTCCTTTTGCCAGGATTGGGACAACTATTGCCTTCAGCTAGTCACCTGGTAGTCTCTCTCACTCCCACAACTGTTTGTATTTTTGCACATGCTCCGCAACCTTTCTCATTTTTAACTGATTCGCTGCTCTGGTTGTTCTTATGATCCTGGCTATATACTGATTCAGCACTGCCTTACAAGTTAACAAGTCTGTTCTTGCAAAGTGTTGGTAAATCATTCACATACGAAGATGTTCACCATGCCGATGCTGTGTTTGATCCTTCACACTTAATACCCAACCCATTTCTACCAACTCACAGTAACCGCATCGTTGCCATTGACACGTGGTTCTTGCAGGTCTTCAGCAAGTACTGATCTTACTTTAACACATGAGATATAACGAGACCACTGTACAAGAAAGTATGGCTTAATTCTTGAAGCGATGTCTATTACACTCACTTCTTTAAAAATGGAAGGATCATACTATGGTAGCCTTTCAGATTTCATCCTCGTGGCCCCGTTCCCTGAAGTCCATGAATAACGACAGTCTGGGTGGAAAGAGTACCTAACAGTTTAGGAGGCAACTATGGAGTGAAAAAACCCACCACCAGGACACTTCCCTCTCAGTGTCTGTCTGTTAATAACCAAACAGTTAAAAAAAATAGGACTTTTTTTTTTAAGCTGGGGTGTATGCGAATGCATTTATTATTTCTACAAGTATTGTCTGATCCAGTCTGAAATCTTTGTGTATACCAGGTTTTAAACATCATGGCAACAAGTTACATAGATCAACTGTTCATTGGGTAAAAAATAAAACCTTTGGCCATTAAAAAAATATTTTTTCTTGCAATGTCATGAAATGTCTGCTTACTTTTGTACTATGGAGAGGGCAGATGGGACCGTGACTTTGACTTTACTGTGACTTCTCCTGTTGTTCATTATTATTCACATCTCTTTTATGGGCGAAAAAAAAAAAAAGGAAGTATGATTTGAGTTTTAAAGTCCTTCTGTGTATTGTTCCTATAAACACGGTTGATTATAAAAACAGATGCACTCAATTACTTCTGTGACAGTAAACCATGTGGTTTCTTTTCATTGTGTTCCAGCTACATTTTTGACCTTAATCATACATAGCATCTCATTCCTCAACTTTTCTCTCTATTCTCTCTACTAGCTCCCTTTCCCCTCCTCTCTCTCCCTATCTTCCCCTGCCCATAATATTTTCACTTTTAGAGCTCCAAAAACCCCTTCCCTCCTGTGAACCCCTACTTTAGTATATCCGTGTGTGCCTTCAGTGGGACTGCTGAGCCCCTGCAGCTCCCGCTGCAACAGGGGTGAGGATGATCAGCAACTTGCAGAGCAAGTATTTGCATTTCTCAGAGCTTAGTACATTTTGTACACTTCCCTTTTTCGCTGTCAGTGTGAAATATATATGTGACACGTCCTGTGACGTTTGACGGAAGGGTGTACAGGGGTGTCCTTTCCCAAAAATAAGAGAAAGGGACCCTCAGAGGTGACTTGCTTAACGTGGACGTTTCATTATGCAGGGCCATGGGCTGCCGGTTCTGCCTTCAGGATGGGTTTAGAGAAAAAAAGACAGCAGAAAAAAAAAAAAACAAGTTTTTGTTTTTCATTCTTTTTAGAGGCCATTTCTCGGTTGGTTCCGTTGCTATCGCTTTGAAGCCTATTTTACACACCCTTGTGAAAGGAGTGTTTGTGCCTCTGTGGAGGCCGATAAGGATGCGTGAGAGGTGGTGGTCTCACCCCACCCGCTGACCACACAGCCTTTCCCTTTCCTCCTCCTTTGCTCGCTCTTTTCGAGATGCCAGGGCATATGGGAGGAGGGATAGCTGTCTCCTCATTATCATTAAGCTGCAGAGAAAGCACTCGGCAACATCTGCCTGAGCTTCGCTAGCTGGGTTTATACCTTCTGTTTCCAGCTCTGTTGTTAAGTAACTTTATCAGCTCCTTCAGCTGCTCTTCAGCGACACACACGGGGTGTCCACTCAGGGGACAATTTTGCAGCATGTTTGGGAAGTTCAGACCTGCAACCCTATGCACGCAGAATTTTGGGAAAGGATGGCCTCAGGTGGGGATGGTAGGTTTGGACCAGCAGTGCTGCATATTTCTACTGATTACTGTCACTACGTTGTCAGGAGATGAGGTTGCCTTCTAGCAGTTTCCTTCGTTAGTCAGGGATGTGCCAGAAATATGTTTTAGTCCTCCCACCATCCCTCTTCAAAAGCTTTTACCCTCTAAGGAGGGACCTCGGGGGAATAGCATACATAGAGCTGATTTCTTCTCAGCTTCCCACAGCCAGGACCTGGTGGGAACACCAACCAACCGTCTTCTGGGAGCTCACACCCTCACAGGTACCCACCGCCTTCGAGGGGAGCCACTTTGGATGGCCGATAGGCAGGCAGGCTGTCCCGTATTCCCAGCAATGTGGCTCCTCGTCCCTCTGTGCTAATCCAGAAGATCACCACAAGCCCCTTCTCTTCCCATAGCATTTTTTTTTTCCACTAGCAGGGTGGGTGACAGGTTTGTAACCCTTCTTTCTGAATATTTCTCACTCCATGTAGTCGCCACTGCACTTCTGTTGAGTAGGTGATTTTATTTCAATTGTATATATTTTACCTTTCTTAGATATTCCACCCTGGTAGTTCTTTTAAATACTTACTGGTACTAATACTAATACAGAAGAAGGCCATGAAGATGATCAGAGGGCTGTAGCACCTCTCCTGTGAAGACAGGCTGAGAGAGTTGGGGGTGTTCAGCCTGGAGAAGAGAAGGCTCCGGGGAGACCTTATAGCGGCATTCCAGTACCTAAAGGGGGCCTACAAGAAAGCTGGAGAGAGACTTTTTACAAAGGAATGAAGTGATAGGATGAGGGGTGATGGCTTCAAACTGGAAGAGGGGAGATTTAGATTAGGTATCAGGAAGAAATTCTTGCCTCTGAGGGTGGTGAGCCCCTGGCCCAGGTTGCCCAGAGAAGCTGTGGCTGCCCCATCCCTGGAGGTGTTCAAGGCCAGGTTGGACGGGGCTTGGAGCAACCTGGGCTGGTGGGAGGTGTCCCTGCCCATGGCAGGAGGGTGGAACTAGATGATCTTCAAGGTCCCTTCCACCCTAAACCATTCTGTGATTCTAGTTTTGGTTAGAGAAAACTGATGTTCTGCTTATCGGTATCGATACCACGTGTGCTCCTGATCTGGAACCACTTAGACACATAATTAACGAGGAGATTTTATGCAACCCTATTGAGTTCTGCCTGAATATTTGCACATTATGAGAATCTTCGTAGGACTAGGCTTTCGTCTGCAAATATTTCAGGCCAATGACCGTTTTTTATGGCATGGCTGGTATAATAGGTGTACACCCAACAGCTGAAGCTTCTACAGACTGCTGTGATGATACAGAAAGAGTCTCTTTCCTGCTGTCTTATAAGACCATTAGAAGGGGATGTGTTTTACTAGGTGTGTACACACGTTATCAGCCTGCACTAGAAAACCTTTTATTTTATTCTGAGTTTTATCACCAAGTAATCTTTCATGTATTCTACAATTGCGCAGACGTTTAATAGCCGGGAACAAGTCTAGCATTGAAGAAAAGATATTTTCAAAGTAATTTTGGGGAACCTGACAAGAATCTGTTACTACTGGCTGCTAAATGTGTTTTCTTCCTCTTTTGATAGATCTGGTTGTGTCAAGAAAAGTCTCTATGGACTTGGTTTAACAAAGGCATGATGGATCTGACCCTTTGTATTCTTTGCCATTAAAGTTAGAAAAATGTTAGCTTTTTACTCGGTTGCTATCTTGCCAAACATCATTTTACTCCCAGGAAAGACTGGCTTTATATCACGTTAGGTGCAATAGTTACCCACCTGGGCTTGTATCTTTTGTCCAAGCATGCCAACTTTTTTTTTCCCTTTGTATTGCCAAAGATTTTGATTTATTGTGCCTCTGCTCTTTCAGAGTTAACGTTATTATCTTGAAAGAAGATTTTCCTGATCAGTTGCCATAATAAACAAAGGTTTCATTTGCAAATCTGCCTTGGGTGATTACAGACATTAAGCACATTTGGATCCCTACTGCTCATGATTTATTATGAAAGGCAATGTATCTATGGGATGCATGGCTAGCAAATTAAGAGGGGAACAAGAGCTCCTATCCCAATTAGGCTGATGAAACTTAGGGGGGAATGGTGAGAGACGCAGAAATAAGAATGTTATTTCTGATATTCTAATGGAGAATCTCTTCAAATAGCCCCCCAAAAAATTTCACTGTTCCTTTAAAATGTGCCTGCTATGTTAGAAACAACCTCCCAGGCTTGCTGGTACTGCTATTGTTAATTACTGAGTCATCTCACAGAAAGCTGTTTGAAGGAGGTGAAGGATTTTGATTTGTTGGATAATATGAGGCAGCAACAGCAAATGGGAAGCCTTTTGGGATCCTGCTATTGAATCAAGCCCTGGAGATGCCAAATGTAATGCTTCTGACAAGATGGAGAGCAAGGTTGTTCCTATCAAAAGGATAGAGGAAGGTGCCAGACTCATCCTTTGGGTACCTCGGTGGAAAGGAGAAGTCACAACCTGCTGCCTTTTTATTCCAGACCTGGAGGGCTTGTTTTGTGGTGGGGTCTTGTGCTGCTTACCACCGCTCCAGTGCTGGTATGAAGAGCTTTACTGTGGTTGTGCCAAGTTTGAGGCAGGAACAGTCGGTGAGATATCTGAGTCTAGTTAGGTTGACAATCACCCCACTTTTCACCTTCCCAAAAGCCTGAGCTAGTTCCAAGAGATGCTGGCTACAGTCCAGGCCAGGGAGAGCTGACGGGGGATTTATAATTTTAGATATACCTACTTCTTTGAATGGCTTTCAGCTATATGATTGCGGTATGGTCAAAGAATGCAACATATCTAGGATTTTCTGTCATGTTTTGTTTGCACAATTTCACATAGACACCAAAATAAATTCTGGAAAGCCCCTCTGATATTCTTGATGCTCTTGTTTTGTTGTTGTTTCATTGAGTATGTAATGAATTTTTTTTTCACTAAACCTTGGCCCTGTTTTATCTTTAAGTTGCAGCCATAATGTTTTTTGGTTTTAGAAGTGCCATTCATATTTATAGCAGCGGATTCAGGAGAAAAATCTAGTCTTGTATCTTCAGAAACTGCACGTTTCAGGTTCACACCAAAATATGAAATCCCAGTCTTCTTTTTTTTTTTTTTGGATAATTGTTTATAATGGATTACAAAAAAGTATTTGTGTGATCACAACTAAGCCAAAAGTTCAAATTCGCTAATCCTCTAGTGGACATTTCTAACTTGGTGAAATGTTAAGGAAGAATTCATTAAAGATATTTTCTTGTTGATATGTCTCTTGGTTTATAACTCCGGCACAGAAAGTGAGATCAATTTGACTCAAGGATTTAAAATGAAGAGTAACTAGTGCAGTACAAAATATTCTGACGTTTTGCTAGTTGAACTGCTCATGTTTGAAATAATATTTCATAATTAACATTCTTCCCACCAAATCACTTATTCCATTCATTCTGATGTCCTTCTTTCTAATTTTACCTCAGCTGGGATCACAGCGTGATAGATGCTGTACAAACACGAGTCTGAGATGGATCATACACAATAGTTTCCAAGGACAGGCAAAAGGTGGTAGAAAGGCAGCAGTATCATTTGGCTATGCAAGTGGAAAACTTCCAGAGGCAGATGAGGCAATCTTCCCAAGATCACCCTGGGAACCTCTGGCATAGCCAAGAGCTGAATTAACATCTCCCAAGTCCTTCAAAGACGATCGTTCCTCACCCCATCAGTTTATTTTCTAATCCAAAGCCAGTGGAAAGAACCCTTTGATTTCAGTGGTGTTTGAACAGAGTCCCAAATGCCCCCCAAAATCCATTGTTGTTTTCCCAAGAAACATAAAGATAAGACCTTACCCAATGCAGAGAATTTTAACCTCTACTTTTGTCAACTTATGCCTGGAAGTTCACTTGAAGCATGGTAGATCAGCAAGAGCTCTGCACCCTTGCTGGCAGTCAGTGTATTAAGAAAACGATTTTTTTTTTGTCACTTTTTGTTATTAGCTATATCTCACATGGGTTACACTGGTACCATCATTCTCTCTTTTTGAACTTTGCAGTTTGAATTCAGACATGGGTTTTTTTTTTGCTTGGCTCACATCTTACTTGTATGCAGAGTACTTAAAGGAAAGTCTTTTTCTGACAAATTCCGTGATGTTTTTCTTGTAAATGCAATATACAGACTTGAGCATCAAATGTGCAACTTCACTGTTACCGTGCTTATCCCCTCTGGATTATGATACAGTGGAAAGTTTTGAGGCATTTTGGAGTTGAAACAAGACATCACAGCTGTCACAGTATCGTCAGCATCAGTCAACTTTGTCGCGTATAAAAAAGCCCAAACATATGGTTAGACTCTGTAGTGTAAATCTACTGACTTCAGTGAAATTACATCAGCCATAAATTTAAGCCATTAGTTTCATCTCTTGCCATAAGAAGATCCACTGTGCCGATTTTGCATTTTTATCATTCCCATCGAGGCAGTAACCAGGAACCACCTGAGGCAGAAGCTGAAGTTTGTAGCGCGTATTTCCAAGAAAAGCGAAGACCCACGTTCTCTTCCTCTGTTCTGTTCTTATTCTAATCCTAGTGCATTTGCAACATCTAATTCCTACATTTGGAAAAAAAAACAAAAACCAAACACCATAGAACCAAAGCCAAACCCAAAGGTTGGCCCCATGTTTTTGTTCTGAAACCTCCCAGCCAAAGCTCCGTCCCGGCAGTCACTCTTCTGTAAGCAGAAAGGCTTCACAGCAAAAGTTTACAAAGCACATTGAAATGCCCATACTCGGTCTGTTTGGTTATCAGCTAATTTATTCTCAGGAGTAAAACCCACACTGGTGAAGTCATCCTGGGTAGCTGGGCATCCTAAATGATTTTTTGGACAAATACTCCATTTTTTTTTTTGGCATCTGCAAAGATAAAAACGCTTTCAAGATTCACTAGACAGGTTTATCACCTGTCGTTTGAGATTCCTTTGCGGATTTGAAGACTTCCGTGCCAAAATTCACTTATGCAAGATCGCTTTTCATCCAGTATGTGTTTCATACGCTTGTTACCCTGATCTAGTTACCCGCTATTATTATTTAGCATTCACCCAGACTTCTTTTCTGTATTCACCTGTTGCATCCTTTCTGCCACTGTTATAAAAGCTTTCCAGCTCGGAGTCTGTCTGCTCACTGGGTGGTTAAACCATACGGCTACCATGAAGTCTCAGTTCCCACATCAGACCTGAGATGCTACTACAACTACAAATGCAGCAGCAAAAGGCTTGATCGCAGCAACAGAAGTTTTCCTTTCATCCCTGGTGTGATTTTCCTGCCAGACACATACAAAAGTCATCCTGCGAACCCTCCATGCGCGGCCACGGAGGTGACGGTGCTAAAAGGGCAACGGTGAGGGGAGAGCAAGTTACAAGTGGCATTTTCTTGTCACATTATGAGCTTCTTTCCTATCAAATCGAAGAACAAATGGTCCATTTGTTGCGGAGATGCTGCACATCTGTGGCTGTGTCTAATCAGAGTTAATTATGGCGAGCTGAGCCCCTCTAATACTCCTGGTCCCCGAGCTCTGAAGGACCCACTGCTTTATTCTGTGGCTTCCACTGCCAACTTCTGGAGCTGCCTATTATCAAGCACCAAAAGGTAGAGATTGTACAGGATCCCTGGCAAGCAACACAAAGTATCCCAGCTTAATACTAAAGCAATGACTAATCAGGGTATCCCAGGAGGAAGCTTCGCAATAGCTCTTGCAAGGGTAATGAGGACAATTTTCATAGCTATGACACTTTAAGCCAAGCAAAAAGCAATCAATCTTGTTTATTCTTGTTTATTCTCTCCTGGAGCAGCAGGTAACGCAGATCCAAAAGAAAAGGACTCTTCCTGGGAGAAGGATTGCACCAAGATGGGTTGCGGGATGAACAGCCGCGGTTGTTGTTTTATCATAGCAGGACTAATAGCGAAATTCTATTAATTGCTGAATGCTGTTTTGTTTGGCAAATACAGGAAGCAGTTTACATGGCTACGCCGTGCTCTGGTTCACAGTCCTTCTGAAATAGTATTATTGTAACGGGATAATACTGATTAAGGACAGTTCCCTGAGGAAGGAGGGCCTTTTGATGATTGAGTCATTTCCTTTCCCTGCTCGACTTCAATAAGACAGCGCTCCTCTCACCACAGACACACACCCTTTGTAGCCAGAGACTTCTCCAGCGAGGAGGTCAAAAGCACACGCCTCAGGCTGAGGTGGAAATGCCTGAGTGCGTGAGTCCTAAAGAAAGCACTGAATCACCAGAAATGTGCCAAAAGTCCAAGCAGAGACCGATTTTTTTCCCCTAGCTATTTCCCAGTCTCCTCTTCCAAAACTACAGGTTAATACTGTCTTTGGCTACACCACTCTGCTGGAATAATAACCTTTCAACCCTTTAATCTTTGATTTTTGTTCCCGTACAGGTTTAGCGAATTCATTTGAAAATAGCGATGGGTTTACCAGCTAAGCAAAGGCAACAACACCTCTGCAAACCACTGAAGTACAGGCTTCTGCTTCTGGATGTGGTCACCTGCCATCAGTGAAGGGCTGACCAAGGCCACTGGCTCAGATAACAGATTGGAAATCAGTAAGAGCAAACGCCATTCACTCCTAAACTAGAGCAAATTCAGATTAGGGACCTAGAGGGAAAAGATTCCGTATTCCCTTACAACTGATGGGCACCAACAAAATCCCAGCTCCCAAACCATGTGAGCAGCGGGGGATCCTGATCATATAGGAACATGATAGATAAGAACAACCCTCAGCCTTTCCTCTCTCTTTGATTTTTGTCACATGTTGCCATGGGAGATGCTTGAATGAGCTCAAGTCCGACCACAGCTTAGCAAGAAAATGTTCCTGTTATCACTTCTGAGTTAAAACTGGGTTCTTCTAAATGTTTTCCCTTTTGAGGTACAGTAATTGCTCTCCGATTAGGCAGGAAACTGTACCAGCATTATTGCTCTAAAGGAGCCAGCGTTATCAAAAAACAACACATCAGGGCCTGTCCTCACAGGAAGGGAATCATAAGTAATCAGCAGCGCTATAATGCAATTGGCTGCTGGTCCCTCCGCGCCGAAGGGACAGAGCGCAGAAAAAAGCGTTTTAGGACTTTTGTTTGTGGCCAAAGTATTTTAAAAGAGCCCTGGTTCCTCTTTGCCTCCCTGCTTGGCTTCTCCAAACATTGCTGTGTTTCCTCAACAGAGCATAAAAAAACCCCTCGGTGTGTGCAGGAACGCAGCGCAGGGTCCTTCCACCCAAAGGGTTATTTTGCAAGCTGGTGCCATTCCTTCCCTGAACGTTCTAGCAGTTTGTACTGGGAAAGCCGCCCTCATCAGGCAACGTTAGTCAAGGGGAAGAACTGCCCTAGCGTAGCAAGATGATGAAGATCCTTGGGTGACGCAGTTCCTACGCTTTATTCCCTTCCAGGTTTCCTCCCTTGGAAGCTCTTGATAAGAGATAGGTATGCCACAACGTCTGTGAACACGGCACAGGGGCAGTGCTGGGTGTAAAGTTGGTTCTCTTGTAAAACTACTTGACAATAATGGCCTCTTAACACTGTCCTAGTGGTGACATAGCTTAATTTCACCTACTCTCCATCCTGAGGTACATCAATATCATTTGATTGTTAGGCTGACTGGGACCTACACGTCCATCCATCCATCCATCCGTGAACACATGCACCTGCCCCTACATACACACTATGAAAACTGTGCAGAGTACTTACATTTGGGTTACGTAGCAAGAGCCAGCCTGCTCTCAGCATGTTCTACAAAAAGAAACAAAAATATATAATTTGGTTAATAATACAGAATCTGACTGGAAAACTCACCTGGTCTTTTGAGGTAAATTCTACTGAAGCGCTGTTTTGCTGTGCTTTTGCTGTCTGTGTGTCTTGGGGTTCATAGGGGTGTGCAGAGATGAGGTCTACTGTTGATCTGTCCAAGTTCCTCACTGTGTCTTCAGATCAGATCTTTTTTCTTTTTTTTTAGATATCAGGAATCCAGGAAAACTGATGCATCTGTGGACGTTCGGTTTGATGGCCATTGTGAGATGTGTTCCTGTCCCAACACAGATGAAGAGGGACAGTCACTCATCACTCATTACAATCTCAGAGTGACACCGAGGCCGGTCACAAACAGAGCTCTTCATGACACTACACTGAAGCCTCAACCCTGCAACTGTCTGGAATAGATAGACTTTTACAGAAGGGTAAAAAAAAGTCAATCCTCAGGCCAGTTGTGTAAGAAAATGTCAGGATTTTAATTGAAGTAGAGAAAGCAATGAAGAATCCCCTCCACAACAAAATGCAATGCTATCCCCCTACAAGTATCAATTAGAAAAAAGAAGAGAGCAGGTAACGATTTCAAACTCACCGAGGGCCTCACCATCTGCTGAATGTGACACCTGAGATTTCTGAAGAAGAGTTTTTTACATGCTTACATGAATTTTCTCTACCATGATTAGCATCAGTGAGTGAGCTTCAGTTGGTTGCCCTGCTGGAGGAGTTTCCCTGGACTGGAATACTGCTTGAGCCTCTCAGACCTGCAAAATGCTGCTCACAAGGGTCCCCAAATTCTCAGCGCTGGATGCAGGACTCTACTGCTGTCCAGTTCAGGTAAGATGGTCCCCAGGCACCAGTTGGTTCTGGAGAGATGGCCAGGGAGCATGGGAGGGGGTCAAGGCTTCCCTCTGTCGAGGCAGATTAGAAGGGGTTTCCCATCTTGCTGGAACACAAGTGGGAGCTTCCAGGTCCCACCCTGGTCAGGTGGGGGTGGGGACATGGGATGGTGGTGAAGGAGAAGCTGGGAAATTTGTGAAAACAGATGCAGGAGAGTCTCCTGGAGGAGAATTTTAGTAGCTGTTTCTACTCAACTGAGTCTATCCTCAGCACAGAACTTCTGACAATCCCTGACGGATCAGAAAAGGGAGCAATAAAACAGAAAACAAAAAGTTCTGTCAATGAGCCATTTTGGAATGTTCCAATATTTTGCTGTTTGGTGAGTTTAACTATGGGTAACAAAAAGGAAAATATGAGAGCCTTGAGCTGTCAGAGAAGAGGCTGGAAAATCAGATAGCGTCAGGGAGAAGGCTCACAATGTTTTGTGCTTATCATCTGTCCACAGAAATAGAAATATTTGCCCTCCTATCTCTACTTTTCCTGTGTGCTTTTTTTCCCATTTATTATGCATGGAAGTGCTCACGACTTAATTGAGCCTCCATACTGCCGTGGTGGCAGTATGCAAAGGGATGTGATCACATCCCCCAGTCCCGCATCCCCCACACAACCCCTTGACCTCCATCTCAGGAGCCTCGGCTGCCAAGAGTTCACAGCTATAAAGGCTGAAGAGCCAGAGGAAGAACATCCTCTTTGCCAGGGAGTCACGATTTCCCCATTTGGTCTGAGCTAGAGGTCATCATCCTTCAACCTTGGCGGAAGGCTTTTACCTCAAGGGGTATCGCGAGTACCGAGTTGCTTTTACATCTCAGTCGCTCTCCCTGAGCTGACTTTTGTCAGTTTGGTTGTTTGTTTTAGCGGTGATGTTTTTAAATTGAAGCCTGTGTGCCCAGAAGGCACATAAAACAAGAGGCTTTTAAAAGCCAGAGGATAAATAAAACACAACCTTGAATAAACAACAGGCTTTTGTCCTAATTTCCTTCCATTCCTTAATGGATACTGATAAACTATCTGAATTTCTCAGTGTATTAATGCCACAATAACAGTAACACGAAACCCACAACCTCACAATAGCAATGATTTGACCAAATCGTTAGCTTTTAGACAAGCAATTGTTTCATTCAAAGTGTTTTGTAGGCTATCGTGGTCTTACCAGGCTGCTCCCTTTTCTACCCCATCATAGACTATTTCAGCGAGATACATTTGTCAAAGAAAACCGCTAGACCCCCTCGGGGCTAATACATTTCATGGAAAAAAATGTCTTGTTTGATCAGGTAAGAAAATGCACAGCAGGTTTCGGTACAGATTTCATACTCATTACTCTGTTACTAAATAATACTGCTTATTTTCTGGATCAAAAGTTTTCTTGGTATGTAAGACTGTGGCTAACAGAAGTATTAATGCTTTATGTTGCTTTTTTTTCCCCATGCAGAGCAGCAACAAGGACAAGACACATTATTTTCAGGACCTAGGAGCATGTTTCTGAGTAAAGTAACTCAACTGGAGGAAGATGCCAACGAGACTTCTTCTTTGGGAAGTGGATTCACACAAGGTTAAGCGTAGTCCATGTCACCGCTTTTGTCAGCCAGCACCTCAGGTCTGGTTATTCCAGAGGAGACGACTGGTCCCAGTTTTGCAAACTGAGGCATGAAGAAGAGTTCTCAGCAGGTGCTGAGCCAAGACCCTCACCCAGCAGCAGAGATCATAACAACTGTATGAACCACAGGTGAGTTGTAACGATGACATTAAGCTCCACATTTTCCTAGAGGCTGTGGGTGGTTGTCCCAACACATCACACACTTTTGCAAATATCCCTGTCCCCGTATGACTGCCAGTAACGCCTGTTTCACCCTCCTCATCCCGCACTGGTGTATCTGCAAAAGTATCACCGCAGCTCCATTTGTGCCTGTTGTCCTCTACAGTTACTGCCACCACGGCCACTTTTCCTTTATTGTTTCTGGTCATTCAATGCTCACGCTGGCCCGTTCTGGAAGACTATAGTTAATTCCTCCCTTCACCCAAGTTTGTGTATTTATGTGTTTTTTACAATGAGGGTGGTGAGACACTGGCCCAGGTTGCCCACAGAGGTTGTAGATGCCGCATCCCTGGAAACATTCAAGGTCAGGTTGGACGGGGCTCTGAGCCACCTGATCTAGTGGAAGAAGTCTCTGCTCATTGCAGGGGGGTTGGACTAGATGGTCCCTTTTTAAGGTCCCTTCCAACCCAAACCATGGTATGATTACCAATCTATGAGTACTAATACACAAGCTGCTAGCACTAAATAAATGCCAAAACCTGTATTTAAGTGCAGGGGCTGCTCCTACACAAGCTTCTCCCAGTATTTCACTGGCACCTTAAGTCACAAGGTGCCTTCTTAGCACTTCAGTTCAGTGGGGTTGGAGCCTGAGCCCCGGATTTCTGCTTCCAGCAGCTATGATCCCCGAGCCCACTCGCCCCACTTGTGCTGTAGACTCTGTACCAAGGGCAAGTCAAAACAGACTGAACACCCACCCAACGTTTTGTTTTGAGAACATTCCCAGGGCAAGTCACACCCAATTCATTTTTCTTTCTGAAAGTCTCAAAACAAAACAGGCTGTGCTCGATAACGTAAACACACACACACCAAACACAGCGAGAAATAGGCAGCAAGCAAAACACATTTACAGAAAAATACAACTTTGGGCAAGTCTAGACACAGACAACATTCATTTTGCACGTGTATGCACTTCACGTTTATTGCTTGGTGATGGGCTACGTGGTAGAAAAAGTGTTTCTCCTCTGTATCGATCCGTTCAGTTTTGTTTATTTCAGGACATCTTTAACCAAAGGGCAGGGATCATTTTCAAAACCAGATTTAACTTTGCTTCAGAAACAAACAGAACATTAAAACAGGCCAATTCATAAAAATACATTAAAATATTGCACATAAAATGACTACATATCCAGGAATGAAAGCTGAGAATTCAGAGACAAATGGAAAGCACCACAATTTGTTATGAGAGGAGCAGATGAGCTTCATACTAAATAACAGTAATATTTGTCCACCTATTGGTTTTTCCTAAGGGATTATTTTCTCATATAGCAAAAAGAGAAGCCAGACTTTACATGGTCCGAAACTCAATCTTTGAGCACCCACAGGAGAATGAAGCAGGGTATGGATTCAAGTATTGAAAAGAATACAGCGTGGGTTTCTTTAGCTCTGAGTTCAGAGAATAAAAAGGAGAGGATCTCAGCTTCTGCAATGTAAGATAGGCTGAAAAAAAAAGAGACTTTTAATCTAAAATTAATATACATTTCAATCATGAAGGCAAATTAAAGTTCTTGTATGCTCAGAATCAACCCAGAACAAAAAGAAATGGGAGTCAAGCCTTCCCCTTCCAGTCACGAGCCTTTTCTCTCTCATCCCTACAAGCATCTTGGACGTTGCAGCGTGCCTTGAGTTGATCCTCGGGAGCTGACGGCAGACAGCACGGCACAGGAGCAGGTCTGTGAGCAGCAAGCCTGGCTGTGTTGTGATGAATTCTCTCAGTTATAATGATTTGGAGAAAAATATTGTTCAGGGGCTACATAAACAATTTTAATTGGCTCAGGCGCCCAAAATGTGCTTTTTTTGTTTGGCTGCCAAGGTTGCTTTCTCGCTTGCTAATTATGTTTCGCTTTAGCTTTCAGCAAAAACAGGAAATAAAGCATCCATTACTCAAATGACAACTTTTCAACAGGCCAACATTTCAACATCCATTGTGTAATTTCCGACCTAGAGCCAGCTAGGAGCTAAGTGCCTTTAGAACCATATATCCCCTCTTACAGGGGCCTTATCAGCCCCCCGTGCTACTAAATAACAGGGCACAATGTTTATGAGGCTGAAACATGGGCGAGAGATGTTTGTCACTGCTCCCCCATGCCCCAAGAACCCCTCTCCGTAGCACAAGATTTCATGAATCCTGGAGAAGAACATTTCAAGAGGGTTTGCTTTCTCCCGCGGGCTGGCTGGCAGCCACCTCCTGCGTCGCTCTCTGACTGATCCCCATTTTCATGGCGGTTTTTTTCCTCTCTTCCATATACAGCAGCAGGTTTCTTCTGCTCACAAAAATAGCTGGTAGCTCAAGTCAATGCGGTAGAAGTTCAATATTCACCTGCTGCTGGTACAGCAGATAAAAGATGGAGGGAAGCTGGGCACCATCACCCTTGTGTCGGGCAGCCGTTGGCTTTGTTGAGCCATCAGTCCAACTCGCTGCTTCATTTTCTTCATGATTGTGTTCAAACCAGCTCTTTGTGTCCTAGAGGAAAGTTCAGTATCAATGTATTTGCAACTTTAAATCATCCTCATCCAGGTCAGCAGACATGGAACTCGGTACAAACAAAGTATCTTCAAAACTGTGATTACAGATGTAGTTTTTTCTTATGTAAACTCTCTGACATAAACATTGTGGATTTACCTAGGCTGTCTGCAAATCAAACTGGCAAGATTCTAGAAAGAGATTAAAATGTAGTCTCTCCTCCCTTACATGAAGATATGGTGGTCCCAAGCCACAGCACCAGCAGAAGAGGGTTGGACTGAGGAGCGCACGTATTTTCCTTTTACATCTCTTTTTCTTTAGTGCTGATATTGATTCTAAGCTCTGATGTGTGGGGTTTTTTTTTTTTAACAAGTCTTGTGAGTTAGATTTTTTTCCCCCCCTGAGACACCCCGCCTTTTGTGGTTTCAAAATACGCTATCAAAACCACCTAGAAGAGATGCTGTGTACCATTTCCCGGCTCACACGGGGAGAAAAGGCTGTTACTCCTCTTGTTCAGCCAACTGAGCTGTAATTGGCAAAGCAAGCGATAGGTATATACCACACTGTGGGGGTGAATGAGGATGCCCTTTAAATTACCTATAAAACCCTTTGATTCAAACTGCTGATGTTGCCATAGGCAATTTGCTAAGCTTATTGATCATCTTCTGTTTAAATTAAAGTTTGATGTCCTGGAACAGGCTATTCAGCACAGAGAGCTAATGGGATGGGATGAGATACAGGGAGCGAGCGAAACACATGCACACAGGGGAAATGGATTGTGGTCAAAAAGAAAAAAAAAAAAAGAGGGTTATATGCTGAATAGGTTCCACGGATCAGTTAGCAATAAATATCGTGGTGATAAAAGAGTCCAGCATGGATATCGAAGGTAGGGGGTTTGCTGTGTAATTAAAGGAAAATGGGCAGCTTGTCAGAAAACTAAAATTTCAGAGAAAGGAGGTGAAAAAGAGAGTGTTGAGATTTAATATAAATGTGTGCGTACAAGCTTAGTGATTTCTGCCAGAAATTCAAGCTCCCCCAATTATTTGGTAAGTTGGGTTAGATGCGAGCCAGTACAGGCAAGAGGTGATGGGCTTCGGGTAAATGTTGGCCAAGGCAGCTCAGAAGAGGTTGTCCCTCATAGCAGCCCTCTGGCTGTGTGTCTGTCTTTCTATCTGTCAATCAATCATACAATCATTCAAATTCAAGCCAAATAAAAGCTTTAGGAGGAAGAAAAATCAGGCTTTCATAAAGAATGAAATGTGCCTTGCTGGAGCTGAACCTAGCGGGACTGAAGCTTTCTCCCCCCATAAAAACCTAGCTTGGTTTCATGGTCTTAGACTAATTTTCAAACTTTTCAATATTTTCATTTCACACCACCACACTTGTCCTAATGTTAATGAAGCATACACTCTTGCAGAAGGAATATCAAGATAAATTCTCTATTTGAGTTACCAAAGGTGTAACTGGGAGCGCAATTATACTCACTTTAAACTGGGAAATTGTGAAATCAGTCTTCACATTGAAGACTTGAACCCTGCAGAGCTGTTAAGCAGGGGCCACTGGCAGAATGGTTTGGGAAGTCTTTCTAAACCCTGGATTTCTCTCTAAGCCATAGCAGAAGCATCGCAGTAGGGCTGGGGTTGTACAACGTGTGTACGTGGATGAAGAAGTTTTATTACTTACCCAAGAGGCAGGAGGACAGCAGCCACTACTAAGCTTATAAGTACAAGCTGGGACTGTGTGAAGATAGAGTATATTTTGTCCATGCTGACTAGGAAGCAATTTGATAACCCCCCAAAGCTTATTAAACCTGAAATAGTCTTGGTAAATAGTGGTCCTGTGACGTGTATACTAGCAAAATCTCCTCAAGGTAAACTGACTGCTGCTGTTGAGTTTAGTTGGAAATTGTCAGATGCTCTCCTTTTTCTCCAATATTGCTGAAAATATGTAAGCCAATGGTTCCTTTAAAAAGGAAAGGCTTGCAAGAGATGGACCTACTTCTGAGCCATCTACGAATCCAGAATTTTTGTTTGTGACAGAGACCATCCACTTGGCATCAATTACAGGACACATTAGCAGCTTTAACTTGCTGATTGGGGTGGGGATCTTGTTCCTCCATGCTAAAAGCCACTGAAGGGACCTGTAGGCTTGGTCTTGCCTCACGTGTGCCCTGTAAATGAAGAAGCTCTCGAGCTGTATCTGTACATTCAGTTTTTACCTATTTTTGTTCTCATCTGGGGGTGGTCATCCCTACTGAAATCATTCCTCTTTGTGATTTGCTCTGTGGGCTAAATCCTGTATGTCCTGAATGGTTTGGGTGGGAAGGGACCTTTCAGGTCAAGTACTCCAACCGCCTGCAATGAGCAGGGACATCTTCCACTAGATCAGGTTGCTCAGGGCCCCGTCCAACCTGACCTGGAATGTTTCCAGGGATGGGGCATCTACAATCAAACTCTCCCACTTCACTGCAGCTGAGGTGAAAAGTGGCCTGGGAATCCTAAACGTGGTCAGGTCATGGATGCTGGGAAGCAAACATTCAAGCTCTCACCCAGAGCAGAAAAAGACCATCTTCTACATTTACCTTTTATTTCAGGAAATAAAATCTTTGTGGGAAGATTAATCATGTGAAAACGCAATGGGAGCAAAGGACTTGTAGCCCTAAACATCTACAGTCAGATATTAAACAAGTTTCCACGTCCTACCAATATGTTTCCCCCTGTTGACCCTCCTTTGGCCATATCAGGAAGCCTGTACCTTTCCTGAATCTGCAGGAAATCAAGCCCAGGTATTTTGTGTGGCTTTTAGAAACGTGATTTCCCCACCCCAGGGAGCAGTCGGTGCAGCTGGGCTCCTGGGAAGAGTGCATGGAAGAAATCGCAGAAGCACTGCCGAGGAAACCCAGATATCTAGATCTTCTGAGAAGCACAACATGGACTGCGTGGCATGGAAAGGTGGTTTTACAATCTCCACTGCATTTTGTGTTGCTGTGGGGTCCAAACTTGTCCTTATTATAATTTTAGTTGTCTTCTTATTTGGTGATAGACATCTCTCCTGCTTCCAGTCAGTCCCAGGAATAGCTCGTGGTGTTGCAAAGAGAGGGTTTTCCCTGTTGGGTGATGCCTTACGTCTGACCCTGATGCTTATGTTACAGCAGCAAACAAGAAGCGGTCCCACGCTGCATTTCATTTGGATTGGAAAGCAACAGGGACACGAGGAGGGAAGAAACTCCGGCAGTAAAGATGCGAAGACTTGTGACAACAGCGCTATGTCCTGCTTGCCTTCACCTGAAACGATGAAGGTAAGAGGCAGAGGTTTACCAAGCATGGTGGTAATAAGAAATAGAAGTTGCATAGTACATAGCCCCCCTCTGCTCATACAGCCCCCGGAACAAAGTGCTTAATTGCTCCATACCTCACTTTACTGCTTTGCGTCTGTTCTGTATAAATACAGAAAACTCTGAGGTTTAAATCATTAACCCTTCTTTGCTGGGAGAAACTGGAGAAATGCATGGGCAAATATTTCATCCAGTTTCTGATGTAGGTCCCAGAAGCCCAAATGACCCGACCGCAGCCTAAGCCCTAACCCGCAGATGTTTTACAGCCATCAAACCCTCACCCCTGATATATACGAGCCGGTACCCAGCAAGCTGTGGTGCCCGGGAAGAGCTATCGCAGGAAGCCATCTGTGCAAAGGCAGCCTTCGCAGGAAACCCAGCCAGGCCAGCAACCATTTATTATTATTATTATTTCTCTCCCTGACAGTTTTCTCCTTGACACTTTCCCTAAACGACACCGGGGAGGAAGTAAGTTGTCAATTGAAAATCATCACTTATTATTAGCCATGGAATGCAAAGTACTTTAGTTAAGAAACCGATGCGTAACAGATTTGCATTTATTTCCTGTAGGCATAGTTAACAGGAAATCTTTTTGAAATAGAAATAATTAGAAAACTACAGCGGGCACGTTTGGAATCATAGAATCATTTAGGTTGGAAAAGACCTTAAAGGTCATCGAGTCCAACCGTCCAACTTTTCCTGAGAAGAGTAATTTTTGTCCGGCCATGGTGAATTCTCAAAAACACAGAAGGGTTAGAAAGAGGGCTGAAGAGAATAGGAAAAAAAAAATCAATTAGTGGACAAAGTCTGATAAAAACTTTAAACGAGTTGCAGAAAAGCAATAACACAGAATGCACCTGTAGGATCTCAGTGGACACTCTCCTAAGAAAGCAAAGCCAATCCTGCCTTCCAAATTAAAATGATGTCTTGTCCATGGCTAAATAATGACTGAAATGGCCATGAATTCTACAACACCCACAGGGTGGTGGGAAGAAAATACAGAAAATGATGCTGAGATTGCAAACTGATATTGTTCATAACTGTCATTGAAATATTAGGGGAGTTATCCCACCTTTGAAATATTTTCGTTCTGCCCAGGCCACTGGCTATATAATTATTATATTTCCTATTATGTAAAATAACCAAAATATCTTTAGAATATTCTGTGAGCGATTGCTATTCATAAAAACTTTCCTAGATAGAAACTGTAAATCTATAAAATGAATCTTAAATTTAAAAAATGCTTAATCTATAAAATAAGGTTTATAAATTCAATGTAGGCAACTTTATTTTAACATTCTGGTGATTCTATTTGTGTTATCTTAAAGAAAGATCATAATTCAGCCTTTCCCCAAACATAAACTTAAAGTAAGCTTGAAGTATGTCATTTCTGCCTTACTCTACCGTGGGGAAGACCACTAGATTTTGGAGTGTTCACCTGCTGCGAATGGCCTCAGGTTGGTCACAAACTCTAAGCCTACTTTACAAGCTTGGGCTGGCTCAGAGGTGGAAGGAGAAAGGATACCTGATCAACACAGGGAAAAGCTCCTCACATGAAGTAATTCATCCTAGCAAAATTACAATTTTGCCAGCAGAGCATGTTTCATAGAATCATTGAATGGTTTAGGTTGGAAGGGACCTTAAAGCTCATCTAATTCCAACCCCCTGCCATGGGCAGGGACACCTTCCACTAGACCAGGTTGCTCAAAGCCACACCTGAGGAAGGCTGGAAGAAGCTCTTCCAGAAGGTGTTCAAGGTTTAAGCCACGGCTACAAAAATCAGTATTTTGCTGGTACTGTTTAACAGCATAGGCAAATATTCCCTATTTAGGTCTGTCCCAAGTTTCCTGCTCAGCAGGTAGTAAATAGGAAATCAGATGTCAGGAAGGCAGTGAAGAGATCTCTGAGTCTAAAGGGGAATCTCCCAAAAAAGCGATCCCTTTGGTAAACAGGAGCCCTGGGGATGTTCCTGCCCTGCAGCAGCACCCACAGCCCTCGCAGGCTGCAGAATAACCCAGCTGCAGGGCGGCGGGGGGGCGAGGAGAGAGAAATTGTGCAATAAACTCAATCGGCGCTGAAATGAGGAAGGAAATAATGTGTTAAATGATTTAATTTTCTAAGTTCGCTTTGTTCCTTACAGATAGACCTAGAATCGGAGCTGATTATAGTGCCTTGTTTTGATTAACGGGGAGAGATCTAAGACAGAGACATTTCTATCAGTTTCAAAGAGATTCCACATCTTGTATTTCATTTTCATAGTGAGGTCAGGAATTCAAAGGACATTTATCTGTCATTCTTTATGGCTAAAAAATTATTCTCAACGATGCTAGTTTAATGCTAGTCAACTCCACTGACCTTACATTTCCTATACTTCAGTGGAATTACTCCAGATTTACACCAGTGGAAGTAGGTACACTTTATCTGTCACTAAGTGAATTTACAAGCTTTAAGTAGTCTGTACGTGCTTGTTCCACTTCTGGGGGAGTTAGATGGAATTTGTGGGTAATCAATTGTTTTAGTTGGGTTTCAGCTCTACGTATTCCATCAGTCAGGTTTGCCCTGTAACGCAGCCAGAATTTGGAAGTTAATGGGCCAAGTGCAGTCTCAGATGCACCCGGGGATGCTGTTGAGATCTGGTCCTCCCCCAGACCATCACTCCTTCTGGAGAGCCTGACAAATCCCAGCACCTCTGTACCGCCGCAGGAGATTAAAGCAACATTTCTTTTGTACTACCCAGTAATCTTTATGCTTGGTGGTAAAGTTAACGTACGGGATTGTCATTCAACTCATTTCACACCGGCTGCCAAAGAGCCTTCAAAGCACAATGAGGTTCTGCTGCTACCAGCCTAGAGCAGACCTGAGCCAGCATCCTGGAGGTAAAAGCACCGCACACCCACCCGCTCCTCAGCTTCAGTGCGGAAAGCAATCGCTGGAGAGCGAATGCAATCACCATCGCCTCAAAATGAATCATTAAAAAGCATCTAGGATTGCTGATGCTCAGCCCTATCCTAACTACTAGAAAGCACCTCCACCCCCCGAAGTCTCTAATTCTCGGGAACTGCGACTCTCTTGAGGCTTCGTGAAAGGGGAAACGGCGAAGAAATGTGTATTAGACAGCTCTGTTCTTTAGTGAGTGTGTTCCTTTTAATAAGGAATGAAGACAGGCTTACAGAGCCTATTAGTTGTTCCACATACACATTCATCGGGAAGGGGAATTAGTTTCTGGCGAGCACACAGCCGCTGGGTAATACAAAGGCAAGACTCCTTTAATCTTCTGCAGCAGTATAGCGGTGTCCAGGCTTGTCAGAAGCTGCAGGAGGAGTGATGGCCTTGTCGCTGACAGCCTTCTAATTGGGTAGTAGAAAGCAGCTCGAAAGGATGTGTTTGTGCCAACAAGTGTGGCTTGACATCAAGAGAGATCTGCTGGGGGATGGAGAGGGGGAGGACAGCGGTACCGCAGTGCTGGATGCTGTCCGAGCCCAGCAGGGCTTGGGTTTTACAGCCGGCAGAGCTTGAGCATGCTGAGGTTACCCGTAGCTGGTGGAAAGCTACAGCAGAGAAGGTGGTGTTCGACTGGAACCAGAAGCAATTGGAAGCAGATGGCCTGGCTGCTCTGCCAAAAAGGGGTCTCCGTGTCCTGGCAATGGGACTCGAGCTCACAAATCGCCTAGAAGATGGGAGATGCTAGAGCTGCACACACTGGAAAGCGTACGCCCGACATGGGTTTGCCCACTGGTCATCCAGTTCTCCCACTCTATACCACGTAACCACCCAGTTAGATTCCCAATGCTACCTGCCGCATTGCTGGGACCCAGCAACCTAGATCCACCAGGACCTCCTGTGTCGGCCTCTGCTTCTCCAAAGACACCACAAAGCAGCAGCAGAGCTGACAGAAACTTCCCATTGCAAAACACAGGCAACTTTCTAATACTGCCTTCACTTAAATAGCAACAGGAGACGTCTGAGAAGAAGTCGGTCGAGGCTAGCTGATGCGTATCTCATGGGAGTCGCTGCACCAATGCGCCACTGTGCTTAGTCAACTCTAGAATTAAGTCAATGGGGAACTGAAACCACAGTGTCCTGGTCTAAGCAGCACAGGACTAATTTCTCTTCTAATGCTTGGGAAACCTGCACTTATAGAAGACTCTAGTGTCTGAATTGGTGAAAATATTTACTTTACAGCCAGCCATGGTGTGTAGGTTTCAAGGTCTTCGTGTTTTTGAGCTCACCAGGTGTGGGGATGAGGAGGAGCGAGACCCGGGCACTTGACCCAAGCTGGCCAACAGGATTATCTCATACCACGAACAGCTCATTCAATATAAATTAGAAAGTTTGCTGAAGAGTTCTCTCTCTCGATGGCTGCTGCCATCCTGAGAACTCCTTGCCCCAGTGCCGGAGCCCTGAGCCCTTCCCTTCCTCCCGAAGCCGCAGCGCTGGCAGTGTCCCACATTTCCTGTCCCCTGGGGGGAGTGCACGGCTTCCTACAGATAGAATGGGCTGAGCATAAACCTTGTATATTCTATATTGGTATCGGGATCAATATTGGTTCTTTAGTGTTATTAACATTAATTATCTAGTCTTATTCTATTAAATCTGTTTATATTTCAACCCTCAGGTTTCCTTGGTTTTCCCCAATTTCCCTTCCTGGGTGGGGAGGGGTCATCAGGGGAGAGAATAGTTGTCTGAAGGACAATGAATTGTTATGGGTTCCTCAAACCATCACACACAGTTTAATCTGGAAACGCTCAGGCCCTGTGGTTGTGGAATTAAATGCCTGCTCTAAATATAAATAAAGGCTGAAGAACTCACTGCCTAAAATATCTGGAGAGAGAGCTGTGGCAGTGGCAGGGTGGGAGAGGCACCCAGCCTCCAGTGGAGGCTCTGGCTGGAGCAGAAAAGGCAGGCAAGCACACCCAGACTTCTTGGGGCTTTGCTATTGTTCCTGCTGACCAGGAAAAGAAGCCACAGCTTCGTGGTGATGGTTTGAGTAGATGACATCAGTGAAGGAGTCTAAAGGTCCCAAAAGGGGCTAAGAAATTAGAAAGGAGAGCTCCAGGGAAGGGTCTACTCCAGAGCAAAATGTCTACTGTCTCCTCCTGGGTGTATTTCCAAGCTGAGAGTGGCCCAGGCCGTGCTTCCAGTGGCACCCAAGTACATCCAGAGCTTCTGTCGGTAACAGCAGAGAAGCAAAAATCAGCAACGGGTGGTGGTGACCAGATGGGGTGGGGAAAGGACTGAATGCTCTGCCAGCAAGCCTCTCAGCAGCCCAGCTCTCCTCCTTTGGCATGACCCCAACTTCTCCACGTCCTGCCAGAGCAAGGAGGTGGCACTGCTGATAGCTGTGGAGGTGCTCCAGAGATGAGCCAGGTGCTTCAGAGCCATAGCCGGTGCAGAGAGCAAGGGGACAGGACAACAGGCAGCTGCCAGCAGCAGATTCCCCCATGGGTCACACGCTGCAACCTAGTGAAGGCACAAGGATCACACCAGGATAACTTCAACCCTCGTGGACAAGGGCTGTAAGGGCTATATTTTTTAAAAAATATATCAGGGTTGATGAATACTCCAACAAATAGAAGAGTTTGATAGGGCCACTGTAAAGAGGAGATGTAGTAACAGCATGGAGAGATACCAATTGTGCTGCAACCAATGCTGTTTTCTCATTTAAATGATGCTCATCCACAGACTGGTGTGCGTGGAGAGGAAGCCAGACAATTCGTACCCATAGCATTTACAGGTACCTAATAATTTGGTCGACGGTGGAGCGCACCGTGTTTTACTAACATCTGTGGTAACTGGAAATTTACCCATCCAATTTTCTCCTCTACCCCAGCCACAAAGGGAGATCACTCCAATTATTTTTCAGGCAGAATTAAGGCTGATGTTTACCATTATCTCCCTGGTAACCCTCTGCTCATGACTACATTATGCAACGTAATTGTAAAGCCGCCTCAGCTCACTAGGGTTATTATTAAATGCACTCTGCTTCTTTTTTTTCCCAAGGTCAAGGTTAATAATTAGGTGGCTGGTATGCCTGTGACAGAGCCTTGTTATGTAGAAAAAGAAAGCAGCAATTTAAAGGATGCATCAGACATTCCCAAGTGATGAAATTCCTGCGGAGCATTAGAAGATCTGCTGAAGGTGGGCCAGTGAAGTAGGGTGAATTACGGAATATGGAGTGGTCCAGCACGCCGGTCTGTGGATGAAGCTCGGACAGACTTGCAGTACGAAGCACGTTAGATGAATTTCTATAGGGAACGTGGGAAAGTGGGTGATGAGATGCGAAGCTGAGCTCCAGCTTCTCAAATGAAGAGGTGAACGGGGCTCCTCTATGCTGCAGTTTTTATTTGAGCTGGTGTAACAATAGTCAATTGAGCTGTTTGTTTTTCTGCTGGACGTTTTTTTCCAAAGGCCCATGGTACTTGCACAACAACGTGTAAGCACATTATACAGTTCCCAGGCCATGTATTTTTGGGGGTATGCCTGCGCATTGGGATGGGACAGCAGGAGGTCTCACTGTCTCCATGGGCAGTCAGCGGTACATCCAGCAATGCCAGACATGGTGGCGATTTGCCTGGCTGAAGTTCAGAGGCTGGAAAAAGAGGATGCGGCCAGGAACACAGAAACTGAGGCACAAAGTCTTGCCCAAGTGAGTTCTCTACTCGGTGGCAGAGCAGGAAGCAAACCTCATCTCTCCCATCTACTGCCTGCTGCCTGTTAGACCACTCTGCCTCCTTGGTGGCACCAGGATGGTCGTGTGGACTAGGTGACGCCAGACTTACTCATTAGAACTACCTCCTATTACATTTAATTTGGGCAGATGGCTTTATGGCATGTTAAAGCCCCAGAGGGAATTAAAAGCAGAAATAACAACATTACATAGGGGAACGAGAGGACTGATGTATTCCTGGAATGATGTTAGGCTTTCTGGTGTGTTGCCAGCTGGTGCCAAGGTTACTGCAGCTACCTGGTGACTCGCTGGGATGATAACATGAAATAATGTGTCGGGGAGAGCAGGCAGTAATCTTGAAAAATGACTTTGGTTTGGGAAACAGCTTGGAAAGCAGCAAAAGGTGAAACTATGTGACATGCAAGTCTGTATGTGTCTCTGTGTGTTTACAAATACATGTACACATGCAAAGATGTATAATTATATACACACATATACATGCATATACAAATGTGTGTGTGTATACATAAAAATACATAAACATATAAATATATCTGTACACATGTGTGTATGTATATATAAACAGGGGAGCCTGAGCTACAGTTTGTGGTTGGTCTATGACTCCCTCTGAAATTTTCCCTGAAGGAATTGCTTTCTCAGTCACCAGTTATTTTCTAAACTAAAAGTATTTGCGGGTCAGACTCAAAGCCCATTTCGGTTTGGATGTGTCTCTCCTCTGACGTGTATGGGTCGGGATGAGATATTTAATGCCAAAGTCAAAACTATTCCCGGTGCCCTACTGGGGTGATCCCCATGCATAGGCGTAGGAGAGAGTACTTGCCATGGAATGGAAAAAGGCAAAATGACTTGACAGGACTGTACTGGAGAGCAGTAGCCTTATGAAAACCATGACAGGGTAATTGGAGCTGGCTTGTGCGCAAGGCAGCACGGGCTCCACGGGAGCGAGAGGAATCAATAAAAGAAGAGAGAGGAAATGAGGAGGGGGAACCTTTCACATTTTTGCAGTGAAATATCCCTTCATCTGACTGCCTGTAACTTACTTTTCATCATCTGTGGTGTGACCTGCAGTCGAAGATATCTCTCAGCTACAAACACAGACTCGGTGGTTTGGGGTTTTTTTTCATCTTTGTTGCTTGTTGAAGAAAATAAGGCAAAACAAAGCAAAACTTTGCAACTGCTTAAACTTCTTTATGCACCAGGCTTATCTAATGCCTGGGCCTCACAGTCCTAGGGCAAACCTCACCCTGAGTGTGGTTTTTATTGTTCTGGTTTGTTTTCTTCCAGTTCAAAGGAAAGGTTAACCCCAAAAAAGAGAAGCGCGTCCTTGGTCAGGAGTCTTTAAGTCCTCTGAATCACACTTTACCAAAAGCCTCTAAAGTACATTCAAGTTCATGCATGTGGTCGTCACTGAAGGAGGACTCCTTATTCCTGCTGTCACCATTTCTGTCCCCAGGAAAGTTAGAAAATATGCTAGCTAGGACAATGATGGGGAGTCTTCGATATGAAAAAAAAACCCAGACCAGCAATAGTGGAGACTGCACTAGTGAGGACAGAACTTACTTGCTAAAAAAGAAATTTCCAGGTCCATGAAAACGCAATAAATAATTTTTTTTTCTTTTAACTTTGTGGTGCCTTTGATGCCATTAATATGACATAGTGACAATATGAGTAACTACTGCTATGGCATTGATTCTTCAGTGGCATGGTCAAATATCCTCAGCGGTAGCTGGTTTATATTCTTCCTTAAGTATCTGTGTTCTTTAACAGAGACCAAAGTCTCAACTCATTCTGCAGTGTCAAAGCTGTGTTCAAAAAACCCAAACCGACCCAAACTTTCCATTTCTTTAGAGCATCATCCAAAGTGCTGGCGTGTCAAAGCTTCAGCCCAGCATGTGGAGGGAAGGAAGAGGATTCTTCCATTTTGCAAATAGGTAAACTGAGGAATGGAGTGGAGCAGTGATTTCTAACACCAAATGGTGGGTCAGTGGCAGACCATAGCCCAAATTACAGAAATCCTTATTCCTCTTTGCCACCTTTCATGTTGACTGTTCACCTTTAGTCATGGTCTGGACTTTTCTATCCCACAGAAAGCGTGAACAGAAAACCTAGGCCACTGTCACTGAGATTTAATTCTTGTATCTATGCAGAGACTTCAGTCTTCATAAACTGCGTTTTAGGCAACCAGCATTACTGGCTATTAAGGGCAGCAAAATTAATCTCACAGAACACAGATTTGTCTAAATGGGGGTGACCTGAAATAGTTCAATAGTATCCATAAGCTCTAGGGGGAGTAAAGCTGGGATATACTAAAGAAATAAAGGTAGGAGCAACCTGAGACCGAGTGGTGATGATGATGATGATCCTGTTGCCTTCCAAAACCAAACTGAAAGTACTCACTGAGTCCAAGAGGGGAAGTTTCTTTGGAAACAGGCACGCTGAGCTATTTCTTTAGATGACTCCACTCATAGACACAATGCAGTTTTACATTGAATGTTCTTGTTGAGAAATACCTAGAAAAGTCCAACCAACTTATTCGTGGCACGTTATCCCAAGCACTGAATGCTAAATGCAGTTACTAACAACAGATTTGATCTCAGCCACGCTCCAAGAATTAGTCTATAGTGTGATCTATATTAATAAAAGTTAATTGAAACCAAAACTCATCCCACAGGATTTTCAATCAATGAACACAAAAAAAGCTGCACTAAAAAGCGCTGGAAAATACAGCTTCACAGAGAAAGGGACAATGGAAAGAAAAGCCCTCGCTAAAAATAGTGCTAGTCTTTTTGTCCCTGTGCAGGAAATGTCGGCACCACCAATTCTAGCGCTGAATAACGCTTTGTCTTTGGGAACGTTATTCAGTGGGAGGCAAAAGTAAATCAACAGCCAATTCTGCTGAGGGAAGTAAACATTTGCAGATTGAGGCAAAAAGGTATAAAGGGACTCGCCCAAAATGAAAAAAAGAAGTCGCTCTTGATTACTGGTCAACTGTTCTGGTGGGACACAAGAGTCCTCAGCTGGAAATGCCAAGTTTCACTCTCCAGAGCAAGAGTTTATTATTTGTAAAGCCAATAAAGGAAAATGGTTTTGCCCCAGAGAAGTATATGTCTTTGTTCCTCAAAGGTGTTGGAAGACACAACTCTTGGTGAACACACTGAGGACCTTCTGCTGCGAATCCAGTGGGAACTGCCACTAAATGCCAGCACAGAAATGTGAAGAAAAGGTGCTTCCAGAAATGCCAGTGGGGCGAACCACCCCGCAGCAGTTTGGTAGACACCCACCAGGCCAGGACGCTGCTTCTTGGCACCTTCTGTTCATCTTCGCCACGCTAGCGCCTGCAAAGCCGTGTTTTCGTTTAGTTTGAAACCCCACCTGATGCATGGTGTTGCCTGGTGTCTTTGCTCTGCCGTTTCTTCAGGATACCCTGACAGCTTTAATCCTCACGCCGCATTATCTGAGTAGTTTGTCTAAGCAGATCGAGTTCGAGCACTGTCCCATTAAGCACGGTGAAGCGACACGTTTATTATGTCACGTACCAGCAAATTGACTGCTTTTTTTTTCACTTTTCTTAGCTCCCCACTTTGCCTAGCATCTCTCCTTCATGGGAAAGAGAGAAAACGAGACATGTGGTTTTGACTACAGTTCTTTTTAGACGAGGAGACAGGTGGTGTCTGCAGCACCATGGAGTGATCCCAGCACCATTGCAAGTACTGTGCTTAAAGATCTGACTTCTTCTAGGAAAGTTTGCTCTGGATCTGACTGAAACGGATGACAAAAAAACGCATACAAATTGTCCCCTTCGGCTTCTTTATTGCACGCTGTTCCACTGGTTTTACGCAGAAAAGCTTTCTGCGGGTTAAGGGATTGATCTTGCAAAGCACAGAGGGTTCTTGGTCTGTCCAGCTATGAATAGGAGAAATATCTCATTAGCTTCGGGGAGGTTATCTGCTGGACCAAAGCAAGGACTACAGGTGTTGCAAAAGCTTAAAAATTGTGTTTCCAATAATCACTGGCCACTGTGTATCATAAGTCCTCATTTTTATGTTGTTTTTCTAAGGAATTAAGTAATTCCGTATGTGCCAATGTTGATGTTTTTGTCCTTCACCAAAACTTTTGAACCAACTGTTCTCTTGCAGATAGACAAAAGGACAGAGGTCTTTAAGATATTAATTTCCTGTGAATTTTGGAAAAGTAAATGGAAGGGAGGCAGCATGCCAGTATGTCTGTAGTGTTTGCACAAGTGTGTCATCTGAAACCAGAAAATTTACCTGGCATTATGGAATTGTTCACATTATTCCATCAGGAGCTATTCAGAATACGAATACCCCAATCAGCAGGGAAATTTTGACTCAGCGTTTATACTTTATTAAACCTCGAGACACAGACCCAGGAGAAACCAAGATCATAGAAATGTCTTTTTTTTTTAACACGTTTGAAGTCCTTATGCATGTTTTTGGTCCACTTTTAAATTCAATTTTTGATTTTTTTAAACCAACCTAACAGATGGGGGGGTGGGAGGGTGGAGCTTGCAATAGTTTAATTATTCAGTTTTCTGGAAAGGTTTACATTTTACTTTTCTGATCACAGTGTAAATACATCAGAAATTAAATAGTCATATTCTAATTCAGTCCCGTCTGCGAAAACCCAACAAAAGAGCCTTTCCAGCCCTTAGCAGTAAGAGTGACTGTCATACTGTAATAGCTTAAAATACATCGGAGATGTTGTTAAAGAATCAGAAAGATGTGTTCTAATGACCAGTGACGGCTCTAAAGTATTGCGAGAGCTTGGTTCAAAGCCCCTTGAAATGAATAACAGTCCTTCTGCTGACATTACTAATCTTTGAATCGGGCTCATTAATGTATTGCAGATATTCTATCCCTAGCTGCCAAAAAAGCTGAAAAAATTAGAACATAGTCATAAAAATAGACATCAAATACATTTCTCTTCTGGGAATTAACATAGAAGTGAAGTATTTCTCCTGCTATTCAGCAGTGCTTCATTACAGCTATTTTCTTACTGTTTTTAAAGGAATTAACAGGGCAAGCAGTTCATCTCATCTAAAACTCTGCCTCCAGCAACGGCCAGTATCTAATGCCACAGAGACTGGGAAATGCTCGAATTGCTGTAACGGTTTTCACTCCGGCGCTGTAAATCGGTCCTTTCCGGGATGTGCTGTGCTGATGGAGAGGAGGAAGGGCGGGAGGGGAAACAGAGATCTTCAGGCAAGACTTTCCCATCTTTAGCTTCTCTGTGATTAATTACAGATCGATACTTCGTACTCTCCGGCTTTTATAGCTCATTAACATCAAACGGTGTCAAGATATAAATTTGTTATATGGCTTGCCAAGAACTAGGGGATGCGTGGAAGCAGACACCCGTAAACGTTCACTGGGGGATATAAATGAGACACGATTTAGTTGACCAATTTGAATCCCGGGTAGAAAAATAATACTTCGGTTCTTTGCCTGTGGATCTCGAGGGACCGTACAGAAGCGTGTGGGCATGTGCACATGTGTGTAAGAGGAGAGGGAGAGGGGAGAGACGGTGACTGTCGCTTTGGTCCTGTGTGCGGCTCAGAAGAACCAGTGATACGGAACCAGGCACCAATTTTTTTTTTTTTTCCAGCCCTTGGGATCATTTTCAGGTTGTCTACCTACCTGACCTCCCCCAGCCCGCCGAGAAAGTGTCATTAAATGCCCCTGTAATGCGAAAACGCCCCGTCAGCTCCCAGCCCCGGCCCGGGGGGAGCGCCGGCTCTGTCCCTTTAAGAACCCCACCGAGTCGTGATGCTGCTGTTTGTATCGCTAAACCCCCGGGAGTCCAGTTAAAGCAACGGGCGGCTGTCTCTTTAAGCGTGATTTCCTTCTATTGTATTTGAATCGTGATCAGGAAAAAGGAAATGAAACCGGAGCCGCGGGGCTGAGCCGCGCAGTCACCGACCATCACCCCGAGAGCGATGCGGCGCTCCCCGTCCCCACCGCGCTCCGCAGCGCGGCCGGAGCTGCCCGGGCGGAGAGCCTGAGCCGAACCCGGGCGAGCTCCGGGGCTTGGAGCCGGGGGGGGGGGGTAACGGTGGCAACCGAGGCAACCGCTTCCCACCCGCCGTTACCGGAGCCGGCGGGGCCGCGGCGGGCGGCGCGGCGGGGGAGCGCGGCGGGGATGGGAGGTGAGCGCCGTGCGGGGCCGGAGCCCGGCGGGGAGAGCGGCAGCCCCAGCCCCTATTTCTCCTCTCTCTCTCTCTCTCTCTCTGTGTGTGTCTTTGGTGTTGCAGGAGGAAATCCTGTGAATGTCATTGGGGGGCGGAGGGGGAACTCAGCTGGTGAGAAGGCGTCGAGAGCAGAGAGCCTCTGCGGGGGCGGCGGGGGCAGATCCCACCACCGGCACGCTACAAAGGAACAATCCCTCCCAATGTCATCGGCCATCGAGAGGAAAAGCCTCGATCCTTCCGAGTAAGTGGCCTTCTTTTCCTTCCCGGCTCCCCACCACCACCCCCCCCTTCCCTCTCCGGGNTTGGCCACCTGCATTGTGTGCCCGGTAGCCCCCTTCCCGGTGGCGGGGAGGGGGGGTCGGCAGCAGCTCCCGCAGCTCCTTTCCCCCCCGCTTCCACCACCGGAGCCACCAGCCGCGCCACACCGGGGGTAGCGGGCACCGAGCACCGGCGGGCGGCGGCCCCGGGAGGAGGTGGAGGGGGGGGACGACGACGGGGGGCTGTTGGTGGGGTGCAGGTTGATGAGAGCTCCCCAAGTTGTGGGAAAAAGCCGCCTCCGGGGGCAGAGAGGTGGTAAATCCCCCCCCGCATCCACGGGGAGGGCATTTTCCACCCGCTCATCCCAGTCCGGGGTGCCGGGAACGGGGCAGGGAGAGGCAGAGCATCCCGCTTGCCAAATCTGAAGGTGTTTTTATTTTGGTTTGGGTTTTTTTTCCCTCAGTTTTGGAGGGACCATCTTTACCCCATCTTTGATCTGCCCAACTCGCCGTAGCCCATTATAGCGAAAGGTCAGAGCTGTTATCTGCGGGTGCCCAACTTCCACATTTTCATAATGCAACTTTCTTGTATAAACTGCTTTGGTGGTTGGGGGGGGGCAGGGTGTTCTGCAAAGGGCCTGGAGAAAGACTTGATGGCTGCGATGTAGAAGATGAGAATTTCCCTCCCTGGGTTCCCCACTCGGGGAAGGGACCGCCGGCTCTCGTGTGCTGGTCCGGGCGTTGGGGCGGCGCTCCGCAGCCGCCCCCGCAGGCATCCCGCCGGCCACAGCCATGGTCACTCGGCGTAAAAACAGTCATTTCAGCCCTGTACACGCTAATAACTGCAGTTATGCTCGTCTGGAATCATGATAAGAGAGAAGGGGAAAAAAAAATATTATAAAATCTCCGTTTTCAGATAACGCTTAAAACATTGCTCTTCGTAAACTTGAGTCATTCGTGGTTTGTTTCCTGTGAGATACTAAAAATGCCATCGCGTGAAGCCCCGAGTGAACGCATGGCAACTGTTTCTTTTGCGGATTAAATCAATCCATTCCATGCTACATCTGATGTTTTGTATGTTACATTTTCTCTTATTTTATAGTGTTTTTTAAGAAACGATAATCCAAGCTCCTAGGTATATGATGTCCAGGTTTCAACTACAAAGTTTTAGTCGTCTTTATTTATTTACCTACCTTGTGTTCTAGTGACTGAAGTGCTGGCTTAGAAATCTATGGACATCAAAAAGCTAATGCATAAACCAGCAATTCTGTTCTGCGTAAACATCCGCCAGGCTGTTCCGGAGTTTAGGGCTTGCAGAGAGACCTGGCTTGTGATTCCCCAACACCCGTAAGATGAAATATTTTGGGGTACATCTGAAGTTTCAAATAATGGAGAATAAAGGATAATAACGTGCATTTCCTTCTATTGGAAGGCGCTCGGAACTTGTCAGAGCGGAGCCCACACGTTAGGAAAGGGAGTATGGGGCCCAAAAGAATAAATTCGGACAAACTAGAGCCTAATCACACAGATGATTTTAATGAAAACTCACAGGACGGAGAGCTGGTAGGAGAGGGATGTTATGACACAACTTGCAGGGCACAGCAGTTTAAGCCTAGAAGAGTGAAAACCAGAACAGAATATAATCAGATAATATCTGAGGGCTCAGCTTGCCTAAATAAAAACTGCAGGATCAGTTTCTCAGCACAGTTCTTGACCAGTGGTCGTTTCTCCCTGCTGAAGAAAGTAATTTTTGCCCAGAAAACCGCTGACCCAGTAAATAAGAGGTAGAAATATAATTTTTTCCTGTTGCCTGCTGGAAACTGGGAGCAGCCTGATCCTTCCCCGTCAGTGTAGGTCTCCTCCGCCTCCACCAGCCTTAGGGAGGACAAACCAGCGACAGAAACAAAGCGATGATGGGCTCTGCCACAGTGAGAACCCAACAAAGTATGAAAAAATTTGGGGCACCACTCTGCCACATATTGAGCACCTTGGCCATCATCCAGCAAGGCATAAATGTCCAAATCTACGCCTTCCTTGCCGCTGGCCACAGGTTTAAAATTAAGCAAGTGCTTAAAGGATTGATGCGATAGTTTTTTTATTAACTTCCCTGGGGTTTGGATGAAGCCCTCGGTGGCAGCACCAGGTCACCGCAAACCTTGCAGAACTGAGCTCAGGCGTCTTTCTTTTAATTTTTTGCTGATCTTATTTTATTTTTTTGGGCGGAACTTGTAAAATTACACAAAAAGGCAAAGGAGAGAACTCCTTAAGAAAGTAGCTTTGAAGAAAATTATTGCTTTATCCCCAGGTATTACCAGAACCATCCTAGATTTCAGAGGTTTTTAAGTAGGGAAAAAATATCGTGCATGAATAGTCAGCGCTAATATCGCTTTTCACGCAGGGATGTGTAAATCCCAAATAATTGTTTGAGCTCTGTTGGTATAGACCCATCCCAGGGGATTCATGTCCTTAGCTGAAGGAAAAAAAGAAATCCTGCAGTACCATCAGGTAAAATTCTGGCGCTGTTAAAAACAGCAGCAAAACTTAAACCAGTTGGGCGACAGCCTCATCTGGTGTGTGTATTCATTTCATGCTGGTCAGAGAAATGACATCCTCAGACTTAGTCTTCAAATTTACATTTTTCCAACAGAAAGTTGATTGCATGTAAAATCCCTCAGGTGCTTTTTCTAGTCCTTCAGCCCTTGGGGTTCGTGCACAGATGCTTTATGGTACTGCTGGGATTCCTCAGTAAGTTATAGGTAAATTCGGAGGTTGTCTGTGTTGATTCAGTCAGTCGGGGTTGTCTATAGGTAAATCTTAAAAATCGTGTTGGAAAAAAGCATTTTTTTTAAAATGGAAATGAAAGAATTGCTACATGCTGTGGACAAAAGAGAATTATTTGAAATTGTGAAGAATATAGTAAGAACGCCCGGGACTTTGTGGTTGTTGGCATCTGTCAGTCTGCGCAGACATAACCAGCATTTCTACGAAATGGGGAATCCAGGCAGCTTTCAAAAAAGTGCAATCTTTCATTATGGAAGAATCATGTTATGGGAAAGGTATTTCTTTTATAAGAACTGCATGGATTGGGACACATGACCGAGCAATTCACGTTCTGTCCAGTAGAAGAAAAATGATGTCTCTGCACAAATACCAGTGTCCTAGTAAAGTAGTAGATGCCTTTATAGTAGTGAATACACACGGGTGATACAGAGATTGTCATCAGAGATATAGACATGTTTATGCATTATTCTTTGGGGGAAAAAAAAAGCAAATTATTGGATGCTCTTATTAATTTTTAGTTGTTCTTTTTTTTATTAACGCAGAAGAAGAGTGAAGTCCTGTGTCAGAAGTGGATAAATCATTCACTCCACTGGGCGAAAAAAATAAGGATGTAATCCCTGTTCTAATTTGACCAATCTTGCGTTTTGTTTTTTCTTCTCCTCCTTCTCGCGCGGATGCTGTCAGAGTACGTTTCCCTTCTCCAATGATTCTTCCCTTCCTCAGGGAGCCGGTGGATGAAGTCCTCCAAATCCCCCCTTCGCTGCTGACATGCGGCGGGTGCCAGCAGAACATCGGGGACCGCTATTTCCTGAAAGCCATCGACCAGTACTGGCACGAGGACTGCCTCAGCTGCGACCTGTGCGGGTGCAGGCTCGGAGAAGTGGGGAGACGGTTGTATTACAAACTGGGCAGAAAACTCTGCCGAAGGGACTATCTCAGGTACGCGTCCCACTCATTCTACCCTCGCTCCCCTTCCTTCTATCGTTTCAGCTTTGCTTAGTCGTTTAATTAGCATAGCTAGTGAGCAAAGATCCATAAAGAATTCATTTTTTGACTACTCTTAAATGTAAAGCGACAGCGGTCACGGCTGTAACACGGCACCGTCTGCAAGCTCAGGTTTACAATATGGGCTCTTAAATTTTGGGGGTTCATGCACAGATGCTTTATGGTACTGATGGGGTTCCTCGGTAAGTTATAGATAAATCCAGTGGTTATCTGTGTTGATTTGGTCACTCAGAGTTGTTTATAGGTTAAATCTTAAAAGTTTTGTCGAGAAAAAAAAGCACATTTTTTACTGAAAATGAAAGCATTGCTACGTGTTGTGGACAAAAGAGAATTATTTGAAAATGTGAAGAATGTAGTAAGAACTCCCAGGACTTTGGGGCTGTTGGCATCCGTCAGTCTGCACAGACATAACCCGACAGCTCCAGGGGAACCGCGCAGTGTCAGCGTGGGATGCTGGCAGGTGGAAATTGGGAAAAGGTGATGAATTTCCGCAAGCTCCCCCTGAGCTGACAACGAACCGGTTCCCCCAAACTATTTTCAGTAGTTCTGTGCTTCTCCAAGCGTGGCCTTGGAGCTGGAAGGTACGTAAAACCAGGTGCCAAGATCGGCGACTGATGGGGGGTGATTTAGTTCTCTCATTTAAGAACACGGTATCCAAGGTAACTGAATTCAATTCATTTTCCTGATGGGGTAATATCAGCTATATTAGAGATGCTTGGTCCCGGTACACTACTGGAATCAAGGTACCTGCTTGGGGTCTGGAGTCACTGCCTTTTATACGCGGATCGATCCCTGTCCTTTGCTGCATCGCTGCTAAAGTTATCTGGGACACTTCAAGCAGAAGGATGCAATGTGCTGTACGTTTATTGCAAAGCTACAACCAGTACAGGAAAGTCTGATTGCACTAATTTTTGGATCCAGCGGATTTTTAGCGTGTGTTAGCCTGGTCCTGAATAGACAAGAATTCACCCATTTTGCTGAATCTGATCCTACAAATACACTTGTTACAGATATTTTCATTAACATCTCTCTGCCTATGCGTTTTGCCAAAATTTGTAAGTAGAAGGATTAAATTGAGATTAAGATATTTCACAAAAAAAAAAAAAAAAAAGGATCTTTATATTCCTGATTACAATTGAAGTGTTTTGATCTTTGCTGCGCTGGCTGTGTACCATTTCCTCTAACGGATCCCTAATGGCACAGGAGGTCTGTGGAACAGAATAATGGTATTTGGTGTTTTTTCAGCTACCTTACTGAAGTCTAATTTACCTACCAAGGAAAACTAACCCAATATCTCTGTGGGGTTCCTAATTATGGTGTTCCTGAGCTTTACCAATGGGAATTTTGCTAATAATGGGGCTGCTTGTAAATACTCCGCATACGCAACAGTCCAGCAGTGAGCCAGCGTTAGTTACACTTTCCGAATACTTTTCTTCTTAAAGTGGAAGCAACAGAAAGAATGGCAATACAATTGATGTATTTTCTTGCACTGAAATGCAACGTTTTTATTTCATTAATAATGCAACATGTAGTATCTTCCCTTATTAATGAAAAATTTGGTAGCCTTTGTGTAACCTTAGAATTACTTTTGTTGGGCAGAAGTAAACACTGACATCTCCTGGTAGACGAAAGAAATGTCATTTCCTCTTAAAGATCTCTCTTAATTTAGTGGGCATCCTTTTCCCAGTTCAGAAGGTGATATGAAGCAGGCACAACATCTGTAAGCGTAGGAGATGGAAAAACTCTTTCCAGAATTCGTATGGAAACTTTAAAGTCAAACTCAATAGGTATATACTTTGAACAAGTAATATGTAGCATTTCTCCCCCCCTTTTTAAGAAAAAAAAATAATATATTTCTGCTTATTTACTAATGAATTGACTTATAAGTTCTGTAGCCAGCAGACTGCATGAAAGGCCGGTGTTGACCCGTAGCTGAGTCTGTCGCCCTGCTCCAGTGGAACGGCAGTGCACGCTGTGAGGGGAATACATAGCGCATTCATTAGTGGCTCCTTTTAATGGACAATAATGAGCTCAGCAGGGTCTTTCAATGCAGATTAAAGAGCAGTCCACTCCATGAAATTGTTTGGGCTAGCATAGGTATCTAGAAGGTCTTAGCGTGTGTCCTTCTGAAACCCAGCGGGAGTGACTTCAAGGATGTTTGAGCTGGAAAGAATCTCCAATGTGGAGGCAACGACAAGAGACAGGGCAGTCTTAGACCATGGCTTGTGTCAACTCTTCTCTGTAAACTACAACAGCAACAGCTGAAGATAGGCAACATTTATCCATGGAAAGGTAGTTCCTATCAATCACAGAAGTGAACGTATTAGCATGGCACAACAAATCTGGGGAACCTTCACTCCTCCTGAAGCTGCTCAGCAATTCAGGATAAAGTAATTGATCAGAGAAGTCAATTATATTGAAAATAGGTGAGAACCTTGGACTTTCTACTCCAATTTTTGGTATTGCAAAGTTTAGAGTTCTGTTTGGTAGCTTTCCATGTGCCCTCTATCTAACTTGGCGATACTATGGCTAATGGATCAAGGCACTGATGTTATGTTCTTGTTTTGATTTGGTCTTTCCCATCTCCCCAGCAAAGGAACCCTGCTTACTTCTCTGCTGTTGTTGTTTTAGGCTCTTTGGCCAAGACGGCCTCTGCGCCTCCTGCGACAAGCGAATCCGGGCTTACGAGATGACCATGCGGGTGAAGGACAAAGTGTATCACCTTGAATGCTTCAAATGTGCTGCCTGCCAGAAACATTTCTGTGTTGGGGACAGATACCTCCTCATCAACTCGGACATAGTATGTGAACAGGACATCTACGAGTGGACTAAGATAAATGGAATGATCTAGCAAAGACATGCCTCCGTAGTCCATAAAAGACATCTCACGGGCGACACCGATGCATAGCTGCAGCGAGGAGATCGTCACTTGAGCTATGGGCTTTGTCTAAAATGGGGGGAAAATACCATGGAGTCGGCCCTTTGCAGGCAGTGCTGCGTAGAATCTAAACTACATATAGGTGAAGAGGGGAGACCGGAGCAATAGTAGATAGACTGACTTCTGTTAACAAAGGCGTATGGACAATAACTGACACCAGCCACGTAGGCGAGAGTTGGGGAACAAACACAACACGATAACCAGTTCTCCTAACTGGAAAAAGAGTAGGGACTTGTGTAAAGAGATGTTATGACTTTGTCACCTGCAGACTAGGATTGTGCAATTGAATTTTCTTTTCGTCTTGTTTTAGTTACTGAGTTTAGACGACAGCTCCTGATGTAGACATGAGGAAGGACACTGGTAGAAAAGGGCCATCGCTTACGTGGTCATTCTATATGGCCTTACACTTCGGGTAGGAGAGAAAGTGGGAAGAGGGTGGGGTTTATTTTTGCATGGATTTTTTTTTTTTCCTTTGAGAATGAACAGTTCATCCTCTAGTCCCAAACTCTTCTTTAAGAAAATCCTGCTGAATAGTTGTTTTTGGGCACTGCTGTTTCAAGATGAGATGTTCCACAGATCATTTCTATACAAATATAAATCTAAAGAGTTGTTCAACTATTTTATTAACTTAGATTATATCAATAAAATATTTGTTGTGTGTAGTAAGACTCTGCAGCTTTAATAAAAATAACAGAAGATTTGAGTGTTGGTATTTCTTTCTTTTTTTTTGAGTTGGGCTGCATTTTTTGTTTGTGTTGTTTATTTTATTTTTTGTAGTGGGGTTTCTACGCTTTGTCTACGGCTGATGCCTCCTGGTTGTGTTTCAAAGCAGCAATGTGAGAACACTGAGGTCTCAGTAAGCCTTGCAGACGTCGTGCTAAGGAGAAATTAGGCGGCGTAGTAAGAGAAATCAGATAGTGGTGTGCGACACTGAGGCTCTTTGGTGATTATGAGGATGCTTTGAGGGTGGTGGCCCACAGAGAAATACGTTTGGGTGTTCCTTCGCAACAAAGACATATTCTATCTGATCTCAGAGGAGATCATGTAAGATTAGGGTCTCCTAGACAGGTAGCTCCTCCTGATTTTGCTCTGGATTATTGAATCCAGTATAACATTACTACAGCCGATCAATACTTGCAAGTATTTAGAAAGAATTAAGTTCAGAGCCTTTCCTGCAAGGACTGTTGTCACTTGCTTCTTAAGCAAAAGGAAGTTTCTTAGCATTGTAGTAACCCTAAGAACATGAGAAGTATGCCTGATCAGGCAAAAGTGGACATTTTGGTATCTTACTCCCACAGACACAAGTAGTGGGGGTTCAGGCAAGCAAGGAGTGGCCTCCACACGAAGCCTTTCCAGTTTGCAGGAAGGTCCAATGAGCTTTGTGTGAGCTTGCCCCCAGACCCCTCTGCCTAACACCGACCCACAGACCCATTCTCCGCGAGTTTGCCTACGCCCTTTTTTGACTCTTCAGCCTCCGTAAAGTCCCAAAGCAACGATTTTCACAGTTTAATTCTATGCTGTGTTTATTTCAAAACCTATTGCCTGATAACTTCATTGGTTGACCACCATATTGTGAGAGACAATGAATCGCTTTTTTTGGTCACTATTCTTGACTTTAAAGACCTGTATCATATTCCCTTCGACTAATTTTTTCTGAGCCAAGAAAAGCCAAGTTCCTTCTTGCATGAAAGCTGTTTCGTGCCTCTGGTAATCTCTGCTTCTCATCTCTGTATGTTTTCTGGTTCTACGTTACCATTTTCGAGACTGTCACTAGAACTGCACATTGTGTTCAAACATACTAAAAACCTAAAGCTTATTATAACTTATAGCTCATTGGGGGTTGGAACTCGATGATCTTCAAGGTCCCTTCCAACCTAAACCATTCTCTGATTCTATAGCACAGTTGAACAAGTCTGACAGTCCACTGAGACGACAGTTGGCATGTCCATTCACCCCAGCAGCACTAACACGTGAGGAACAGCATCTAGATATCTATTTGTCTGGTCCTTTTCAATGAACTTGTCACCTAAGGGGTCTCTCATCCAAGTGGCAGTGCTGACCAATGACAACATTTTGCATTTTACAAAGGGTATTCTGAGAGCTCTTTCTTCTTTTCTTGCTTTTGTTGTCACAGCTATCGTTGGGGACAAAAACTTTAAATTTTATTACCAGTGAAACCGGAAACTGTACATAATGAGATCGTGCTTGAAAAGTATGGTTTGAGGGCTCTGTGATTTAGCTTTTCTCAAGTGATATGCTGACCTCTGGAGGCCATAGGCAGCTGGTATAATTTTAATTCTTAGCTTAAAACATATCCCTGCCGGCACAGGCAAGAAAGCTACGGACCCAAGGAAACTACAGCTATCCTCTCTCTTCACCCTCAGTGGCTCCTGGCAAATATTCTGCCCACCTAGAAATGAAGTCTCAATATCCCGGTTAGTTTACACGGCTTGGTGGATGTAACCAGGGTGCTAACGTGGGTGAAGGTGGGCAATCCTTCTTCACGTGGGTGTGTGGGAGCACGTACACACAGTGAGCATCATCAGACAAGGCAGTACCAACAGCTTCGTGGCAGATGGGTTTAAAGCTTCCTAGGTCATCGTGCCCTGCCATGTCATTGCGATGTTCCTCTCAGAGCCCCTCTTCTTTTGCCACTCTCCTTTCTCTGAAAAAATACAGCTCGGTAGCACTATCGCACGAGCAGGGCAGAGGAGCGCTTATGGCTTCATGAACACCTACTAGTTCATGGCAAGAAAGTTTTGAAGATGATGGCGATCAGCTGATCTCTCTGTAATCACATGCTAACGATGGAGACAAACAGGTATCAAAGGGAGCATCGTACGCTGGGGAGACTGGGACTCCGCTCCATCCCACGGCGCTGCCAGCTGAAGGTCTCTCTGAACATGTTTCAGGTGACAGGAAGCCATCAGCTGAGAGTCCTGACTCCGTGAGGGGAAGGGGGAGATAAAACGGGCTTCTCTTTGACAAAGCCAGCCGTGATTTTGACTTCTCAGAATTGCTATGAACATGTTTTTGAGCCGCATCCTGATCTCCTTCAGCATGATGGTGTAACCGGCTCTAAAATAACTGCAATCAAGGAGTTACACCAGCATAACGACAGCATCGGTGTGCTCAGGATCAACGGGTACCACAACAGGTAAGAGTTTTGGCACTTGTCCCCTGAACCCTTTCCAGGGTAATTTGTAGCCTCACTCAGGCATGCTGCAGAGCCGATTTCCACGATTCCACCTCACACAGAGGTTTGACTGAAAATTTAGAGTAAGGCGCCTCGTTAATATCTGGGTTGAGATTAGGGAAGAGTGGCGATAGTTCAGGGAGGCTTTGTGGTTTTGCAGTAGTGACAGCAAGATCCATGTTTTGTTCCCACCTTGGAAAGTATTTCCCGTGTGACTTTTGGCAAGGCAGTTAAATATTCTGCTTCTCAGTTGCCTGCCTGTAAAATGGAGATGTTATCACTTATTCTGCAAAATATCCCTTGTTCTGTAAAATTTTTAAAACTTCCAAATGGAAATACACTCGTTATTTCGGGTGAGGTATCATTTACACAGGAAAACACATTTAAAACCTAAATGACTAGATTTGTGAAGGAAGGATGCTGCAGGGTCCACAGTGGATATTCTTTTTTTTTTTATTATAAGACCATCTGTTTTATCTGGTTTATGTAACTTTAGAAAGGGCTTACGCTGAACAGGAGAATGACAGCTTGTGCCAGAAGAACCACCTCCCTCCACTTGAGCAGTAGTATTACTCTTCCTATATAATTACACCAGTCTGTTGGTAGACTTTTCCCTGCCAGATTCCTCCCTTTTGCTCTCCGGATCCAGGAGGAGAGAGAACAGATTTCTCTCGGAATTAATGTAACCAACACTTCACCTCTCTCCTCATCTCAAGTATGTTCCTTACAGTAAGGACTCGCTCCTGAAATAACAAGAAAATAAAATGTTCCGAAAACAACGGCGAAAATAAGATCAAAGATCATTTAAAGGCATAGGCAAAAAGCACAATAATCTGAATATGACTTCATCAGCCGATATTCAAATGCACTGTCCTTTATATGTTTTCAATATCAGCAGTATTTTAAAAGCCATATCATCCTTCAAGATTTCCCTTCTTTGTCCCCATTATTCAATGTCATGGTAGGAAGATGAGAGCATTACCATCGATATCACTTTTTTAATTCCGTGCCCTTGAATAAGGGCAATAAGAACCCCGCATAATAGAGTTTTCAGCGGAGAGAGTAAATGGGAATCGGTTGTTAATTCAATACAGGATACAGAAGCTGTCTCTCCCATCTCTCTTTCTCAAGGTAATACTGTGCCTCCAATTGTCATTATACCCAAGAATCAAATTATTTGAATTCTGGACACATCAGCACAAAACCGAAGACTCCCTGCCAATTTCGTAGCCTGCTTGGAAGAGAACATCAGAGAGCATCACTCATTTATATGACTGCCAGCCTGAGACTGTAAATTCAGAAAACAAGAAGGCCTCAGGTGCTGCACTTTAACGCGTCTTTCTGCTCCCGAATCGCCCCCCCTCTCCCCCCCATCACATACAAGCTAACATGTTATCTCTGAAAGGCAAAGCTTTCGAGCATCTGCCGGGGCGAGCACCGACCCTGTATGGCCTGAATGTGAATGGAAAATGAGACTATTAAGTATACTAATTGATAACAGCGGCTTGTGACTTTGAAGGAGATTCACGACACTTGGAAAAATAATCTATAAAGATTGTTGTTGCTCTAAAAAGACAGTGCAGCATCAGCTTATTTGACTTGCAGCAGGTTCATCTCTTTTATAGAGCGTACTGCACTGCAGGCAAAGGGAATTTTAATGGACGCTGGAAAGAAATGATCTACTCCTCTGTCCCACGACAAAAAAGAAACCATAAAAAGACATAGAACAGAGAGACTGAGATAGGATATCAGAAAACGTTTAAGGAACTGTAATTACATTAAGATTCAGAAGTCTGTCAATGAGATGAAGATTAAACCGGCAGAAAGTTGAACCTTGTTTGAAGGAACTTGTTCCCTCCTGCTGTGGGTTGGTTTGCACCAGGCTAATGAGAAGGCGCATCTCTGAAACGTTCCTAATAAACCAGCACATCTCTGATGGTTAATTAATAAACATCTTTTGCAGGAGTATACAATGTTCTGTTTTAGGCATTCCGAGTGCCTTGCCAGCATTAATGTGTTAATGCATGACTCTCTCCTTTTTTTAAGCTACAAGCCCCGCTCCATAGGTGGGGAAACTGAGGCACAAAATGAACATGACCTGATTACAAATCACCCAGTAACTCGGCCAGACTTCTACAAGGGCAGAAGTTAGATCTCTTGGCTTGAGTGTGACCACTGATGAAGCGGGTACGGTACCTCACGGCCTGACCTGCGCAACTGTGGGGATCTCAAATACACTCCGAACGTCGGGGAGCAGTCTCAAACAGCCTTTTCTATGGATGCTTTCCATGCATTACGCCTGACAGTGATACACATCCCTCCCTGCGTGACAGGCAATCGGGTATATAAAGCTCAGCCGTGTTTGCGGAATCAGGAGTTAACAGCCTGGGGGGACAGTTGGGCGTGGGTGGTAAAAACCCATGAACTTTGGCTAAAATAAATGCACTTAGTGACATCCAGGGCTTATTCTTCAGATACAGCCCACCATTTCCCTCTCTGTAGCAATACTCGAGCAGTGCTTGAAGCACCCTTCAGCCCCCTTAGCTGTGTTCTTCGCCAACAGCAAAGGGATGATCAAAAAGCTCCTGTTACACTGTTTCGCTAGTAAAAATTTAGTTGTCAAATATTTCATTGGTGGGGGGGGCGTGTGACAACAAATCATGCATGAAAAACCTATTTAAGATTTTAAGGGAGGAGATTTTTCTTTTTGCTTTTTTTAATGAAAAGGTTGAATACACTTTTTGCTGAACGCTTCCTGATGACCTCTGCTCGCTCTCTGGCATATTCTGGTTATCTTTGTACATCGGTGTAACGCAGCAAACCCTGTAACCAACTGCAAGAAGCTTCACCTCTGTGGAGGTGCTGGATGGGGGCGGGGGGGAAAGAAGGGATGCTGTATCCGTGGAGATCGGAGTGGTGAAAAGTAGCCGTTGACAGAAGAATAACCTTTTAAAGCCACGACCCAAGAGCACTAACCCCTTTTGTACTCCAGTAGCTCTGTGCCATGTACCTTTCACACCATTGCTGAGATGTTTCCTCTTCAGGGCTGTATCTTCTTGGGTCGGTCGGTAAAAGCATGCACTAAAAGGGCTACGAAAGAAGCCCGAAGAGCAAGGCAGGCTTTTGGGTTTTTGCTGTGGTTAATCATTGCAGCCCTCTGCCTTAAAAGACAGAAAAGTAAAAGTGTTTCTCTTGCGTGAAAGCCACCACAGATGTTTGCCAGGCTACTCATGGCAAAAAACCCCACAACACCTGGAAGCAGAGCTGCAGCAGACCAGCAAACCAGTGTCGGAGATACGAGTAATGAGGCAAAAGCCCCTGGATAAAACAGCTGAGATTTTGGAAGAGGTTATTTGTAACTTACTGATGATGCTCATATTGACTGATGACTCTATAATGACTCCTCCAGTCCGTGTGTATCTTCCACAACATGTCAGTGACAAGATGCGTTTCCCTTTCTATGGCAGTAGATTTGGATGGTTGTTGGTACAGGGAGCGGCTTTTCAACCCTCCCAGCCGAGCCCCTGACTTCAGTCTGCAGCCTTCTGACTTTTTTAGACCCCTGGTTCTGGGCTAGGATTAGGGGTTTGGTTTTCTTCTCTCCTCAGATCCGTGTCTTGCATCTCATGTCGGATAACTTTGCCAATGTATTTCACAACAGCTGCAAACTGTTTTAGAGATACAGACGGTTTACTTATTTACTTTATTTATTTTAAAGAGACAATCACAATAAGACTGAAATTCTCCTACAATAAGACACACAGTCTTCAGTCTGACAATATCCTGAGACATCTTGACAGCTACCCAAAACAGTGCTTAGACACCACGTTGAGATCTCATTAAAAAGGTCTAAAACCCACAATCATCAACCCAAGGATGCTTTGCAACACCGGGAAATTCTCAGTCGGTTCGTAAGACAACGCTCCTTCACAAGGTGGTTATGGGTTGGTTTTTTTTTGCAGTCGGTAGGTGCAAACGAGCACTGAATGAGCTGTGGTGCAGTCGCCCTGGAGTTCTTGGAGCTGGACCAGCAGCGAGTTTGACCCGACATGCACGAGAGGCGTGTTGTTCAGCTGATAAGGAAACTGAGAACGTGCATCAGCAAATACAGTTTGTTTATCCCGTAAAAACTGTTTTTGAGTAGTACAAGCAAAAAGAGGCCGGGTCTGCTCTAGACAGATAAGAGCTCTGACCAAAAGGACGACCAAAGGTCGCACCAGGCCTCCTGGAAACTTCAAAAGAGAAGCCTTCGGTGGGAATGGATGACTAAGGGAATCGCAAAGGGCTTCTGCAGTCTTTTATCTTTGTGCTACCTCTTCAAATCCAGCTCCACACTTCACTCATTTGTTGTTGCCGTCGTCTGGTGGATGTACGCTGGGCTCAGCCCCGTTCCTACTGCACACGGGTTCAGCCAAAAAACCCCACCGCTGCACCCACGGCTAACTGGCCACCTCGTTAACAATCTCAGCTAATAACCTAACGAAGGAGTGTGGGAGCTGAAAAGTGGGCCACTATCTGGTTCATACAGATGTTTTCTTTAGATTGGGAAAGACTCAATAGCAGCAGAATTTTCTGTAGGGGCCTTAACATTCTTCACACTCCTCAGGTAAAGAAAGACCTTCTGAGCTCTCACAGGGTCCCAGGACTTCCCACAAGATCATGAAATATTCATAGAATCATAGAATGGTTTAGGTTGGAAAGGACCTTGAAGATCATCGAGTTCCAACCCCCCTGCCATAGGCAGGGACACCTCCCACCAGACCAGGTTGCCCAAGGCCACGTCCAGCCTGGCCTTGAACACCTCCAGGGATGGGGTCTCAACAGCCTCTCTGGGCAACCTGTTCCAGTGCCTCACCACCCTTAAAGTGGTACAGCCTTAAATATTCCTCCAGTCCTGGCTTTCAGCGGGGTCTTTCACACATGCTTTAGGCCATGAATCCTGTCATTGCATCAGGAATGGCACACGGTGCAAAGGCTGCAAGCACAGGAAATTGTAAATATTCCTGGGGCTTCATTACCGTCTCTTTCGACCACGTTAAATTTGAAATTAGCAATCCTGGTCTCCTGTGAACTTTGTCAGTGCTATTGTCTGTCAGCATCAATCCAGCACGCACAACTGTACACGTACAAAGCAGGAATTAGGGTTGCTGGCCTGTGATGAAGGCACCTACTAATTACCCACTGTACTGAGTTTCTCTTCCACACTGTCTGCTTAATTTCACGTGTTAGCTCTTGGACGCAAGAATCACGCTTTTCAATGCTATTCACGCTCTGTAAAGTCAGTAACCTTTATTTTTGATTCTTTCACAGGTTAATGTTTACATTTGCAGCAGTGTCTTACAATTGATTTATGTGAAAGGGGATGATACGAAAGGAAAACCGACGCTGAGCTAAGCAACCCTGGGAAAGGACAAAACTTGGGTATGCCAGTGCGTGTCACCACGGGACCTTTCCTCAAGAATACAGCCCAGGCTATCAAAATTACTCCATAAGTGGGATTCCAAACTCTGCAAACATACATAAATATTTCAGACCCATTTTGGAGCTCAGAATTGGAGGCAAAAAGATTTGCTAATGAAAAAAGACAAGCATGAAGTCTCAGAGCACCTTGACTCAGAGCTGTGCCGCGCAAGGTAGGAAGGGATCAGTGGTGGCTTTTTGACAGCCTCGGGCAACCGATGTAGACAAGAGCATCCGCGTAGGGCCCTCTGACAGTTCCAGAAAGACCAGTCTCAGCTGTCTGGCCACTGTCCTCCTGCCCCAGCTCATCCCTGCGTCAGGAGGTCAGAGGCAGGAGGACAGGAGGCTCAAAGTGAGCTTGCAACCTTCTGCACTAAGGGACCTGCCTGGATGACTGCCCACAGCGTCCCTTGTAGGGGCCCGAAGGACGAAAGCTGGGAGTGGACTCCAGCCATGACTGCTTCGAGTCTTTCACTGTAACCACTAGATAAAGTCCACGGGTTGAATTCTTGGTGATTCCTTTGACTTCATTTGCCCTCGGAGCTGTGGAGGCTCATTCAGCGTCGCGGGAGGCAGACTCAGGCGGGGTGTCGTGTCGCTGTTGGCTGGGTCTACGTGACAGTAACCAAAATGGGATTCTTTTTTAAACGGTTGTTTCATTCTGTGAGAAGGCAGCCCGAAGCTGAATTCTGACACACATCCCATTTGTTACTAAAATGTCCGACAAGCTCCCGTGTAATATTTAGTTTATTCACGTACGTATTTCACTGAAGTTCTGGCTCTGATCCCTTTAGCTACGTCCCCGTCACCTTTCACATCGCATCTGAGGTTCGCTCCTGTGAAGCCTGAAAAAGTGGTTTGGTTCTCAGCTCGTATGCAAATCCCCCACCTTTCAAAGGACTGCCGAATTAGCTTTATGTTTACGGGATTCACTGGAGTCGCTGCGGGATCATACAGCTCTCGTTTTTAAATCTCTTACCTTACTCCTTCCGTGCTCTTTATTACAGCCACTCGTCGTGTTCTGGTTAATTTTAGATGATCAGATTTCCAAGCAAAGGTCATCACTGGGTTGTTCCTATGAAGCCCCGACCTTATTGCATCTTTGCTACAGTAAAGAACAAACCCAATAATAACAGTATAATAACAACACAAATTTTCTGGACCTCAGCTTCTTTCTTACCACCAATTCCCCAAGCTGTCTACTCCCCTCAAAGTCACTTTCGTCCATTTATTATCGTCCATTTAGAGCACTGAGAAGTCGATCTCGTGAATCTCGATCTCGTGCGAATCACGATCGAATCACGATCTTGTGCCCATCCCTGGACCAAAAATCTTAGTGCATTCGGTGAATTTCAAGACATGCTCAGCACCCGGCAGGAAAGTTCCCTAGTGCGTCGTTTCGTTAGATTTTTCAATAAGTAAAAATAAACGAAGGATGCTAAAAGCCTCGTCATCTTTCAAAGATTAAACACGGGACGCGCGAAGCAATGGGAGAAATTGTCAGCCTGAGGAATACCCCTGACATCTTTTTGCCATCCACGACGGGCGATAATGGAAGAAAAAGGAGGCTCCGTTATTAAAGCGGAGCAGAATCTTTATGTCCAGACTGAGCTGAGAAAATGCCGCAATAACTTACCTGTGCCCAGTTTGTGCGGCTGTCAGCGATTTGATGGGGAATGCAAAGCCTGCTGTGGGTAAAACAGTTAAATGCTACAGTTTTAAGTGGTTTTTTTGCTTTTGTTTGGATTGGGTGGGTTTTTTTTGGGAAGGGTGTTTAATTTGTATTTTGCAAAATTTTTATTCAGCTTCAGGAACAGATATTTCTCTTTTACTCTGCGTTCTTTGCAATTGTTAGGATATCCATTAGGAAGGTAACGTGACAGCTCTCCGCCGCGCACCTGAGGAGCTCCCAGCCTAACCAGCGGGGATAATTAATTTTTACAACGAATTCCCGCGTTCTAGGCCGCTCCATGTCCGTCTTCGCGGCTGCCCGAGCCCCCGCGTAGCACTGGGCCCCGCTGCCTTTACCCCGGCTGCAGTCACACCGCCGGCTGCTGGAAGGGCTGCCCCTCAGCTCTCGGAAAAGAAAGAAATATGTAGAAACCTCGAGAGCTGCGGATGCGGAGCCGTCCTCACCCACTCACTGTGGCGTCGGCGATGGCAGAAATTTAAATGCGAACCCACTTTAAAGTAATATACTTATTTTGGAGGGGCAGTGGGTAAGAATGAGTATGTAATTGCCGCAGCTCAGATGACCAGCAGTAGTTTATAAAAATGTGGTAACTTCATTCCTTGCAAATACCCATCGCGGACACATGCACACACCCACTACTGTCACTGATATTATCTGCCAAACCCGCGGTCTCACGGCAAAGTACTTTTCCCAATTTCTCCTCACTCCGCGCACTGTTACAGCTCTTCAGAAATCATCCAGCTATTTTTCTGTAGCTTGGCGCATGCTTTCCGTGATGATTCCCCATTCTTTAATCCCCTAATTTCCTTGGTGTTGTGAAGATTTGGAGGCATTGATGCTCATTGGCCGTTTCGGACAGGTATACTTGAAAATTTAAGAGCGATTACGAACTTTTGAAAGGCGAGGTTACAAATTGTCCCCTTTTTTGAATGGAAGATGATCATCGCAATACGTGACTATCAAATCTGATACCTTTGTAAATTGTTCTGCTTCCTTAGCAAAATCATGAAGACACCTTTCTAATTCTTTTTGTATATCCTTCTGTTACAGTTTCTACTTTGTTCCCTAATCTTGATTATTTGGCTTCCTTTTCACCCACTGAATTATTTTATTTCAAAAATTCCAGAAGTGTTTTAATTGTTCGAGGCAATACACGCTTTATGTTATGCATGTATAAGATACACAGGAAGCATATGGAATACTTTTTAGTCTGTCTCCTCTTGGTTTTCTAATTTTTTTTCCAGTCTGTATGATGTTTCATACTGCTCTGACAGGCAAATGTTATTTAACGCTGGGGGCTGTCATTCAGAACACAAAGGAAAATTCAGACCACGACGTGGCATTATGCCAATAACAGAAGGATTTAAACGCTAAAATAGGAGCAAGCAGCAGATGAGAAAGAAAGGTAAAGAAGGAATTTGAGAAAGAAAGAAATACAAAGCATAGTTTGTACAATTTTATGAATATCTAACTTGGCTCTCTGAGGGATGAAATCCTCCCCAAAACACACATGCATTACACGGAAGGCAACGTCTCATGTCAATTTACATGGAATGACATCACATCAAACGGAGCACCACAGGAGCAGAGGAAGACGGATTCAGCCATTGAAACAACACAAAAGAGTTCCAGTAGATTTTCAGAATGAAAACAGAAAGTGTCACAAAGGAAAAGAAGTCCCCTCAAGACAATATTAGAAAATTAAACAGTAGATTTTCATTATTTGCAAAAAAAAACCCTGTTACAATTGATAACCAGTGCAGGCCTCAGAACTGTGCAAGTACTACGAGCAACACTATCCAGGCTTTGGATCTGTCTTTTGGCAAAACCTGACAGCAATAAAGAATTATGTAGCGTCTCTTAGCTCTGCATTGTAAGATTTTCATGGACCACAAAGCCGAGAACAAACACAAATACAAGTAATAGCATTTTAGTAACATTTTAAATATACTTTTACCATTGTATTTTCTTCTCTACAGGGAACTTTACAATTATACAAATTATAAAGGACAAACCCCTCCCCAACAGCTGGCAAAAAGGCAGTCATATAACCACTAGCTTGTTCCTTTGCAGTTCCTATTTGAGCGATGTTGCTAGGACAATCAACTCTTTCAATAACGTACTACTGGCATCTGAAAAAGAAGAGAGAAAAAAGGATTACTAGTGTAAAATAGTGCAGTAAAAACCATTCCTTCTTTCACATAATAGTATTCAACGCACTAAAAGAGAGGGACATAAAAAGCGTAGTTTCTATTTTTTTCTGCAGCTGTCACATATCGTCTGATTTTTTCCAGATAAAATGTGATCTGTTTAACATTTATGTCCCTCACAGGATGATTGTGATGCTTAATTCACCGTTTGTGAAACGCTTTGGGATTCTTAGTTTCACAGGACTACTGCATGATAAATAAATTATTTTCATGACTATATTATCTGATAGTTACTTTTGATGAGCAAACAGATTTTGCTTGTTGAGCTTGAAATGTTCCACCTGCAACATCTTGGGTTTGACACGCGTTCACTCAACTTGAGATTTCTGCGGCCTCGCCGATGGCTGGAAGCTGGTGGCTCTGTGGTTTGTGGCTCAGGAGAAGATGTGGCAATGGGTTTGGGTTCCAGAGGTTCCTGCAGCAGCGACAACACTTGGCGATGCAGCCATGCCTGAGACACTGGGCTTCTTCACACAGACCTGGCAGCTTGGCAGCACACGACCTCAGGTTTGCAAAAATTTCCGGACTCCTATTGCAAAGCCAGGACTCAGAATCCTCCTCGAAGGTCTTGGAGGAAATCAGTTCTAGGGACAGTGTTCTGGCAAAAGATGCTTTTCTGAAATGAATTAAAATGAAATGAAATTATGCTTTTTCTGAAAATATGTATCTTTCAATAAACCGTGGAATAAACTTTAAAAAGATCTGGTATTTGCATATAACCTTAAGATGCAACACGTCTTTTTGTTTTAATGATATTCAACGCAGTAAATTTATTTTCCCGTCTATATGTACCATGACCTTTTTAATTTCAGTCCCAGTGGATTCTAATTATCCATTAGAATCAGCCGAGAGAGGCTGATACAAGTCAACACGAGCAGGTTTGTATTTGTCTCCTCAGTGCTATTCTAACATTAATTCTTATCCCTTTGGTAAACGGAAAACCACGAAGGAATTGGAAGCAATCTGATGTTGGACGTAGTCAGTACCCTCATCTTCCGGGGATGTCTATGGTCTGATCCTACCAGGACATACCCACATGAAGATTCGGTAGTCCAAGTACTTCAGCTGAACGCAAATTACTTTTCAGGAAAGCAAATCAAGCAGCTTGATCTCTTAATATTCTTTAAGAGCAAAGCACGGTGAGTCCCAAACTACCTGAAACGTTGACAAGATGGGCTCCCGCCAGTTGCCTAACCACAGGAGCGAGACGCCATCTGCGACGCCCGAGGGTAACGGGGACAGCGGCCCAGGGCTCACAGATGGCCGCAGGCCGCCACCATACCAGCACAGAGCCTGAAGGCCCGGCGGCCTGAGCTCCCCAAGGCCGGGGGCACCTCTCCCAGCGCGGGGGCCTCCACCTCAGGGCCCCCGCCAGCGCCAGGCCTCCCTCTGGGGGGACACGTTTAACCGCCGAGGCGGCACCGGGGGTTGCAGACGGCCATCTGCCCTGGCCCCGCCGCTGCTCGGGGAACCTCCGCGGGGTCAGCATGGGGGGACGCGGCCTACCCTGCGGCCCGGTTCCCCCCGCCGACCCGCGGGCGCAGGGCTGAGGGGCGGCCGTCGGCGGGAGGAGGCGGGCGGGCCGCGGCCGGGGGGGGGCGCTGCTCCCCCCC